>JAQMCX010000002.1:23329538-23354847 GCA_029814765.1 Acanthurus leucopareius | reverse complement strand
TTCCGTTGCAATTAAAATGCCGACATCAATCGTAATTGTCACACTGTGGTTCCAGGTCACATTTTCATACCGGCCCCTTTTCTAATGCTGTTTTTAGCCACATTGAAAGCTACAATGGTTACTTCGTTTGACTGTGGTTGTTTTGTGAGAGTGGAATTTGGATTTAATTGTCAGTACACACAGTGACCGATCGGGGAATGTAAAAAAAAAGAAAAGAAAAGAAAAGGAAAAAAATCGTCCCATTCGTCGTGCCCCACCTGTCATGCCTCTGCCCCTGACTGGTGGGGCGCGCCCCATAGTTTGAGAAACACTGGGTTAAGGGATGAGTGATACGAGGAAAAGAAACAGTTTTTCTACAACTTTCTGTCCAACCACGTCAGAAATCAAACTTGTCATCTGATCTGAAAGGCAAATCAAAGGTAAAGCTAAAAATGCATTTTTTTGTTCACAGTGCTTTAATACTTTTTCACTGTTTTAATTTACAGTGCTAATGTTTCCTAAGTAGCACTTAACACAAAGAAGGAGGCTGATAGGAATGTTGTTCGTTCTAACCTAATGATGACACTTGAAGACAAATATTGAATAGATCACCATCAAATTTGGAGCCTATACTCGGTGTCTCGTAGAAAAAAGTTCAGATAAATGTTGAGATATATTTCATTCAAAATCACAGCTGTCAAGTTCACAGTAAAACTACAGGAAAAGTCAGGAGACCATCACAGTCAACAGGAAACATCCTCTTGGAACCATGAACGAAATTTTTAGCCAATATAAAGAATCTCAGCAAAACTTTGACCTGCTGAGAAAAGTTTGCAGTATCATCAAAGTACGAGGATTAATCCTCTTTAAACTGTGAATCTGTAAAAACTTCATGAAGATCCAATCAAAGGTTTGTCCAAGATTTCAGTTTGGACCACAGTGGTGCACCGACTGGCCTGCTGCCTGAAAACACACCACTGACCTCAATATGCAACTGAAAACTACTCATTTGAAAAAAAAAGAGCTATGTAGAAACATCTGTTCATGCTGCATTCAATGGCAGCTCTGCCAGGAGAAAAATCTAAATAGATGCCACATCCTCCTTTTTACTGATAAGCAGCTCTGGCATCACACACACACACACACACCATACAGTGAAATATCTCCTCACAATGTGTAAAATAAGAAAAAAAATCTGTGCTGAAGAGCCCACTTATTGTTGGAAAAACAACAAATCTGACAGAGAGAGATAGACTCCGACTCTGTTGAGCTTCTGTGTTTTTCTTGGCAGTTTTTTCGCTTTCTGGGAGTATTTCAACGATGTGTACTGAAAACAATTACCTCCAATCATGCTAGAAAGAGAGAGAGAGTAGCAGGATGTGCTGCTAACAAGGTAGTTAGCAGCAGACAATGAATACTGCAGAGCAAACAGCGAGACACCTCGAGTCTTCAGGTGCAATATTTGTCAAAAAAAGGAAGGAATCTGTAATGACCCGACAGCATCTCATCCAGACCTCTTCGGATAAGTATTGGAGCTAAATTCATGACACTGAATTATGTAAATTGGCATTTATAAATTTTGCCTATACTCCTGGACCTGGGCGCAATATTTTTTCAAATTTTATTAGAATCTAAAAACGCTGGAAGCTAAAAAAGCTGAAGCCTCCATCTGTGAAATTATCAAGAGACCCAAACTTGGAGCCGCTCCACTAATAATTAATGGCGAGAAGGATTTTTTGGGGACTCAGAGTTTAGCTGAGTCTCTTACATCCAAATTAGATTTATTTTATTTTTTTATTTTTTTTCTTTCACTGTGGTGCTGAAGGCTTTTAAGCTCAGAAAAAAAAACACCAGATTTTTCACTCACTGTCAGTAAAACAGCTGCAGGATTTGACTTTTTCTTGTATCACCACAGTATTCTGGGCTCCCTCGTCTCTTTCTTGGAAGACCTTTTTATGCTCAAAAAGGCACAAATCTTTACCCTCAGGAGCCGTTTAAATCCACATAGACAGAAATCATAAATAACATTCTCTAACTGAATTAAATGTAAAAGTTTCAACTAGATTTTACTATAAATTTAAATGTAAATCTGACATTAACATTTACTTTCATTTTGCTTTTGGCCCTGCTAACAAAAAAACTTGAGGCTCACTCGTGAGGCAGGCGATTATCGCTCCATATGCTGTGAAATTCAAAGTGGATTCTCCTTTAAGAGGTTTGGCCTTTTCTCTCAAGGACACAGCGACGAATGTAGTCCATCCCGGAACTTGACTGGCCGTTAAATATGTAGAGAGAAGTTGAAAGGAGTTGCTTATAATCGAAGAAAATGCCTCGGCTTGTCCATTAGCTCCCAACCGTGATGCCATTCGAGGGCACAGACAGAAAACACAGGGAGCAGATGTGAACTTATAAAACTGATAATTCAAAAAGAAATAAGCCATTGAATAACACTCCAGTGGGTACTGGTGTTTAAAACACAACCCAGCTTTTAAAAAAGCAGAAAAAGATGTGATACGGCGCCTTGGTGGAAATGTGAGGAATTAATTAACTGTCAGGATTATGAATATGGAACCCATTTAATGTTATTTAATTTGATTAGCAATACTTTTCCTTTGTCAGCTATTGTAATCAGCGGATTAGCCCTGCGTGTGCTTGTCTGAGGTTGGAAGTCCTGGAAAGCTATTAGCGCTCCGTGTCAGCCCACTCCAGAATAAATTGGATGCGAAGGATTTACGGCATACCTGATTCCGGAGGCTTCGGGGTAATGAGAACCTTTTAAAATGAGATTGCCTTTGGGGTGAGGGCATCGCCTGAGGGCCCTAACCTCTGCTCTTATTCCCCCATTGCGGCTCTAACAACACTGCAGATGTTTTCAGTCACCACCCTCGGCTGGAATAAGCATACTCCACCTGGCTGTCATGGCCACCGGACTTCCATTCAACCAGCTCCTGCAGTAAATTCAGCAGCAGTCATATCAGCGCCAGGCAGCGGCTGTGGCTCAGCTAATCTCCTGAGGCTTTAAACAATGTGGCTGTCAGAGGAAGGGCCCTGCCAAGCCCCCTTCAGCTAAGCTGGGTCTCAGAGTGGCAAACGATCCCCGGCAGCACTCGTCTCACTGCTGTGCTGTGCTGCAGCCAGATGTGGAGTGCTCGAAGCAAATCAGCTACTACAAAGGAGCCTCATTCCTTCATTTTAAGACACGGCAGCTATGTGGCTGCAAGGACGGCAATGCCAGTCTGTCTGAAACTAAAATACTGAAACAGCTTTGTGTGTTTGATGCTGTGCCATGAAATTGTGTTCAGGCATTCATGGTCCAAAGAGAACAAACCTTAAGACCAGACTTCTCCTGTAGCAACACCACGAGGTTGGCATTCACCGTTTTGACTGAAGTGTCTTCACAACTGTGTGACCTGGTGGATGAACCCCAACAACTTCAGGGATCCACTGACTTTTCATGTAGCGTTCTCACTTATACAGTGAATTATCCAACAGTTGCCAGAGGAGTTGGCACAATGTTTTGTGTAGATATCGGTGGCAACACACAGATGTGTCTTATGTACTGATAAATATAAGTTTTCTTCATGTTTCAGTGATTCCCCCCTATGGGAAATATCTGCCATTTTTGCAGCTAAATGTTGCTAACTGTTGTCATAATTTATGATTACTAAAGAATATATCTTTATGATTTGGTGAGTGCCACCATCTGATAAATATTCAGGTTTTAAGTGCAATAATTTATCAACTATTGGGTGGATTACCATAATATTTGGTATGGACATTTATTTTCCCCTCAGTATGAACTGTAATTTCTCTAACTCGAGCATCATCACAATATTAATGTGTACTAATCAAATACATGTAAATATTCAACCTCAGCCATACTTTGTAGGTTATTTCATGCTAATTAGCAAATATTAGCATGCTAACACACTAAACTATGGTAAACATGGCTAACGCTGTACCCTGTATGTCATTGTTTAGCTTGTTTGCATGCTGGAGTTAGCATTTAGCTCGAACCGCTGCTGTGCACGGCTGTGGACGTGGCTGCCTTTTTAAAAACGTTTGCATGTGTTAATCAGGCCTCATTGTAATTTGTGTGTTTTTGCTCCTTGAATATGAAGCATATGCTTTGTCCCCTATCTCATATATTATATTAACACGGTGAAGGGCACCGGGGAAGGCAGGCTGCAGATGAGACACCAAAGCCATTAGATAAATCAAATGGGCAGAATCAGTGGAGAGGAAGGGGATGGTGTAAATTTCCCAGCGTGTGAAAGCTTAGCCTCCCACACTTGACACAGTTAATCACGTAGCTCTGCACTGACGTCCGTAAATAGTCCCACATTAGTCAGTTCGCACCGCCTCAGCGTTCTGCGTGAGACACGTGGATGACACCACTGTGACTCCATAACAAGTAAGAGTTGTTGTGTCCACACACACTGAGGCCAGACACAAAGTCTACTCCACCGTGGTATTTACGAGCGCTGCTGCAGACGACGCGCTCACATCCTGACCCTTCGTGGAGGGAAATGAAAACTGGCTGATGGGATGAAAGTTAGGCCGCGGCTGAATAATCCTCAGAGTGATTGGTGAGGGAGAATATTTAGGAGCTGATTAAGACCATGACAGCGTTTCAGTGATTTCTAACCCTGACGACTCACTCAAAGCAAGCGAGATGGAGTTCAGTGTTCGATTTTAATTAAGTCAATCAAGCTTTTATGTGCAGTATGTAACACTGAGAATTAAAAAGTCTTAAAATGACAATTTTTTCAATAAGTATTCCATTGATTTGTATATTTACATTTTCCTGCATGTTTCCAACACGTTCAAACTTGGAGAAATCTGTAATGTTACTCAAGATAACTTTGTTTAATTTGATTATCAACCTTCTCGGTAGCAGAAACCTCAGAGTTAGGAATGAAATGTAACTAAGATTCACATGAATTAAACTTTAATATATTACCTTGTCTATAGTCATTTCTGCTTTAGTCTTTTAATTAGTTTTTATCATCGATGGCGGCAATGAAATAAAGAAATCCATTGATCCCACGCTGCTTCACAATGTCATTAAAATACATCTTTCGTTATAATTGTTTAATATGGATCTCTAGCAGAAGAAATTGCAGAAATTAGCACCTTTATTAGGAATATTTTGGCTTCATTTTTGTACAATCAAAAGAAGCGGTGATGTGCCTTTGACTTGTGATGTAAAGGAGTTTTCTGATGTACTCTGGGCAATTTTCACACATATTTTTACACATATAACATATGTTCTGTGATCACAGCTTTCATCTTTTAAAACAAAGTCGAACTGGCAGGTCGAACCAACATTTCACCCCATAATTCACCTTTATCTGCTTGTACGACGAGCTGCACCGCTGGTATTGATGTCAGAATCATGAAAGCTGTCTTTAGCAATAATAAAATGTCAGTCAGTTTCCACCGGGCATTTGTGTGAGTCACACAGCTGAAGCACAGTTAGCACCTGAGAGAGCACTGAGAGTGACTGTGCAAATGTCAATTAGATATCGCCTGCCAGGACTGAGAGTGAAGACTCCCCCCCAGCTTTTCCTTCGCTGAGGACTCCTCATGGAGCAGTCTGGACTGGAAAATAATAAGCAAGCAAAGCCCTAATTGTTCCGCACACACTCAGGTTTTTATGAACCCTTCTTACCACGGAGCCGTTTCAAACCCCAAAGTGTGCCATTCATTAAAAAATCCGCCTCTACAAAAAAAAAAAAGCATCTTAAACCTCTCTGAGTGGAGATCAGATGCACAGCTTCAGTCCAGGCACGCATGCAGAGTCTCTCATCCACTGAGAGCACCGAGGCTTTAAATAATACATGGCACAATGTTTCTTGACTTCATATATTATAATAAAGCTTCGTACACTCCACCACTTTAACTCCAAAACTCACATACAGCCTCTGCAGTATTTTAAGGCCTTTAAAGCCTCTTTTCACAGTCGACTTCTTTATTGTAATGAATGGGATCCTGTGAAAGCTGATTGATAAGTTCACGGCCTAAGGTAGAAGGAGATCACTTCTACAGCTGTAAATACATGCATGTGCAGTTCAACTATTTAAGTATTTATGTAGAAAGTTTTAAGTTAATTACTTTTTCAGTATTTTTGTTTTTGGTGATTGAAAATTGCAAGTCAGCACTGTCGGAGAAACCGGACAACATCAGCCTTCATGCACTCATTCAGGAGTGTCGATTTAAATTCATGCAACACTGCACTATTTACCTAATTTATCACCCTCAGACTCCCTAAGATGAAGTGGGACCTCTGTGGTGACTATTTTAACTGTGATAATGGTGTCATCGCTGCTGTGGACCACTTTTTTAATGAAGTCTACCTCTGCTGCAGAGGGATCCATATGCTCCATAACTACATAATTGATTCCTTCTACATAAAGACATGAACTTATAAATCACCCCTCATATGTGAATACAACATGGGCTGCAAAAGTTTGAGCTTTTTGGGGTATTTTGATTGACAGATTTTCATGGAATCATACAGATTTTGAGGATGATAAACAGATGAATGGATTATATAACAAAATAGTGTCTGTTTTATGTCAGATAAGCTTAAAAAAGGACTAATTGTTGTAGTTAGTAAGTTTTAAGGTTGTCAATAAATGTGTCTAAGGCACCTCAGCTACCTTGAGTTTAACAAATATTAATATTTGAAAGGTGTTTTCTGATTGAATCTAAAATTATTTGTCTGCACCTTCAAAAGAATTACAATTTATTAAAATGTTATAATTTACTGTTGAAAAATAAATCAGTTTTATCATGAAACAGTGTCGTTACTGCGGTGAAATCAAGTGTTACATCACAACCAAAGAAGAGTAATAATATCAGCAAATCATTGCATGTCGTCACTATGTGAGATAAATAATCTTATTTCCTCAGTCTTGCTTTAAGTTTGGTGATGTGAATGTATTTTTAAATCTTTCCCCCTTGTGTTTGTCCCTTCTAATTTAAGTTCATCAATTTGAGCATTTTTTAATCATGTTTTGTGTAATATCTCACATAAATATTGTAAAATGTGAATAACCACATGGGGTTGACAGTATTATATAATGCAACTTTCCCTATTATCACGAACATTTGACTCATGACTATTAAAAAGAGTGAAGTCTTTGATTCTTTCTACTTAAGGGAAAAATGCTTCATCGCTACTGTGCAGTAACAGTCCATCTCGTGATGAAAGCCTCTCTAAAAAATGATTGAATGAACTTAACTCAGTGCGGCTCCCTGAGGAAAACTCAGCTGACTTGACTGCTTTATTAAATTTGCAACCACCAAATATTTATACAAGCACCAAGATGCATGAATCAGATAGAAAGAGTCTCCCCCCGATGGAGGTGGGGAATGATGAAAGAGCAGAAAGCATGTGGGGATAAGCTCCCTTCCTTTCCTCTATATTTTGACTGAATGGGGTCTAAATCTCACTGATGGTATGAAGGAAACAATAATAGCACTCATCCCCAGAAAAAAAATGGCAACAGTGAAAAAAAGACAAGACGAAAAAACAACAGCAGATTTAGAAAAATCCGGCTCAAACAGCTCCGGTGTTACATAAAGAGGAAATAGGTCGAGAAAAGTGGAATCGGTGGTGGGAATTTCTCCTCAGAGCATGCATGTGGAAAATATCAAATACAAGATTCCCAAAGCAGAATTATGAATTCATGAACCTCGTGGTTGTTTTGACGAAGCAGAACTCAGAGCGACTGAAATATTTTGCAGCCAGCAAACGCCACATTCACAGCTAATAACTGTGAGCGTAGCAAGAACAGAGCCAGAAGCACAGAGCTGGGTTGTTTTTTTTAAAAATTGCATTAAATATTCAAATGTGGTCACATCTGCGCCAAAACTAAAACAGAAGATGCTTAATAATCTCACACAATCTGCTTTGTTTTTCTCACTAATAAAGCCTGTGCGGCCTTTTGTATCATCTCTGTCTTATTGGAGATGAATACAGGCATCTTGTTGCATCTGAACCCACGTGGATGCTGTTCGATTCTCCCATCACACTCTTGAAGTTTCGTTTGTCTCGTGCTTTGCTTGCTTGCAAACTGTTGAAGTGCTATGCCTCAGTGGGAGAAGAGAGAGCACATTTACATTTCAATTTAGCAGCTGGTAATTAAGCTAAACACCAAAAGCTCCTCCATAAAGTCTGACTCGAGTTAATTGTAGATTAAAAATAAAAGCGCTCGCATTAATGGACCCGGAAACTCCCAGCATATTAGCTCCTCACATACCAAAAGAAGAGAAAAGTTGATGCTCAAGTAACATTATCAGCACTGATTTAATGTTCAGAGAGCATCATCTTGCTTGTTGCAGTTAGTTCGGTGAGCTGCCGCGTCCCCGAAGTCGAGACGTGACATCGGCATCGTGATGAAGGCGAGAAGAGCTGCAGTTTTGTCTCTAATGAATCCTGCACATCTAATCATTTCTCTTGATGAACAATGTGCCCCATGCTGGCTGATGATAGTTTATTTATTTATTTATGAGGCTCAAAAACCAATCTGCATAATTATTACACCCCCTTCCAAACGCAGCGTGACATGTCAATAAACAATGATTTGACGGTTAAATGAGGTCGACGGCTGCCAACCACCGGGAATTAATGCTGGCTTTGTGTGTTTCTGCAAATCACATACGTGTTAAAGCTTTAAGATCACATTAAGAAAAGATATTGAATTGCAATTGCATAGAATTAGGAAATTTGGCTGAACTTCATATTTTTCACCAGAAATATGACTGCCAATTGTTTTTAAGTCTCCTTTTAAAATATCTGGTTTTTATAGCCAGAAACAGCTGGATAATATCCCACTGCCTCAAGCAACAACAGCTAGTTTACACCATAAAAACAGCTGTAAACCGTCATAAAAAATAACTACTAAAATTACTCAGCTGAAGCCGTTGACCTCAATGTGGTTTTATGAGTTGCAAGAACAGTGAACATTAGTTAGCAGTGACCAGGCTGCAACCACACAGAGTAAAAAAAAAAAAAGATGCTTGTTTTATGTGACACTCTTTCACTTTCATGATGTTCACGCCTAAACGGAGCACTGATTCAGTTGTTAATGACCCTCCTCGGGTTTTGCACCAGTTGTCCAGTTTCTCAGAATAGAACTTCCTATTAAAAAAGCAGCAGCTGGAAAATGAAAAACCTGAGCGAGGGATCCCAAGTGAGACATCAATTTGGATGCTGGGAGAGAGGAATGGTTTGTAATTTTCTTCTCCCACCTAAGACACACATACACACACACATATACACACACACAAACAAACACGCATCAATTTCTACATAATGCAATAATGTTTAAATCTACAGTGGTTGAACCACAGACATGCCACATAACAAAACTAGTAAACAAGGTTTAGGAAAAAAGATATTTGACAAACTGTCTAACGTGTGTGTTTCATTAGTTAAGTTAATGGAAGGTTTTGTACATCAACGCTATTTTAAAAAAGTCAAAACAGAGAGCTTCACTACCTGTATTTTTTTAATATAATTTAGTTCCTTAAATTAAAATTCACCCTCTGTGCAGTTTTCATGAAAGGATAATTAGCTAAAGAGACCTACATTGTTTTTTGAACGTGGTGTTTATTTCTGCTGTTTAGTTTGACATTTTAATATGAGGATCTACGAGGATTGACTCGCTCTGGAGGCTGCCTCAAGTGGCCGTTTGGGGAACTGTAGTTTTTGGCACTTTGCATTGGTGTCATTTTTCAGTGTGAAGGTTGTGCTCGATACTACAAATAACCTAATTTGAAACAGTGACAAGGCTCAAAGTTTATTCTAAAAGAAAGTAAATATTGTTTTGTACGATGATGCAATGAAAGTTTTACAAAGTATTAAACAAAACAGGTTTACATTTTGTCTTTGTGTTGCACCGGTGATGAATATTCTCTCTGACCTGAACAATGAAGGTTAATTATAATGGTGAACGGGAACATGGCCAGCATAGACATCCGGATTTATCACTCTGAGGGTAATATTTTCTGTGGATTTTTCTGATGGTTGAGGAAGGTCATGCAGGCAAAAGGAAACTTTGAAAAGAACGAGGCGAGCAGAGAGAGAGAAGAGAGAAAGAGAAGGTTACTGAAAGGTGATGGAGTGGAAAAACCAACAATCTTCATTCAGTATTGAGGACATACGCTGTTGTTACTGCCAGAAAACATCCATCTGATGAAATGAAACACATCGACCTGGAAGATGTAGACAAACAGACCTTTTTTCATGAATAAAAAATCAGTGTAAATGTCCAGGTGGTGTGTCGAGAACTCGGGGTTGGATACAAGTTTCTCGGTGAGATCGGCTGCCAAGAGGAATCACCGTCTTTTTCTCTAAAGAAGACATTTTCTGAAACAGCAAGCGATTTTATTTAATTTTCACTCGATCCATACCCTTTTGTTCCGTTTCAGCACACTATCACTGCAAAAGTAGATTAAGAGAGTATCAGGGCTTTTTTGAGAGCATTCACTGGGGATTTGGAGCTGAACCAGCAATATTTTACCGAATTCATATATCAGCACAGTGTGCAGCGTTTCAAAAGGCTAATGTAACTCTGGCCCATCAGGCAGCTTTTCAAATTAAAAAGCCTGAGACCAGTGTGTGTCGGCTGCTTGGGGCCTTAGATAAATGAAGTTGTGAGTGGCTTCGCCGTGTGATTCATGGGTTTACAGGCTGTTTGTTTGTAGTAATAGATGCTGCTTCTCTCTCAGGACTCACACACACGACATGTGAAGAAAGACCATGTAGTAAACACAGTATCTTCACAGCTACAGCAGAGTACGATGAAAGGATGTGATGAATTCGTGGATGCTCCTAGAGGTGGCCACAGTTTTTCACTTAATGGTGTATTTTCTACTTACGGCCAGCTTTATAACAGCTGCTAGTCGAGCCGTGACTTGAATTACTGTCTGAATAGAAGATAAAAGAGACACCACATTTTACCTGGAGTATAAAAGCTAATTTATGCTTCCCTTATGTACAAAAAAAGATGTCTGTTCTAAAGGTCATGTGGACAACAATTGCATGAAAACAAATAATTTTAAAAAAATAAAACAGCTACAGATTTTTAAAAAGGTGCAGAATGAAAGTTTTTATTTTCCTGAAAAAAAAATTATAGAGGTGAAATAATGATTTAAAAAATTAGACGGGTCCAAATTTATTATAATACTTACATTTGTGCAAGTTTACTGACAAGATCTGATATGGCTGAAGGATCTCTGAGTCAATAGTGTAACTACGTTGATGTCACATGTCGTCATCAACCTCTGAGGCTCCGGAGTTGCCGTAGTGTTAGCGCACAGGTTTCTTAGCTAAAACGTCTGATCATAAAGTATAAAAGTACAATTCAGCATATCTAAATCAACTACTACACAACAAGTAATAGCAGTCAGAGTCCTTATAGTTTAAACTAAAGTGTTGTTACCTGTTAGATTGTCAAAATTAGAGAAATATCAGGTTCAATCCCCGAATAGATACGTTAGCATTAATGACAATATGCTAGGTATAAATGTTGTCCATGTCACCTTTAAATAGTTTGATTGTCACTGCCCTCATACTTCCAGGTGTCCTCTATGTCGGAATAAATAAGCAATACATCTGCTAGCAGCTTAAAAGAGTCAAAAGTTACCCCAAAGATTATGAAAACAATAACAAATATGGCGACAATGGAGGATGTATGTATGTAATATATTACCAAGTCACACAACCTCCTCTCTCATCTCATATAATCTCTTAAAAAACAATTTAATTGCATTTTAAAAAGTGTTAAACTGTTCCTTCAAGTAAACTAATAAACTTGACTACTTCAGTTTAGCAATTTAGTCTCATTCACTACATCTAAATGCTCTTCAAGATGCAACTATCACATACTTTAATTAAATGACGTGCTACTTTTTAAAATCTATCATTTAACCACAAAAAAAATGATCTAAATGTTTAAGTTCCAGCATTCGTAAGTAGCATCATGTAAAGTCTGCCTACAACAAGCCGAACACAGATGGAGGTTTAAGTGCAGGGATGTCAGCTTGTTGTGGTGAAGGCTCGTTAATCCTAACTAGCGCCCTTCACTAATGAAGCCATTAGCCCTGCTGTGTAGCCAGAGGCATGATGGTCAAGCTGCTGCTGCTGCTGCTGCAGATGCACATGCTTTCATCTAGTCTGTTTTAACTTCACAAGTGGACGCTGATAGAGAATAAATCTCAGCTCCATGCACCTTAATTTGGCAAATAAGGCTTGTTTATTAACAACTGTTATGGATTATATGTACACTTTTTGTTTGTTTCAGTCACAGGGGGATGAGCCTTTTTTCACTGCAGCACTTCAAACTGATTGAATTTCACATGCAACCGGTGCAGCCTGCACATCCTTTTGAAATTGCTTCCCAAAGCCACAAATTGATTCCTAAATTAGGCGATACCTCTGAAAAGCAACTTTTGTAGCTGAGGTTTGCAAGGATGTTTGTTTGTACTTGTGAGGAGGGCGAGAGTTGGCCTGAGGGCTGAATACTTATTAATCTATGGAGAACCTAAAAATGCTAATGAACAAAAAGACTATCTTGGCATTGAATCTGCCTTAACTGCATGAAGCTGGAAAGTCACTGAATGAATTATTTGGTGATCAAGCATCATCATGAAGTGGGGGAGAGTTCTGCTAAATCAAACAGTGGCCACAGTGCAACACCAAGTCAAATATTTATCAGTAAATGATCTTTATATAACCTTGTCATTTATAATGTTATCACTGTTTTTTAATGAGGAACTAATAAAAAACTTGTTTGTAACAAAAGAAGGACTGCTGCTATTTGGGTTCCCATTATTGCAACTGCACTGTAGAAAAAAGGGCAAATACAGAAAATGAGACCAAATATAGAAAAATCAAAAAAATGCAAAAATATACTTTTACAGAAAACGAACACAAACACACAGAATTGAGTTACAAAATAAGTTTCCAGGGGACATTAACAGCTGATTCACTCAAGCTATATATTATTTATATATTAACTTTTGATACAGGCTAAAGTACATGGCAGGATTTATATGTCGCTAGTTTTGTCTGTTATCAATTAATTTGAAGTTAATTTTTTGGAGGTAACACTTGGTGGTCTAGCGAGTACCTGCAGTAATGTCTAAATCATGCATCAGGGTATAAATATACAAGTTCATTGTTAGCTCATTTCTCCAACACAACTGACAAGCAGTCAATGATTTAATTTATTAAGGAAATATTAAATATTGTGAGTTTACATGTGTTTTTTTTTGTTTGTGTTTGTAGCATAGTTTTATATTTGTTTGAAGCATTCTGTTTGTGTTTAATGTATTCGATGCATATTGTTCGTGGTTTTTGTTTTTGTCTAGATTTGCAGCACACTTCATTATAAGGTATTTGTTGCTGTATTGATTAAAGTGTTTTCTTCATTTGCTTTTGTTTAATCCGTTTGCATTCGTTGTTTTTTAAGCTGCACTGTTTTCATTCATTGTTTTTTAAGCTGCACTTTTTTGAGTTTCAAGAAACTTGTAAGAAACTTTTTACTCATTTATTTACTTGTTCACATCACTAGTTTGAATCAAGTTTGACAATTCCTCTCAGTTATTTTGAAGCTCAGGTCTCACAAGGAGTTTCATGACTTCAAGTTGCTGTCTTGCACTGATTGCTCTCTTCCTGCCCTGCTGCTCAAAGAAACTCCATCAAGTAGGAGCTTGTCGCCTGGGGGCCTCCGCAGCCTCATAACACCTGTCTCTGTTTGGAATTGGCCAGGCGGTAACGTGAATCTCTTTAGATCCAGGTCGGTGTACTCCAATATCCCATCAGTCTCTCTTTCCTCGTATTGATCGCCTCCTCCTCCTCCTCTTCTGCGAGTAATCACTGGCTGGTAGCGAAGGCGGGATGACAGCGGCTCTCACATTCTGCATACGGATGAGATGTAATCTGTCTGCCATCTCCAGCTGGAAGTGCTATCTGGGGTCCGCGGGGCACTGGAGCGGAAACGACTCTGTTCTGTTCAATCATTGTTCTCTCTTGAACCGGGTGTGTTGGATGTAGCTAAGAGCTAAAAGATTTTGCCTTCACACACACAAGGAGGAGGCTGTCTCTTTCATTAGCATTATCCACTCAGAGAAACATAGTTTTAAGGTGACAGTCTCTGCAAAAACTGACCTTTTGGTGTCCATCTATGGCCCAGCTTAATTTCTTAAAACTTTAGGTTGCCAGATTTCCCCCCTCTGACATTGCAGTTTCTGCAGAAAGAGAAGCAGACATCCTCTCCCATGTTGGTAATCTGCAGAGAGTCGCGTGATGAAAGCAGCTCAGACTCGGATGTGACATCTTGTGTGCTCTCTGACACGGGATTGAACGTGTCTCTTTCTAGTGAGACTAAAGGAGCTTGTTAAAGTAGCTTTTTCTTTTACGTGGGGATCCATTGAAGTTTGGAGACTGTTTGCAAAGTACATTTAAGATTCTGTCTGAGTGGTTCAACTTCAAAAAGAAACTCAGAGCCAATCCACAGCACACCAACCAATCACTGTCAAAGCCTCCCTCGCTTCTCTTTTTACGCGACAGCTTTGGAGATCTCTCCTCTGTCTCCCTCCTAGATTTGGATGGAAGTGTGATTATGGGCTCCTCTGAGTGGCAGCATCAATTTTACACAGTGGAGCTTCAGAGCACAGGAAGATTAATTGCTCCGGTTTGCCCTCTTGCTACCTTTGCCTTATGCAATTTTAACTTTTTTACAATGTCTGCCAAAAACAAGCTTGACTCGCTTACTCTTTTGCACAATGTTGCCTCGGGTTCGTCTGATCAAAAAAACATCTCAAAAAATCTGTCTGAACACTTAACTGTTGTGCATTATTCAACGATGACGGGTGCTCTCATCATCTGTGCAATGTAGCATGTACACTGGAGGCATGCGAAGAACACGCCGAGAGCGAGATGTACAGCGATGATGTTGCCTCTGTTGCTTTGTTCTTACGTGAAACTTCATCGTGTTACAACATCTGGCAAGAGCAGTGGATGTGTTTCATTAAAGTAACGGGAGTGACAGCTATTCACATCCAAACACAACAAGCCTCGTGGCTAGTTTGAAACATTCTGTCAACTCCGATGGGATCAGATATTTCAGTTAATCCCCTCGCATCGCCCCCTCTGTCACTAACTTCCTTATTTTCTCCTCACACATCCTCCATTCGCACCCCAAACGTTCCCTCACCATCTGACAGAGACACCAAACACAAGCAGGACGCGAGTGTCACTTCTGCTTCATCAAGGATGAAATTAGTGCAGCCGCCTACTTATAATTATCTTCCAGTGTCTGGACCAACAATCACATTAACTGCAGATTAGTTTGAACAAGTTTATTTAGGGAAACACTCAGATTTTTTTACTGAAGTACAAGTGGCTGTACAACAGTGCAAATACAACCTTTTACAAGTAAAAGTACTACTTTCAAGTAGTAACATCACCAGAATGTTTTTAGATGATAAAATATAAAAAACTCATTGTGCATAAAAAGGCCGAATTAAGGTGCTTTCACACCCGAGAGTCCGGACCAAGGTTCGCGTTTTTGTTACATTTGGTACATTCGGCTTCACACTGTAATTATGTAAATGAACTAACGGACTCCACGTGATAAACCTACGTCATATTGTCACTGAGTACATGGGTTGCATGTCTTTATATTCTACATTGATTGGTTTGTTGGCAGGTGGGCATCCGACATCAGTGCGTTGAAATCGCCTTGTTTTGGCTTAATTGTAACTTTATGAGCAATTTCTGGATGGCCCACAATAAAGTCCTTGGACCAATGTTAATAAGGTATTTGGTATCCCTTTTCCTCCATGTTGTTCCTCGACTCCTTTTTCACTTTTGTAACGGTTACTTGTTCTCCCATTTTCTGGGTAGCCTGCCGTAATTCCCTATCATTGGTACAAAGGTCCAAAGGTCCAAACCTTTACTTTCACACTAGACAAAAACCAAACCATGGTTCAGTTTGATACAAACTGAGACCACCTCTTTAAGTCGGATCTAATCTTGGCTGTTTGGTCTGGACCATGGACTGCGGGGGGTTTCACACTTGCTGTTTTGATTCGGTTCAAACTTAAAAGTCCGAAAGTCCGGACCAAACGAGGCACGTGTGAAAGGGTCCTTAGATATCTGGATTATTTTTACAGATACATTGCAGGGTCACTGTGTAGAATTTAGCGGCATCTTATGGTGAATCTGCAGATTAAACCAACTGAAAATCTCTACCCTCACAATTTCCTTCCAAGAACGTAGGAGAACCCTTGGTGAAGTGAAATGCCCTGAGTGGCTGGTTTGTCCATTCTGGGCTCCTGTAGAAACATGGTGGACCCACCAAGCCCCCGGGAAATGAGCCGGACTTTGAGTCAAACCGTAGTAGTGCAAATATGGCGTTGGTCACTTGGAAGCAGGTAGTTGTACGGTGGCAAACTTGGGTTATGGTTATGATGTGTTTGGGGAAACCGTAGTTCTTCATAGTCAGTCTGGCCAAAGTTTGTTGCAATATTGCTGCAGCTAGGCTACTACAAGGTTATATCATTAGCAAGCTTGTGAACGCACAGGTATGACCTCAGTTTTACGTGGACATGGAATCTGCACATTTTTTGCCCCGTGGTACCCACTCCCTCTGTAGATATGAAGGCTATTTCTAAGGTCATAAAAAAGCTAAAATTCTTTTATTTTAGTTGATTATATGCCTTTAATAACTTATTTTCTTTAAATTATTTTCATTTCCGCCAATACATTTCCCTTACTCAATAACACTGCATTTCACTGTTGTAATTGGTAGTCAGAGCTAATTTAAACTACTAAAAATACTGTAAGGAACTTAAATCTATATCAAGGAATCACATTTTATAAGCCCATTATAGGTTTGTTTTCAATCTACAGTGTAAGTACCTGCTGGTGTTGGACTAGCAAAGCTAAAGCTACATGTGTCGCTAATCTCTGCAAAACCTGCAGTCAGAATGTTTAATTTATATATTTGTGAAGCATTTTTGCGTCTTATGGAAGGTAGTAAAGTACTCATGTCAAGTAAAACACCTCAACGTTGTTTTCTATCGCAACACTCGTGTACGTCATTACCTTCCAACACAAAGGGATTTTTAGAAAACATTAAACAATTAAATCAACTGTGACAATACAGAAGTTAGGATGTGTTCACAAGTGAGTCTGTCTTGTTATTCGTTGGTAAAAGACGTGGGGGGAGTAATGTCAGCGGGCTCTGATCTGAGGCTTCAGGGGGTTATCAGCAAAAATCTTCTCAACAGAACAAAGCACTGCCTCGCTTTGATGGCAGCCCTAAGTTAGGAAACATGATTAAAGTGCTCTACTTTCTGCTAATCCTCTGAGGGGAAACTTGAATCTACTGAGCAGCAAAAAAAAAAAAAAAAAAAAGGACATGGAAGAGGAGCAGAGAGGCAAGAGAGGGTGGGGTGGGAGGCGGAGGCAGCATTTCAAAAAATATGTCTTGTCATTCGGTCTCTTTACTCGTTAAAGGCAACAAAAGCTGCATTTTCTTTTTCACCCTCCTGCAATTATAACTAATGAACAAATAAGCTCGGAGAAGTGTTTTCAACAGGGAACCCGACGAGTTTCGTCCTTTCAGACCGGCTCCCTTCACTGTTTATGGGGATGAAAAGAGAGATGACACACTTCACATCTCTTTTTTTTCATCCCCCCACCGTGCTAAATGTCTTTCATGGAAACTCAAGAGCTGTTACTTACAATTATCATCCCCATCCTGCTTCTCAATACTAATCATTCTCTACTTTCCTGCACCTCAAGTCATTTCAGGCTTCAGGAAGCTGACATTTTACATTGTACTTCACCCTCAAACTCCTTTATTTTATGCTTTTTAAGAAGCTAAAGCTCTGTTGTAGCACATGAAATGCATTTTGTGAAACAAGCATGATTCACCTGAAGATACACCCCCCACATCACAAAGATACTAATGATATAAGAGACTCACTCAACACACTGACTCACCTTAAAACACTACATTTATTATTCAGGCTAAGAAATGGCCAGCGGTAAGTCTGATTACATGCAGCAGGGACGCATTGCACTATTTGTTGATGTGGCCCAGCTTCTTTAGATGCTGTATTTCCTGCTCTTGTCATCCGGAGCCACAGTGGGTTTTAATATTCAGCTGTGCTCTCCCAGGTGAGCCTCTGCCAAACTGTCAGGACCAAACACTCGAGCTGTTCGTCTCCATTTAGCCGACACGTTTTTTTTGGTTTTTTTCAGCGCTGACCGGTTGTAAAACCCCACAGTGTCGGCCGAATCAAGAGATAACTTTTAAATTGAGGAGTCGGCCCTCTTGCAAAGAGAGAATCAACATCTTACTTTCTGCGTTGGCTAATGGTTCACTTTGTCTTATGTTTGAGGCTTGCCAAAAGGAACTGACTCTGAGTGCTGTATGCAAGTAGTCTGAACTCGAGTGGCTGATTCAGTCACTCTGCCTGCTCATTATCCTGTGAATCTGTCCTCCTGCATCTATTTTTGGTGTCTAATATGGCCATCAAGCATGCTTTCACTTTGAGAAGCAACTTAAAAAAAGAAAAAAAAAGCTTGGCTGCACATTAACAATGTAACATGAGACAAGAATCACCGGGGGAATATTTTTCTGCTGTCCCTCCCTCCATCCAGTACTTTTTTTAAAAAGAAAAAAAAATCAATTGCAGAATGTAGCAATGATTATCCTCCCTCATTTAAAGAAAATCATAATTCAGCCTTTGCCTCTGAGCCAATTATTCCATCTTCTGCATATTTTACACATGCCTGTTGTCCCAGATTCATGAAAAAGCCTCCTGGCTGAAGTCATGTCTAAGAAAAAATGGGGAGAAATTGCTTAAAAAAAAACAAAAAAAAAACTCAAAGTGCATGAATCTCTGCAGGGTCAGAAGGGAAAGAAAGGGAGGAGGGAAGCAAAAGGAGGCTGTTTGTGAAGTTGAATGGCTCTTTTGGGTTTAAGGAGAGAGCTGCACAACAATCTGGTCACGTTTTCATCTTAGCTTCTGTCATGCCTCGGAGCTCCTGGCATCCCTCGAAACTCGAACAGCCGCCTGGTCGCCAACTCTCTGCACCTTCAGCTGTTTGCAGGGACGTTCAGGCTCCTCCATCCTCTTTCCTCCTTCCTATTCTTCCCCTAATGAAGCCTCCTCTGCAGACTCAAAAACACGATTCATGACTTTGTAACATTTTGGTACATTCGTAATCATTTAAACTCAGAAGCATGATGTAACGTTTTCGTGTGCAGACACAACACTTCAGAGAACGAGCTTATTATAATCAAAGAGGGAGGAAGTGCCAGCAGGCCTGCACCTCATCTGTTGTTTATCTCCTCCTCATGCTTTAATGATCAAATGCCCCCTGGTGGTGCAAATCAGTCATGTGCATTTTTATCTTCCTCCTAAGCCTCTGCTTTTTGTTTTGACATCCTTTGGTACTGTTATTGTTTTTCTTATCTTTTAACAGTTTTATCTTTTAAAAAAAGGACTGCATATTAAATCATCTCTTGAGAGCAACAGCAGATTCAGTCAAGGCCAATGCTTAAATGCAAAGTAACTTCTGCTTTTTGTGTAAAGTTTGTAGGTGCTTGAGTTTTCCACATTGTTTTTATTCTTCTATTCTACTCATTATTGTAAGTCTTAATCCATTATATTTAGCTACATTTAAGATGAAGATTTAACATAAAAAACTATAAAATAAGCCATAAAATACAATAAATTGGTAAGTTCTCAACCTTTTTGTTCTCAACCTTTTTGGCTTGTGCCCCCTAACCAAAAGAAAAAAAAACGGTGTGTAGTCTTTTGTCAGTTTTTTTAATCTCTGAGTTGTAAACAAAGGCACTTTATGTTTATTAACCTCCACATGGCCTCATTAAGATAATGCTTTGAAACAAAACACATAAATCTACCCAACATTTATCATGAAGAAAAACTTTGCAAAAAGTTTATTGTTCGGCAGAAGTTTTTTTATCTTCTTTCTTACAGCAGTAATCTTTCATAATCACTAAGATTTGACTTGTGACCACTTTGAGAAAGTGGACCCAAAGGCTGTGAATAAAAAATTGGACCAAAGTAGTTTAAAAAAGCTTCATTTCAACCAGCTACAACAGATAAAATGATGCATCAGTCTTTAACAAGATCTTCCTGTAAAACCAGAACTTACATTTTGACATTCTAATCACATTTTGCTGTTTTACTTATGCAGGATATTAAATCTTCTTGTTATATTGGTACTTTTACTAAAATGATTGTTCATGTTTGCACTGTACCCGCCCGATATACCCCGAACGTCTGCCTGAGGCATTAAAGTAATCTTTGTTCCCCAAATGAATAACACATATTAGAAAAATAATGGATTCTGCTGACCTAGTTTTGAGAAAAGAAGCCATTATGATTCTAAAACATGTTTTTGTCTTCACTGCTGCCACAGAGCAGAGTCCACTGGGAAAAGCTATTCAGGAAAATGGTCACGATATATATGCCTCGATCAATACTTTTCCACATGAAACACACAAACCCAGCGAGGGGGCCCTTTTTCTTTTGTTTGTCTGTCAGCAATATAGGGAACTTTGGATCGAACATGTCAGGCGATATACTTTTAAAACTCCCCGGAGAGGCCTTCTCATGCCAGAACAAAAGCAATCAGCCTTTATGTAACCAAGCCTGTAAAAAATCAGAGGCAGAAAAAAAGCCTTGAGATCTATCAATCACATGGGGCGGGCGGGCGACACACCCATCATCACAGAGCGAACAGGGCTGAGCAGCGAAACCGGAGACGCCTCCGAAGTAGGCCATCAACTATTCATTCTGTTGGGATACACCTACACCTATCAGGTGTGACGCGGCCTGTACTGATTTCATCTGGCGCAGTCTCTGTTTTTTCGTCCTCGCAGGAATCTCTGCTGGCCGAGGCAGCGACACCTCGGAGCGACGACCGGCCCCCCCATGCATATTTCATAAATGTAGTTTGCAACGATTCATCAGCTGTTCTCGAAAAGACTGGAGACAGAAAACCGAGAGTAACACTCAACACCAAAAGGGATCTCTGTAGTTTTTCTTAAAAACTTAATCCATGCACTAATTTATTAATTGTTGTACAAATGACACAGCATTTGTGAGAGACAGCTCGTGTAATCCTCTGTAAGAAAAAAAGAGCCAGAGAGTGGGATGATCAGTACTTTATTTACGTGTATAAAACAAGAAAAGCTCTACAGTTCATGTCATTGTTTTATAACACACTCACAATTTTCAATCTCTCTCTCTTTCTCTCTCTTTTCTCTAAACCTTTTTTTCCATGCATTTCAACGCTCAGTGCTCACACTTAAAGGTGCTTCATGCATAGTGCCAGGTTTATAACACCACTAGTCCATAAATAAACCACAGGAAATTGGCAGTAATCATTGACTCACTAATTAATCTGCTCAGAAAAGGCAGCAGCTTTGTTCTCCTCTACCACACACACACACACACATACACACACACACAGAGATTCCCAGTGTTCACTTTCAGACTGACAGTAATCCTGTTTGCATTATTGGTCTTAAATTGAGTAAATGCTCATGTGAGTGAGAAAAGTCAGTCCATTTGTGCATTATTGACGCCTGCATTCAGTATTAATAAAGCTGATCAAATGTTTGTTTTTGCATTTTTGCATTTTTTTGCATTTTAGTGCAACTAACCCACAAGAAACCCTACAGTCTAATATACAATATTCCTGCTTTGCAACATATGAACCTTTTCATTATCAATTGATTGTATGATTATTTTTTATAACTGATTGATTGTTGCATCAAAAAACAGTGTAAAATGCCCACCACGATTTACAAGAAAACCCATTCAAATAGCTTTTTTTATCTGATCAATTGTGCCAAACCCAAACATGTTCATTTTATAATATTGATAAAAGACCAGGAAAACCAGCAAATCCTCATGTTTGCTAAATAAAGGCCATCAATCGCTTGAAAACCTACTTAGATTAATAATATAACAATAAATAATTAAATAGTTCCAGTGTTAACATTGCATTATATGTTGTAGTTGTTGTGTCAATCACCTGTGCACGAGCATCGAATGATCACCTGCTGTTTGATGTTGTAGTTATTGAACCGGTTTGACCCACTTTGCTGTGTTTTTTGCGACAGTTTCAGCAGTGATATGGCACCTCTTTCTTTATGTTGTGGAGAAATGGTCAACATGTCCTTTTTCTTATGTATTTATCAGAGTGGTGTTGATTGATTATATGCTGCTTGTTTGTTTTTGATATGCTTAGAAACAGATCATCAACATACATGATAAATAAAAAGCTTGAAAGCATAAAGGAATAGTTAATTATTTTGAGAAAGGCACCATTTTGAATTCTTGCTGAGAGATAGATGAGAAGATTGATATCACTAATAAATTTCTTCTCAATATAAAGCTGGAGTGTGGAAATGGTTAGCCTAGCTTAGCACCAACAAAGAGTCTATTTTTCTTCTAAACTTTGGTTTTTGCATATAAAATAAGATGTTGGATAAAAATTAGTTGATTTTTAAAGATGCTATGTTTTAATTGTCATCAGACCCAATCAAGCTAGCAGTTTCCCCTTATTTCAAGTCTTTATGCTAAGCTAAGCTAACTGGCTGCTAGCTGTAGCTTCATATTTAGCGTAAAGACATAACTGTGTTGTGGATCTTCTCCTCTAACTCTCACCAAAAAGTGAATAAATGTATTTTCAAAATCTTTTAACTATTCTTACAACATAATAAAATTTCTTAAAATAATAAAAATGTGGACAAATGTTAAAATAGACACATATTGAAGCAAAGTATTGAAAATAAAGATAAGTCTCCACTGAGTGCTTTTTCAGTAACGCTGAGCTCTACTTCATGCTACACCTGCTGTAGTAGCTGAAGACCGTGTTGTCTATCCACCTGCGGTACTTGGACACAGCTGAGTAAACACCTGGAAACTGGGCGTCGGCACATCCTCTCCCCCAGGACACGACGCCATAGACCCGGCCCTCGCACACAAGCGGACCCCCAGAGTCCCCCTGAAACAGGAAAGAAGAAATACTTCAAACTGATGACACATTTTACTGAACTATAATCTTCAAGGATGGGTCTGCTGATGTTCATCAAGGCTTTAATTGTCTGTCACATGAAAATATAAAGCCACAACTTTAATAAAACTGTCCAAATGGTAACAAATCCAAAAAATACTGAGGTCCTTGAACCTGACAGGCGTCTTTCCCACCGGTGCTGAAACCAGCACAGAGCATGTTTTCTGTTATCTCGCCATTGAACGACTGACTGCTGTTGCATTTTTCTGTGGAGACGATGGGGAGCTTGACGGTGCGGAGGGTGGAGGGGATCTGGCCCACACTCGGGTTGGTGTAACCCCAACCTGACACCCGACACGCTCGGCCCTCTGCCACAGAGGCGCCATGCCGGGGCAGCAGGGCGATGGAGACGTAGCTGTTCAGATAAACGGGGGCCTTCAGCTGCAGAGGAGGAGGAGGAGAGTAACTAACATGAACTCAGTTACATTTAGAGTAAAAATACACACAAACATTTTGCATACTGCACCTTTATAAGCATGATGTCGTTGTTGTTGGTGGTGCTGTTGTACTCAGGGTGGGGAATCAAAACCTGGGGCAGGATTTCTTGCTCTGTGCCCTCATAGATTGTCAGAGAATAGTCTCCTGCTACTATCATCATTCTGCTCACCCTGCAGAGATTAAAAAAACAAATGCAAATCAGATTCAAAATGTTGAAATGCAAAGATAGCATGTTAGCTTTTAAACGGGTCTCGTTAATATAATCAAGATCACTTATGTCTGTTCATCACAGAGTTGCACAACAGAATAAATGTTGTTGTCATTCATGATGTAAATGAAGAACATTTTGGACTACAAAGATAATTAAATTTATAATATAAATAGTGTAAAAAAATAGTGTAAATAAATAGTGTTTAACAGCAGCAGCAAGACAATAATGATAATATAGTTTCCATTTTCTCATATTATTATTATATTATTATTATTATATTAAATTGTTTTGAAAATTATTAGTAATATATCATATCTAGAAGTTGATCAGCATTTTGATCATTATAAGTTTATTTTTCCAAAATGCTGCGCTGTTACTTTTAGAATATGACACATGATATTGAAAGATAAAGTTAAACTGGAACTTCCAGTTTCTGTTCCAAAAGGAAGAAAATCTCATTTAAAACCATGTGTTCATATGAGGACTGAAGTTTCTGAAAAATAGTCTGATGTTGTTTATTTAGTGTCTATTTTTTAGAGGTGTTAAGTAGTGATCATTTCCGACAATTTGCACGTGTCATAGCAGAAACTACTGTTCCATTTGGCTGTAAATTGTGACATTGATCTGGTATAAATGATACCAGGTTCCAGGAACAAGGAAGCTCCACTGGGATTCAGTTTGTTTTAAGGATATAAGTTACACCTGACTTTCTGTCATTATGTTAAAAGGTCCTGCTAAGGTTTACTCTAATGAAACTTAACACTGTTTATTGAAACAACCTGTAAATATAATCTTATTTTGATACATTATCAACCTATTAAGTTGTCAAATTACACCCAGTTAAAGAGCAACATTAACAAAAAAAGAACACAAAGAATAGGATTCATCATGAGAGTCAATTTTTATATTCAATTATGCCCAGTCACTGATTTATGCAGCTTTGCTTATTATGTTTTTTGTAGCAAATTATAAGCTACCAGACCATCATAGGTTTTCTTTTATAATCAAAAGCTCATTGATGATTTTTTTAAAACGGTGTGGCTAACAGTGCAGTCCGGCAATGTCATTTAAAAATGTGAAGGGTTATACTATACACACTTTATGAGTTAATAAGTCTAAAAGTTGGAAAGTTTGAGTCAGAATTTGGTTTTGTGCTTTTATTTGCTTACTTTCAAACACAGTTCGGATTTTTTTAAGGCAAATAAAAACCTCATTATTTACAACTTGTGACATATTTTGTGTCGTAGAACAAAACCTGTCAGTCTCCTAAGCTTGTGAAGAATGAAAATAACCCTTTTTTAAAAAAAAAACAAACAATTTTTTTAGATGAAGTTATCAATGCTCACTTATTTGTAGGTTTTACCTCCAGACTGGACTACTGCAACTCCTTACTATCGGGGTGCACCATAAAATCTTTAAAGAGTCTGCAATTGATCCAAAATGCCGCTGCATGTGTACTGACAAGAACTGGGATAAGAAATCACATTACTCCAGTATTAGCTTCTCTGCACTGGCTACCTGTAAAATCT
>JAQMCX010000002.1:23312326-23329438 GCA_029814765.1 Acanthurus leucopareius | reverse complement strand
TATAGAGTATGGTCTTGACATGCTCTATATGTAAAGTGTCTTGAGACAACTTTGTTGTGATTTGACGCTATATAAATGAAATTGAATTGAATTGAATTGAATTGAATTTTAAGATTCCTTCCTGCAGAATTCTGTTTGTTCTGTGTGTGTGAATGTGAGTATTTCAGGCCTCTGTGTTTAAAAAAATAAAAGTAATTTCCCTCATTTAGATGTTAGACAGTAATGACTCAGTACTTTTAATGGACTCCAACTATTAACACACACGGAGGGTTTCTGAGGACAGAAGGCAAACGACAGTGTGTGAAGTTATTGCTTCCTAAACAGTTTGTAATCTGTTTGAAAGTGTGTTTTTTGAGACATCACATGCTCGTGTCAGACTCACAGCTCCATTGTTAACCGTATCACTTTCATGTGCTGTCTCTCATTTCCAAAAACAAACATGCAGAAGTTGAAGATCTGATACGGCTCAAAAAATTTACTGGATCTTCTCATGTAATCCTGAGCTCAGACAAGCTGATGTCAAAAGGCTTTTTTAAAAATTTATTGCTGCCTAGAACTTCCTTATGAAAAAAAGTTGCACTCGATCAAGTTCCTGCATCTGCCTGAGGTTAACTTTTATTGCCAGTGGAGGGAAGAATTAGCTCACCCGACGTTGCAGTGTGCTGCCGTGAGCACCCAGAATTTATTTATCAGGGAGCCTCCGCAGAAGTGCTGACGTTCTGTTGTCTGTATGGACACAATGTACTTGATTGAATGTGGAACTGGTGCATATCCTCCAACTATACGCTCCTGTGCAAAGTCTCTACCTGCAACACACACACACACACACACACACAGGGGAATAAACGATAAGCTTAATCCAGATTGGAGCAGAGAAACTCGTCAAGCAGCTCATAAGGTTTTTGTGGAAAAACCTGCACAGAGCTAACACAGTTGTGACCTTATTGCTTCAGCTGCAGCTTCAGCGTGAACAACAACAGGAGTCGTAAAGAAAACAGCCGTCGACTTCACCGCTTCACAGACGCTTCTGGCTTTGGCGGATCGATGAAAAGTAATCTCACCTCAGAGGAACATTGATTCACAGGGACGACGAGTCCGAGCGGCGTTATCTGTCTGATGTTAACACACAGCTGGGAGACGACACACTGACTCCAGCCGGACCTCTGCTCTTTAAGTGATGGCTCACGGCAGAAAGTAACTAAGAACAATTACTCAAGTACTGTTACTCGAGTATTTCTCTATACTACAGTGAAGAAGAATATGTTGTTTTTATCAACTACATGTATTTGATAGTTTGGTTACAGATGATTTTTACTTATGATGAGCTTATAAAATATGATGCACTGTTGTAAACAAAAGTACTCAAAGTTAAACCAACAATATTAGTAACAAAGTATTTTTTTAACATAGATGCATCAGTACTAATAAAACAAATTGTAAGTGCTTATTTGTGCTCATGATAACTAAATACTTTAACTCAGGTCATATTTTCAGTTTCAGGGTGTTTGTATATTACAGTATTTCTACTTTTTTGCAAGTAGTTATAACGGATAAAAGTACTTCCTCTGCCCTGATAAATAAAGATTTCTTTTTAGATCAAACCTGACAGACAGCACAAACATGTCTGATGATTCTAATGTATTTATATATGAAGATGGAAACAGATATGAAGTATTGAAATGTATTTTAAAACAGTTCACTTGAAGATTCAGATATTTGTAACTTGTAACTGCAGATGTTCAAGAAAGCTTCATAGTTTCTGTCCTTCCTCAGAGTTTTCTGGATTGTGGACATTTTTAAACCTTTTTCTGCGAGTTTGAGGTATTATATAATGCTTGCTAGAGATTTTACTCTCTATAATCAAAAAATGTACATGTGTTTGCTGTTTTATGGGCCAAAGATTCAGTATAACCCATCAGGATTGTAATCATGCAAGTATCACATTAAATTAAAGTAAGATTTATTGTCACAAGTACAATTGTACACACTCAGCCTGCAGCATGTATTAAAATGCATAAGTGCTTTATTCCAGATAAAGTCTAACAAATAGGCAAATTAAATAAAGATTAATGTAGCGACAAAATGTACAGTAATCTAGCAAACAGATGGAATAAGATAAAGTAAAAAATCAGAAATATATTTAAAATTAATGGTTGTGCAATGATCAGTGTAGTTAATAATGACTTTAATGTTAAATATGTATTCAAAAAAGAGTAACTGTGACATAATTTGAGTTTCAGACCAACCAGTGCACAATCATATGTGCAATATACAGTGACATTAATATGGCAGGTGGGTGTTTTAGCCTGTTGGTTCACTGGTAAAGCAGAAGGTAATATATTTTGTTGACAGTTTATTCGATAAATCACATAAATACAAAAACTTTATAGAGACTTTGGGGGAACTTTGGTGCACTTGGACTCAATTTTTCTAAAATCTTGGTTAAAGTTCAGACTCTGTCTTCACTGTAAACACTGAAACTCACTTTCTGAAAGTTCAAGAGCCAATTTCAGACCCAGAAATGCTCCCTGTGATGAAACAACACCCTCTGATTACTGTCCTGGATATTGATCCTGAAGCTATAATTGGCAACAGTGACGTGTCATTAGCAAAATGGTAACTCTATACAGTGAACTGTGGGTGTATGTGGGATAAACAAACACATAGGTTTGCATCAGAGAGCCTTATGTAATGACCCTGAAACTGGACCCAGAATAATGGCTCTCCTATTGCGTGTCATGAGTCGAAATTCGGTCATTTTACACGCCGCTCAACTGTTTTCGTCGTGCTAAGTTAATTATATGTAATTTACTGCTGAATGCTAATGCAGTTAGCTGTCATTAATGCAAACAAGCCTGTCAGTCTCCAGCATTGTCTCAGATCCAGGACCTGTTCGGGATGATTATCGGAGTCTCCTATCAGGTTTTATCTCTGCAAAATGATTGCGTGTCACCAAAAAAAAAAAAAAAGGGGGGCGTCAGCCACAATTGCTCATTGTTATTTTTGCTGTTCGCCTTCATCTGTTGTTCCTCAGGTTTCAGATTCTTTTGGTGAATAAGCACACTTTTACTGACCTTTTCATTTCAAAAGCTCTTTATCTTAGAAAGATATCTTTGTTGCACCGAGTGACAATGTGCACCTAATCTGTGATACAGATTCTAGTTTACTTTTACTTTTTATTATTACAAAAGTTTTGAGCTAAACTTCAGATGAGTAAAGCTGCAGTCAGATTATCTTTGTTGCACTGAGAAACACTGTGAATCTTAAAGGGTTTTTAAACTGTATTAAAGGTTCTGGTAAAGTTTTAAAATAAACTTTGGACCATAAAATTCAACAAAATGTATTTACAGGCAGCACAGAAGTGTCATTGCTAAGGACTTTACAGAGGAGAAACTCAGTAAATCTTACAAATATCACAAAACAAAATGATGCTCTGTCTAGTGCATTCATTTTTTTAAAAGTCCATGAAAATCTCATCTTCTGCTTTTCCTCTGCTGTTGTTATTTTTTATTATATACAGTAAAAAGCTCAGTTATGCCCTGATGAAACTGGCTCTGAGTGTCGCTTTTTTGTCAAAAGATCGTCTCATGGGAGCATCAGGACTGCGAGTGCCAGCAAAAATGCACCTTTTAAAACCCTGATAAAAGAGTTGCTTATATTATATTAAAAACACATGCAGCCTATTTAATTCCACATTCAACTGATGAACCCAAACTGTGAGTTTTAATGTTTTTCAGGATATAAGAGCACAGAGTCTCCAGCATCTGTCCTGTCACTGTAATCCAGAGGCTCAACTCCACTGACAGTCATGTCACGCAGACACAAATAAACTGTAAATTCAACATAAAGAGGCTTACTTACAGTTTACAGCCAGGACTTCCAGCAATATACAGAGCAATAAAGATGGCAGATCCATAGTGAGACAAAACGTGCAGAGCAGCAAACACTCAGTGAGACAGAGGCTTCACCTGCGAGCTGCCCGTCTGATCCTAACGTGGAGGCATCACACCTGCACTCTCGGGTTTCTTATAGTTCCTATTTCCGTTTCCATGGTCACCTCCTTGTCCTGGACCGATGTATAATTGAAGCCTCCACAGGACAGCCCCTTGTCTCACCTTATTCAGTGACCTGTCCTACACCTCTGCCTTTGTTTCAGTCTGCTGAAGGCCCATTTATTGCCACATAAAAAGCTATAAAAGCTAAAGCATTATTGAGTTGTCTTCATGCTGCACAACAGCACACTTCCTGCAGAGTTTCATCACGTTACCGTGCAGCCGCCCCGCTACCTGCATCCAATATTTGACATCTTTCAACCTTGTGATCGTGGCTCGTGATATGGATCAAATAGTGCTGAAATGAAAGGAAATACAGCAGCAGAGGGGGGTGGAGGAGGAGGGGGTGGAGGGTCTCTGCAGCTTTTCATCACTGCACAGTCTCCCCCCTTCACTGATCTCCCCAGGAAGGATTAATGAGGCCTTTGACTGATGAGAAGCAGCAGCAGAAGATCCTTTTTAACACCACCAGGTCGAGCTGCACCTTGTCTATTCTAGGGGCCCGGTGTCATTAAAAATGGAGCACAGCTCGGGCAGGTCTCATCACCGTCGCATCCCTCTGAGGAGTTCCTGACCTCAGCTGAGCTAATAGCCCTCTCTGTTGCCCTCCCTGCAACTAATAGCCATCGCTGTGCTCTTCGGTAGCTCTCACATCCCCCTGAGTGCTGACCACTGTCCTTTTTTTTTCTTTTTTCTGTGTGACCCACTCCTTCGTCCAAAGATCTGTCATCACCGCACATGGCTGCCAACTCTCACATTCATCCACCGGGCTCTGGGATGAAAAATCACCTGGATGTCACAAATCAAAATGCTTTATAATCCCTGAAATCCTCCTCTTTTCCAACACCGATTCCAATAGAAGTTGGTACACTTTGAAAAATATGATTAAAACTGAACCAGATGATTTTTGCTAATGCTGTTTGACTCAATTAAAAATCATTACAAGGGCAACACATGCTTAATGGTATGAAAGAGAAAACTCTCAGGAGGCTTTTGTCCTTTACTGCAATCGCTTAAAAAATAAGTTATTCATGACTCGGTAACAAAATGATTCAGTGAAGAGGAGACGTGTAGATCCGGAGATAATCTCAGTTGTCAGTCTGGGTTGGCACTGATGTCGTGTCAGTACCAGTATCACCAGTGACTCAGCGGTAGCTTCCTGTAAACCTTACGCAATACCCCCTTAAATTAATAAATTACAATGTTTGACATTCAAAAGGGAGATCCCTGCTGTGCGCTCTGATGTTTTCATTTAGCCTCAAATTGTTGTGTGTTATGCAGTATTACAGTGCAGGAATACCAGCAGGGAAAGATGTTTCATGTGTATTTTAGCACAAAAAGTATCAAAGTATATAAAAGTAAAAGTACTTATTGTGCAAAACTGTTCACTTCACACTCATGGAAACCTAAAATGTCCTCAGACTGTAATTACTGATGCATTTTGGTGATTTATTTGTCTTTGTTTAACATAGAATTGCACAAAAAATTGAAAGTCATAGTCCTTCATGCTACAAACAGAACATATAAGCCCAAACAGATATTCATATAATTACTTTAAACTTACATAAATACATATATGAAGCATAGAAATAATGTTGCATTTTTTGAAATTGTGTCTGTAGGAATTTAAACAGCAACTAGTGTTGATAACATGGCCAACATAATAGATGGAGCGTATCTATCTTTTCATTGTAATTTGAATCTCTTAGAGTTTTTGGTTTCGTCACAGAAAACAAGGAAGTTGAAATCATAAAAAAAAATCACTGGGCTTTTGAAAATTGTAATTATTTTAAACATATTTTTGACATTTTATTGACTAAATGAGCCAACATTTAATAAGGAAAACAGGTTTTAGTTTCAGGGTTTCCAATTAAGACCTGAGTGTTTAATATTAGAAGTGTTATAGAATTACTTTTTATTTCTCTTCGTGCAGCTCTGCTCATAGCTTTATCATGTCTGTCACTGAATATTACATTGTAAAGATTTGGAGGAATGTTCGTTTAATAATTCTTGTTAAATCTGTGCGATAAATCTGTGCTAACGTGTACAATAAAACCAGGGCAAGTACTTCAACACAACCACAGTGTGTGAGCAGATGTTAGCCTCTCGTAATGGTGAGAACAGAGTGTACAGCCAGAGAGTACACACGAAAAAAGACAGTACTTTGGTTAAAGTATTTGTAATTCATTTATTTTATGATTTAAAATGAGAAATTAATAAAAAAGATCATATTTCACCTGATTTCGATCGGATTTTCTTATTTTAAACACAGGAAAAAGGTTTTATACAAATAAAATCGTCACTGTGATTTTTGATTTATCAACTAAAGTCGCATAAAAAAATCACAAATCAGTCTGAGCAGATTTCATCCCGCTAACAAAGTGACAAGCGTTTATTTTTTTCCATAAGTTTGTCGACGTTGATGACGACGACAGAGTCCTGATGCCTTCACATCCCAGGGTGAGAGCAGAAAACTGGAGCTTAGAAACAAAACGAAATACAAAAGAGTGTTTTCAGCTTTGTCATGTAGTAGGTCAGCTTCATTGTTGCAGCGTGAGATGCTCACAGCACAAACCCAGACGAAAAAGATAATTTAAACAAAAGGATTCAGTTACATTATAAAAGACAGACAGAGAGCTTTGGTCCCACTCGCTGGAGATACTCTGAAGGTCGCTTGGTTTGGACTAACAGGTAAGAAGAAGATGATTTTAACCTTTTTTGCTCAAAATTATCGATTCATATTCAGTTTTTTGCTCGGATTCGAGGTTAAAGATGCTTTCAAGATGTTTTAAAAACCAGCTGATAACTTTGGTTTCAAAACAAAATCATGGTAATTTAGAGGAACATGAACTTTTTATTCAAGGCCCTGATATTCATAATGAATCAAAGTTCAGTAGAAGGTCATCAATATGCGTGAATTAGATTCAGACGCTGATTTCAGTTTGTAAAAGAAGAACGATCTTTACTTTTTGTCATTATTTAGTTTAACTTCAGTCCAGACGGCAAAATCTAAAGTCCTCAACAACAAAATACCTTCAGGTGTCAAACTATTTACATAATTAGACATTTGTAAATGCAAACAACCGACTGACCAAAGCTATAACTGAACCATGTTTTAAGACTTTGCATTTTACACAAAGACAGCTAAATTAACAGAAATTACATCTATTTGCACATTAGGTACTGCGACTAGAAGCTGATAAAAGTGTGTTGTTGTCTTTTTATTTTTTGTATTACAGATGATAAGTAAAAATATGTCTCCATTGCTAAGCTCCTCTGTGCTGTTTCTATTGGCTTTGTCACTATCAGGTAAGTTTTTAATCCACATCATTTTAGTTCCTGCTGTATAATAAAATATACAAAACTCTTGACTTTCTGTGCAGAAACTTGTTCAAAAAGGACTTTCTAAGGACAAAGAGTTTGAAATCATAAATGTATGCAAACACTCAACTACCTGGCCTTCAAACTGCCTTTAACCTCTTTTTTTTTTTGTAGATTTTATAGACCATAGAGTGTTAACTATGAAGTAACATTTCACTTTTTTTGCAAACCACAAGAAGTCACAGGACGCCTGTTCTCACTGTCTACAGAGACGTTTGCAGCGAGGATCATTGGAGGTCAGGAGGTTTGGCCGTATTCAATCAAATATCAGGCATCTCTGCAGTCTGAGAAGAGGGAACATTACTGTGGAGGAACCTTGGTGCACCCTCTGTGGGTGGTGTCTGCTGCCCACTGCTGGAGACCGTGAGTACTGACACTGGACAAAACGATAAACACTGATGACTTGAGCAGGTGGAGGAAATGTTCAGACCCTTAACTTAAGTAAAATTATACAAAAGTGTAAAAATGCATACAGAAAAAGTTGTGTATTGATGATTTTACCAGTATATAAGTATGTATGTATAAACAGGAAAATGCATCGAAAGCATTAAAAGGACTGAATGCAGAATAACAGACACTGTGATTGAGACATTAGTGTGTAATTTTTCAATAGTTATTTTCAATAATTATCTAGTCATCAGTTTAAGTAAGTGTAAGTGTTATACTGATGTAGTTGGTTGAGATAAAGCTAATTCTTATCTTTTATTACTTATACATTAATCGATTGATCGTTCGGTTTGTAAAAATTCAGGAAAAAGCTGGAAATGTTGCTTCAATCATCCAAAAGCCCATAGTTGCACCTTCACAATGCAGCTTTAATGTACTAACCTCAAAACTATTCAAAATAAAATAAGACTTGTACGTAAAAAGGAATTTAACTATCAAAACAGCTGGTAATTAGTTTTCTGTAAACTGACTGATTTTTTTGGCTGTACTTAAACGTTACGTTTTGTGTGCCAGTCTAAAATAAACTGTCAAATAAATGCAGTTGAGTAAAAAACACCGTCAAGTGTCAATAAGTTCAAATATAAAGTGAGAATAAAAGTAATAAAGATCATAATGTACCTTAAATGTACACTTCAGCACAGTACTTAAGTAAATATACGTAGTTAAATTCCAGCGCTGGTTTCGAGATGAGTTTAGATGTTATATTGACTGAATTTGCAGCTCTATAATGAGGACAGAAGGTCATTTTTGTTGCGGCAAAGATGCAAATGTGCCATTTGGCTGTATTTCACAGTTAAAAGGGTAAAACTCTGAAGCATCTTCTCTTTTTTTTGTGCATCAGGAGCAGTGTGATGAGGGTGGTGCTGAGTGAACACAACCTGGAGAAATCAGAGGGTTTCGAACAAGTTTTTAACGTCTCAAAGATTTTTGTCCACAACTACAACTACAAGACGTTCAACAACGACATCATGCTCATCAAGGTTGGCAGCAGAGCTCACACACACACACACACACACACACATTCAGTCTTCAAGCTCTTATTCTGATTGATCAGTTTTGGTTTTTGTGTTTGTGTTTCAGCTGAGTGAGCCGGCGCAGCTGAACGCCAACGTCCAGCCAGCTATTCTGCCGGATGAATACACTCCTCCGCTGAGATATGACGTGTGCACGGTGAGCGGCTGGGGTGTGACGCAGATTTACAGTTTCTACCTGTCGCCTGTGCTGCGAGCCGTGGACGTGAGGATTATGCCGTACTGCTCTTACTACTACTGGGGGAAGATCACGCCCAACATGCTGTGTGCTGGATCTCGGATGGGCGGCAAAGATTCCTGCCAGGTACGGATCCACACCTTTAATATGTTGCATGCTCTTTGTGGTGGATGCTTCTTTGGAATATTTGTATTTTATGTATAATTGTAATCATATAGTCTGTGTAGTGTGTGTTATCAATACTCACATTCTTCAGCTTACAGCTGTGTGACGCTGTAACCTGATGGTTTCCAACATTTTCCTCGAAGAACTCCTTTTCTCTCATAGCATTCAACTAATGTTTCCTGACTATGTGACATATTTACTTCATATTTTGTTCAATCCATAGAGATAAAAGCACAGAGCATCTGATAAATTGCACAATTAACCAAACTGTAAATGTAAAAAAAACACCAGGAAGTTTGTAAAGTTTGATTATTTTCTCCAAATGATGCATCTGAGATGAGTTTTGCGGATATTTTTAGGAAGATATTACTCAATTTTCTATCTTTATTATGTGTTTTTCTCAATTTTAAATAATAATACATGCTTGGCATTTATTTTTTTATGAAAAATTTACTTATTTCTCATCTTTGACACTACTGTTCTAGTAGCTCTTTGTTTGTTGTATCTGTGTACTTCTCTAATGCAGAATGAGGCTGTTAGCAGAGAGAAAATGTGAGATTTTTTTTTACATTTACATGTAAAAACTAACTATTTTTACATTTTTTACACATTTTGTCATAAAATTATTTGACAACCGTAGCAGATTGGCAGCTTGTGTACATGACTGTTGAATGCAAAGTACTTTTAGAGGTTGACAGACTAGAAGATACTTTATAAATACAGTCATTTTACTGTCCATCCACCTGCTTTTTGAGGCGTTTCACTAAAGAACAAAAAACTTTACTTAGTGGCTCTACAGGAAAACTCTTCAAAGTCAGTGATTCATCCTGTCAGGACCTTAAATCTTGAACTAAATTATTTCTTTATACTTTGTCTTTGTGATCCACAGGGCGACTCTGGTGGTCCCCTTATCTGCAATGGCCACTTTGAAGGAATCGTCTCTTGGGGTATCAGCTGTGCGAACCCGTATTTCCCCGGAGTCTACACCAAAGTGAGGAATTACATCAGCTGGATCAACTGGATTATCAAAAATAACACTCCATGAACACAGTCCCTGATAAGCAGCCGATTCACGACATTCAATATGGTGGCATAATTTATAAAAAAAAAAAGTCAAGGTAATTGCAGTTTTTAAAAAAATTGGGCACACTGTATAGAGCCAGGTTTATCAGCCATTTTTAGATATAATGGTTCCTGAAAATATGTCAATATTCTCCTAAATGATTGATTCTATATCTATTGCTCTAAAAACAGATAAAAAATAAACCAATTAATATTTTTATTGTTATTAGTAGCAGTTGCATTACTTTTAGTAGCCTAGTTGTATTAGTGCTGTATTGTATTAGCATTAGTTATAGTGCCATAGATGTTCAAGCTTTACATTACAGGGCAACATCTAATGACAATCAATCAATAAGAACTATTAAAAGGCCTAACTGAATTATCACTCAGCTTTATTTATCAGTATTTTTTCATTTTGACATAAAATCAAATGACAAACCTGATGATCCAGAACGAACTATCACCACAATGCAGCTCCCATCAGCTCTACAGACTGTTGTTTGTCACTGAGTGACATCTTTCTCATTACATGTAGTCATTCAATCTATTGTAAATGTAAATAGTATTGATTAAAGCAGCTTTAAGTTCATAATACCAGAGTGCTTGGATCAATCAACTCCCTCAGGATATTTTTCTAATCTGCATCAGCCAATAATAAAATCAGTAATTTAGTTAAGACAGGCTTCACGTTGTTACATATGTTTATAAGCATTAGAAAGTATGTCAGAGGACTTGTTATTAAAGTATCCTGTTACAATTTTATACCTCATGTGGTTTACCTGCTTGTTAATCGATTCCTCCTTTATTGGAAGATTATTAGCATTGTCGATAGTGATTATTTTCTCATTTTGTAGAATAAAATCGTTGACTTTTTCTGTCATTAGTGTTAAAATTGCCGAAAACAGTATTTTTTCCTCTACAGTAATGAGGTATAAAGTACACATGTAGAGGCCGGCTGTCATACTCGCGCATGCGCAGTAGCAGCGGTTTGTTTACATAACATTGTCCTTGCTAACAGACGACAGCTAAAACGGGACGCTGACTCAGGCGGACTTAAGAAACAGCTTAAGTTACCTTGTCAGGTAAATTATGTCTGTGAAACACGCCATTAGCCGGGGACTCGAGCTGGGCCGGTCGGTCCTTCAGCTGGGTCTCCTAAAATCCGGTGGCCGAGTCGTAGCAAAGCTCCGAGCTGACCGTTTTCGTGTAGGCCCGTCGGGCCGCACCGTTCAGCCTCAGGCTTTCCTGCCGTCTCGGTACCGCTATTATCGCACCTCATTGAGGGGCCTGGCAGCTCAGCTTCAGTCCGCCGGTTTCGGGAGGAGGTTTGGCGGTGGGTCCCCGCGAAACAGGGCCGTGTTTTTGGCTTTCGGTCTCGGCGTGGGGCTCATCGAGCAGCAGCTGGAGGATGACAGAAAGAGCGCTGCGACCTGCCACGAGATCCAGGTACGAAATGACCTATTTACTACTGATTTTAAGCATCTTTTCTGTAGTAAAGCAGTTTGTTTAGGTACTTCTCATACTTTTACTCAACTACATGTAACTTAACTGATAACTTTAGTTACTTGCTTAGTTATTTCCTATCAACAATGTTGATATTACACATAAAACACACGGTCAGATTACATAATATTATACAACTGAGTTAAAAATAAGTAAAAATGACCTTTAATAATCAATGTAAATATTCGGCTCATAGTATTAATTAAGTAATGCGGTATTTAAAGCAACAAGACATAATATAATGCAAAATAATTGTGATGCTGAGTGTATTTTTCTGGCAATACTTCTATATTTTTAACCTGAGATATTTCCTTGTAAGAAATTGTTTAACACTTTGATTTAAATAATGTTCCTTTAGTACTGGATGTGAGTATTTTTTCCACTACTGGCAGTTTAATTGTTGTGTAGTATCATGAATTTTTAAACATATTTACCTTGACTGTTTGCCAAAAGCTTAAATCCAGCCTGTAAGTGAAAAGAATCACTTATCCTTTGCTTGGCTTTAGGATGATAAACATCTACCTTTCTGCATCTTAAACAACATTTCTCATAACTTACAGGCTGTGTTTAGTAAGAAAAGATTCCAGAGCCCACTCAAGCCCTTCACTTCCGGATATAAATTGGAGGATTATGTTATTGGGAATCAGATTGGGAAAGGCTCCAACGCTGCCGTGTACGAGGCTGCAGCTCCGTTTGCTCCTTCAAAGGAGAGTAAAAGCTCCCTGGTGCAGCTGCAAGAAGATGAAGAGAAAGTGGAGACCACCAGATCTCTGACATGCTGCTCTCTGAAAAACTTCCCTTTGGCCATCAAGATGATGTGGAACTTCGGGGTGAGTGTTGTGCAATATTCAACTCCTTTAGGCATTGAACAGTGGACCTAAAACACCACTGATGGGTCCTTTTTTTATGCTGTTCCTTTACAGGCAGGATCATCAAGCGAGGCGATATTAAAGTCCATGTCACAGGAGCTGGTGCCTGCAGGTCCTCTGGCCTTGAAGCAGGAAAAGGAACAAATCACTCTGGATGGGTCAGTATCTCTGCATTGTTTATTATAAGTCTTGCAGAACTGAAAATTGCTCATGAACGACTGTGATCTCTCTACATGCAGAGAATTTGGAGTCCTGCCTAAAAGACTGTCAGCACACCCAAATGTGATCAGAGTGCACCGGGCTTTTACCGCCGACGTCCCGTTGCTACCTGGTGCCCAGGAGGAGTATCCAGATGTGCTGCCAGCCAGGCTCAACCCTGCTGGTCTGGGCAACAACCGCACACTTTTCCTGGTCATGAAAAAGTAAGACCTGCCATCTTTCACTCCTCTTGATTAAGTAAATAGAACTGATTTAATATTTAAGACTTGAAGTTCTAACCCATGAAATGCTTGATTTTATGGTTGTAACAGCATGTGAAAGTTAAAACCTAATGGAAACACCACTCAAGCTTTTTTGTTAGATATACCAGATGCTGTCAAAATATTATAAAACTGTCCATACTGCACATGAACGAGGCACTGCGTAGTAATGTGCATGTTGCAGGTGCAAGCTAAGAGTTTTGTGAGTAAGCCCTCTAAGTTACATTGCCTTATCATCATTAGCATCTGAGTTATACTTGATTTTGTGACCACTGATATGTAGATCTTCGTGTTTTAACCATAAACCTAAAACTTGAGTGTAAGGCTGTGGATAAGATGCCAGACTTCATTAAGTAATCGGGCAAGTAGGGAGTTTGGGATGCACTTTGCATTTTACAAGTTGCTTTCTTTTAACACCAACCAGAGGCAGCATGAAAAGGTTTTAAATTGCAAATTTAATAAAGCTCTTGTAATTCAAACCCTCTGTGGGAATGGTGGACTCCACCTCACAGAGATTTAACAACTTAATAAATTAAATTTTGCTGAAAAAATGTAGATCGTAGCATCTTCAAATTATGCAACTTAATAATTATAATTTTGAGAGATGCAACGAGGAAGCTGAAGGTATCCAGATCAGCAGCATTAGTATCATGTCCTTGTCTGTGTCCTAGCTATCCCTGCACACTTCGACATTACCTGGAAGTGTGCACACCTGGTCGCAGGCAGGGCTCTCTGATGATGCTGCAGCTCCTGGAGGGGGTGGACCACCTGTGCAGACAGGGAGTTGCTCACAGGGATCTCAAGTCAGACAACGTGCTGGTGGAGTTTGACTCTGGTCAGTGAAAATATCAATCAGTAAGAGAACAATTTCAGATTTGACTCCATCAGCTCAATGTTAACATTTTAATCAATGCCTTTTTTTTTTCTTTTTTTGCAGATGGTTGCCCTCGTTTGGTGATAACCGACTTTGGCTGCTGCCTGGCTCAGAGTGACTCCAGTCTGCAGCTGCCCTTCAACAGCATGTGGGTCAGCAGAGGAGGAAACGCCTCCCTAATGGCCCCCGAGGTACGTTTGTTAAGTAAAAGATAAATGTCTCTTATTCATCTTGAACTTGTTTAAATATTAATAAAGAAGCAGCACATTGTCAGTAACAGATAGCAAAAGTAGACTGTAGCTAATCGCTGTAATTTTTATGATGTGTCTCCCTGAAGGTGACCACTGCAGTTCCAGGCTGTGGTGTGGTGATAGACTACAGTAAAGCGGATGCCTGGGCTGTGGGTGCCATCTCTTATGAGATATTCGGCCAGCAGAACCCGTTCTACCGAGCCGTGGGGCTGGAGAGCAGAAGTTACCAGGAGAAGCAGCTTCCTGCTCTGCCCTCTGGTGTTCCTGTTGACGTGCAGCTAGTAATCCGATTATTACTGAGGAGGAACCCAAGCAAGGTACAGCGCAGGTTGAGGAGGGTTTGTTGGGGATGCTGTGAGCTCAGTCGTTGTTTAATATGAATGACAAGGTGTCTGGAAAATTCCTAATATCATTTTATGTAACATTAATTTTGAGTTTTAAGTTTTCCTGGTCATAAGTTAAAAAACTGATATGATTTAATCTCTAAATAGCAATGACAACATCTTAAACCTGCATTTTTTGGCCACTTTGGGGCAATTTACTGAATAGTAAAAACAAAAATGGCATATTAACTAATTATTTAACGCCATAATACTCAATGTTACTCTGCAGCGCCCCAGTGCCCGAGTGGCTGCTAACATGCTACATCTTAGCCTCTGGGGACGCAAGGCCCTGGCCAATCAGGACGGCGTCGGCATGAGGAAACTGGTTGATTGGCTGCTGTGCCAGTCCGCTGTGGTTCTCCTGAAAGGCTGCAGTGGACCCAGTGGGAACACAGTGGAGGCGGAGCTTCAGAGGAGCTTCCTGTCCAACCTGGACCTGGAGGACCTGCGCACCGCCGTGGGCTTCCTGCTGTACGGGCGAGAGCAGCGTCAGGCCTGCATACTGTCTGCTTAGATCCACTCACAGTCATCTGGATGCAGAGGTGGAGCGTTAGACCAGAGTTTAAACCTGCTCTGATATTCAGACAGACATCTGTGTTTGTATTTAATGTAGACTCAGCTTTAACATCTAACGGCTGTGTTATCTGAGACAGATATCAGTGTATTTCAGCAGGTGTTGTTAATTATCAAACGGTATAATTATTCACCTTTTAGATCGCCCGACCCCTCCTGAACAGGTGATATCCATCGATGCTGATGTGCATCTCCCAGGATGTGTTCTCCTACACTCTGCATAACTGCAGCATCAGCAGGAGCAAAGGAAGTGCTACTAGAATTTATGCAAATTGTGACAGGTCTTATAGGTGCAATGCATCATGGGCTGTGGAGAAAAAAACACCTTGGCATCTGTATTTTATAGAATGAATTTATTTTTAGATGAGAGTTGTTTGTCAGCACCAAACAACTAAACTAGATAACAGTTGTTAATGGTATATCTATCATTGTTCTGTTATTAATTTTAACGCACTTTTTAGATATTTGCGAGAGAAGATTCAACACTCAAACAAGATTACTTACTTGTTTATTGGATAAAACGTAAGTATGTGAAGAAGTTTTAGACTGATACAGGTGAAGAATGATGCAGATGTTCTACATCTGAGTAAAAGGTACAAACTGTGCTCGTCTGAACCTGCTGTGCAGAGAAACATCCACAGGTATCACGCTGTCTTTAAACTGCTGTCACGTCCATCAAACTGCTCGCTGGCTGGTGTGTTTGTCAGGTTGTGAACCAGACAACAAAACGCATGAAATAAACCCCAACATGTTACTACACAATTATCTCAATGATGATGGTGAAGAGCACGGATCATAAAGATAATTGACCGATTTTAAGGATGTAATTTTATTGTTTTTGTGGTTTGCACTTTATGTCTACGTTTGCACTGAGAGCCGATGTTATGGATTCTTTTGTTTGTTGCCACCTTGGTTTGATAAATAATAACAAACCAGGAAGAGTTATTTATAATCTGGTATGATAACCAGCAATAATCATAAATAAATACAGAATCATAATCATGTGCTCAGTAAGGGATACAAGATGAAGTGTGGAAGCTTTCTTACCAAAGATGGTGAAAATTATTTTGGATAAATGTAGATATTTCTGCTGTGTTTCAGAATAAAAGCATCTGTCTGAAAGAGCTGTGAATGGATTGTGCAAATCCTTCCTCTTGTTTGTTTAATCCCTTCTATTTCTAAGCTCTATTTCTGAACTGGCTTATTTCTCGAGTAAATAGAGCTTGTGAAAAACACGATAGACAATTTTTTAAACAACTGTTAGGGAGGAAAATTATTTGAGTCATAAATTTACTTGAAAATGTTTCAAAACATAAACTACTGGAACTCTGGAACAAACATAGTGTTTACGTGAAAGTAGGAAGAAGGTTTGATAAATAACACACACGTTCATGTTACATCACTTGCATTTTTTAATGAGTTTTTGTCCAAACAGTCAAGGTGTCAATTAATAGACAAACATTTGTGTTTCAAATGTATTTAAGGACCAGTTTTGACCTTCTGTCTCTTCTATATTTCCTCTCTTTTCCTCTCTCTCACCCTCATTATCCTTCTCTGAGTACAAAGACTGTAAAGTGAGAATGAGAAATCCTCACTCTTTTATTTTTCAAGATATATTTAGTCTATAAACCAAAGAACTTCACAACTACAGATGTCGGTGATTTGTTTCAAACAAAAACAGCATTACACAAAAAGTACCAATAACAAATGCAAGTTATTGTGCTTGTATTCTTAAAGAATGACACGTTTCAGTGAAATGGACTTTTTAAGCTTACTCCTCTCCTTCCTCCTCTCCCTCACCCTCAATGGAGTCGACTCCAACCTCCTCATAATCCTTCTCCAGAGCTGCCATGTCCTCTCTGGC
>JAQMCX010000002.1:23178286-23310994 GCA_029814765.1 Acanthurus leucopareius | reverse complement strand
TCACTGGGCATCTGTCCGTCCGGCTGGATCCCATGTTCCAGGCAGTAAAGCTCCCAGCAGGCATTGCCAATCTGGACACCAGCCTGACCCACGTGGATGGAGATACACTCACGCTGTTGGGGGGGGGGTGGGGGGTGGGGGGATAGGGTGGGGTGGAGGAGGTGGGGTTGGGGGGGCAGACAAAGAAGATTTGGATTACAGGAGCTGAAATCTTATGAAGGAAACACATTTTCCAAAAAAACAGCCGCTGCTAATTAAAATGGAGGAAGGTAAACAGGGCCAAAACTGAAACAATTGGACCTTTCAAATTTGTATGCCAAGATTTTCAAAATAAGAGTATTTTTTTTTAATGCCCTTTTGAATGGAACTGCAAGATGCCACAGATCAGCACAAACTGATTTAAATAATCTCCCTCCATGAAAAGCATTTATCGTTGCACCGATTGTCTTTTTCTGTGACAGCGTGCCTTGATTGAGGTTTCATTCACTATTCATTGCACAGGAGGGTTTTTCATTTTCCACTGCGACATAAGACTGCCTCTATGGTGCATAGGATTACTGTAGGGACAGAGGATTATCTAGGTCAGACATTTTGCAGCGCTGTCTCTTTAAAAAGCCTCATTCTCACTGTTTTATTCCAGCTTCTCCTCATTCTGTTTTATTCTAACATGTCTTTTATAGAGATATTACAGGTGGCTTCTTTTTATAGCACATAATCCATGATAGTGATACTCAAAGGGATTTGTAATGTCACAAAATAATCTTTAGAATAAGGAGGAGTAGATTAATGTGACATTTATCCTATTTACCTCGAAGCTCGATAAAGAGAGAAAAACACAGGTTGAAAAATGTGTGAATTATTGTGAAACCAGAGGTCATGCTAAGCTGATTTAGAGAGGTTATGTGGAGGAGGATTAGGCATTTGTAGTAAATGCATTGGACTGCTTGAAAAAACCTGCATTTTTATGTCTTAAATGAGGAATATTTATGCATAAAAATTCAGACAGTAAATCATAACAGGCTACAGAATATAGCACGACGAAAGAGGGGGGCGTTGGAGAGAAAAAATGCACGACCTACTTTCCCTCTTTCTCCTCTTAATAGCTCATCAGATGTGACATTAGATTAGATTCTCTAAGGCGGAAAAAATGATAGTAAATAGATTAAAAAATCGCACTTACCATGATGGCTCGTCGATATTATGTAATGTAATGAGACAAGTCTGAGGAGTGCGTCTGAGTGTGCGGGTGTCTGGGGTTGATCTGCTGATGTGCGACACTCTGCCTCCTCAGGAAGACAGGTGAAGTGCGCACATTCAAAAAAAAAAGAAAAAAAAACAGAAAAAAAGGAAAAAAACCTGCTCAATCTGCGCAGTGAACGTTTCACACCCAAAACACAGAGTTTGTATTTGATTAACTGAAGAATTGTGGAAGAAAAACACATGTTGGTCAAAAATAAAAGAAAATAATAATGTAATAATAAATAATTTGATAAGTCAAAACGATGACAGGGTGAGTTAAAATCCCAAATCACGTGACTATTTTCCACCTCAAAATTTTAAGATTGAGCATCTCAAAATTCTGATTTACTGTGTTATAATACTGACTTATCATGCATGAATTTGTTTTTTTTTCTGCATTATAGCGGGTCACACACACACACACACACACACACTTCTTTGACCAAGCAACTCAAAACTCTGACTTACTATTTCTAACATTCAGTTTACAGTATAATTTGAAATTAATGGTTTATAATTTCGACTCCCTACAAACCTGTTTTAGTTGTTTTCGTATTTTGTAACTCAAATTTTACTCTTATACTTATGAACCATTATAAGTATTTTTAATCAGCCAGTGCATAGTACTAAGTCCAAAACAAAAATCTGAATATTTTGATTATCATGTCAAAGTCTTATTTCAAACTTTTAGGTCACAACTTAAACTTATAATTTTACATTTATAGTTTTATTATTTTAATCGTTTATAAAACACAACTTCTGATGTTTATCTTTCATTTCATTCAGATATATTTATTTTATTATAAGTCTTTAGCAGCGAAACATCGAAGGCAACCAATCATTGACAGAGTAGCAGCTTTAAGCCCCTCCCACTTGTCACGCCGACCTGTTGACTGCTGCCTTCACGCTCACGTCCACGTCGGTACTTTGTAAACCAAAAGCACCACCTGTAGCAAAATATAGTCTGCGTCACCTACAATAATTTGACACTTTATTAATTTTTTAATTTTTTTAAACGTTTACTTGATTATTAGAAATGATGCATTTAACATTAGAAACATCCAGATGTGAAACATGAAAATGATGGACGGTCATTTCCGTTAAGACAAATATGGCAATAAATACTCCGTGCGTATCAAAAAAAAAAAAAAAAGAGAAAACACATGAGGCAGAAGTCCGTTTCACCGTCCACCCTCACACAGCTCGAGCTCACACCGTCAAACTCTGAGCAGTAAACATGATTTCCTTCTGGAGAAACCTGAACGCGACCCGCAGACTCGTCTCTCCGTCTCTTAACGGAGCTGCGTCCGACTTCTTCTCTCTGCGGCCGCGGCAGACTTCGGCCCCCTGCATCAACTTCTGCAGAAAGTCTTCAGGAAAACGCTTCAATGCGCCGCTAAGCGCCGAGTTTGTGGCGAGGGTGTCGGGCATCGCCACTATGGGCAGGTTGCCGCACCAGGAGACGGCGGACGGGCTTGACGCCGCGTTCGTCGGCGTCCCCATCGACACCGGGACGTCCAACCGCTCCGGAGCCAGGTGCCGTTTTTCCTGCAGCTGCTGATAAAAAATGCGCAGGCCTGTTGCTGCTGGAGATCATGAGGCCTGTTTATGCAATGAGAATTATTACAAGTGAACAGTTATTACTTAACACAGGAGGAGGAAGCAGAATTTACTCAAGTAAAAGTATTTGGCTTCATAAAAATACTTTGAAGCAAAGAAAAGTTCTTTATTTACAATGTTTGAATAATAGTAAAAGTTTTGTTCAGGAGTACAGCTGTTTGTTATTTCTTTCATGGATCAATTTAAATGTTTTTCTCTTGATTTCTTTGTCAAACTTGACAGAACATTCACCCAAAGTTCAAAGTTACACCTGCAAATCCAGAAATACTTAAAAACAATCCATTACAAGTTCAAGCTCTTCAAAGTGCTTTGATTCTGCAGAGTGTTGCACATTACTGATTAACTGATGTGTGAGCAGCATTTTAATGTTCTCACGGTGAAGATGATCAACTTGAAATGCTTCTGTGGGGTTTAATCTGTTACAAAGCTCCACATTTTTCATCTCAAACTACTTAAAAGTAGTTAAAGTAGAAAAGTAACTACTTAAAAGTAGAAAAGTAACTACATCATATTGCAGACATACATTTATTAAGGTAAAGTGTACAGTATTTCCCTGGAAAACAAAGTGCAGCAGAACTGTAAAGTGGCATAAAAAGGATATAATCATGTAGCTAAAGGTAAAAGTACCTCAAAATTGTACTTGAGTAAATGTATTCTGTTACAATAACATCCCAAAACCAGTTTTAATGTTCCCTCGTCCACTGCAGGTTTGGTCCCAGGCAGATCAGAGTGGAGTCGGCTCTGCTCAGAGCCTTCAACAGTGGCACCAGAGCTGGACCTTATGAGTCCATGAACGTGGCAGATATCGGGGACGTCAACGTGAATCTGTACGACCTGAAGGACACCTGCAAACGCATCACCGAGGCCTACAAAAAGATCGTGGCCAATGGCTGCGTTCCTCTGACAATGGGTGAGACAACAGCTGGAGGTGAAAGAAGATCACATCTGCTTGATTTTTTTAACCTTTTGAGGTTAAAAAAAGTTTTAAAAAAAAACAGTCAAAGCAGTTTCTGCTAATAATTTGTCTGTTTTATGAACCTTATAAAGGTTCGAGTTTAATCAAAGGTCATATGTGAAGGTGTTGTTGTCGTCGTCTGCAGGTGGTGATCACACAATCACTTATCCAATCCTGCGAGCTGTTGCCGAGAAGTAAGTAGGTCATGTTTGATTATCAGAAGCTGAACCTGATCAGATTTTACTGCTGTAGTATCACCTGGTTATGCTGCCTCCAGTTCAGACACGACTCTGTCCTTGTGTGTTCAGTGGACATACAGAGATTAAGGCTGCAATAAACTGCTGTTCTCATTTCTGATTAATTTGTTTAATATTTTATAGATGACTTGATTAATCATTTAGCATATGAAAAGTTTTATCGAAAAAAAACAAGAAAAATGTCCATCACAAGTTCTTTTTTTCTGATTAACAGTTCAAAACCTAAAGATATTTAATTTAAAATAATAAAATAAGAGAAAAGCAGGTAGTTTTCACATTAAAAAACTGGAGCCAGTAGATGTTTTATATGTTGAAATATGACTTAATCATTAAAAATGTAGCTGATTAATTTCTGTTTATCGACTAACGAGTTAAATAGTTAATTGTCTCACCTCTAGAACAGATGCTTTCATAGAAATTCATGTTTTGCATTATGCAAATGTATTTTATTGAATGCATCCATGATAAACTGTATGGCTGTTTTATATAGTTTCTAGTTTCTTGCTGATTCCTAACATTTCTTAACCTTTTCACACTCTGTGTTCTTGTGCCTCATTCAGTCTCATCTGTGATGTTTTTCCAGGCACGGCCCGGTGGGTTTGGTGCATGTGGACGCTCATTCTGACACAGCTGATATGGCTTTGGGGGAGAAGATCGGACATGCGACTCCCTTCAGACGCTCCGTGGAGGAGGGACTGCTGGACTGTAAGAGAGTGATCCAGATCGGCCTTCGCGGCACCGGCTACTCTGCAGACGCATACGAATGGAGCCGCGAAAAGGTGCCTCTGCTGTAGATGACATAGACAAAGCATCAGTAAAGACATAAGAGCGGTATTGATCCTAAAGAGAATAAGCTTATTTTCCAAAGTGTTAGATCTTGTCTGTAAGTTTACAACTAAACCAAAAAGTTTATTATTATTATAAAAAGACTTTAGAATAAGTTTAAGGTACCAAAAATATGAGCAGCTGTTCATTTTTGTTGGTGCCTTTTAAGTTAATAACAACATCTTTGACCAAACAAGCCCGATGCGTTCACTGTGCAGGGTTTCCGTGTGGTACAAGCCGAGGAGTGCTGGTACAAATCTCTCACGCCTCTGATGGCCGAGGTCAGGGCTCAGATGGGCAGCGGTCCGGTGTACCTCAGCTTCGACATCGACGCTCTGGATCCGGGATTTGCTCCTGGAACAGGAACGCCGGAGATAGCAGGACTCACCCCCATACAGGTGAACAGGCTGAGATAAGTAATATCCTCTGTTATTTTTATATATAATACACTTTTTGAAATAATATTCTAACATAAAATATTTATCTCATCTTGGTTTGATTTAGGGGGTTGAGATTATTCGAGGCCTTCGTGGTTTAAACCTCGTTGGATGTGATCTGGTGGAGGTGTCTCCACCCTACGACCTCTCAGGTGCTTAATTTATACATTTTACTTTTCATTATATGCATATTTTTATTAAAGCTCAAGAGCTAATTATACATTTATATATTTTTTCTCAACAGGAAACACTGCGCTGACTGCTGCCAACCTCCTGTTCGAAATGTTGTGTGTCCTTCCAAAATCTAAATATTTCTAACCGGTAAAGATCAGACTGAACAGAACAGAAACTTCATTAACGATAAACACAGATACTTTAAAGCCAAATGAGCAGGAAGTCCTGCTGAGTGAACCAGTGAGAAAGGCTAATTTTTCAACAGTTACAGACTTATGATTTAATCAGTAAACATGTTGCATTTTTTTACTTTCTGATCCTCTAAGTTACATCTACTTTGGTCATTTAGAAAACAAGATAATGCAAAATATTTACAACTTACAGTGTCAACAAATTTTTATAACTGACATTTTTACAATTCACGTGAATGAAAGTATTAAATAAATCAAACGCACAATAAGTTTGGCTTCAGATTCATGTGTTTTGTCTTTGACTTGCCATTTGGAAAACATTCAAATGTGTCATTTTTCCTTCACAAATAAGTGGAATCATATTTTATTTCATCTATTTTCTCTTCTCCCAGTAGAGGGCGCTTTATGCTCAGTGTGTTTTGTTATGTCTTTTAATCGGCAACAACAGTTCTGTTTTCTACCAAAATAAGTCAAGTTAAGTCTTTAAATGACCAGGAACTTCTCATGAAAAGATATAATGTTTTTTTTATTTGTTAAGTAAAACACTGAGGAGTTGTTTCAGGAATGTCAGTAAGGACTTTTTTAAAATATTTGTCTGGAGGGGATTAAAGGTAAACAACAGGTATGAAGCAGGTTTATTGCCAAATCAAAGAAAAGTGATAAATCTTTGAGGATGAGTCTTCTTTGTTTCACTCTGCTGCGTTTATTTAGAACATTCTTTGAAAACTAAAACTGAACTTCTGAGAGTAAAAACTGAACTTCTAGAGCTGCCGTTTGATCAATTATCACGTTTATGTTCAGAGAGGCTGCGTTCATCATTCAGGTGTGTTAAAAATGCATGTAATTCAGCTAAAATCCTGTTTCTGAGCCTCTAAAGTTCAGATCCAGATGAGTTTAGGACTTACTGTGTGCTTGTGTAGGCTGAAGAAAGTGTAAATGCAACAGCTAATCCAATTTACAGCATTTCAATGTTACATGTGCACTTAAAGAAGAATGCTTTTATTGTTGCAAACCGCAGAGTACCAACTAGTAAAATGGGTTTTAAACATCCCTGAAGATCAGTGAGCAGCTGTCAATAAATAATAAATATAGGAGGTCACCTACATGTTATCGATTGGTGGAGCAGAAGACCAGACGTCATCCAGCAGCTTGAGCTCGTCATCAGCTGCGTTCATCTCCATCTTTTAACCATGAAATCAACCAAAACTTTGCAAAGGAACTGTGCATTTTCTGTCTTAATGTCTGCAGAATAATCGCTAACGTTTCTGGAGGCTGCAGGTTTGCAAAAGTAGCTAATCAACAAATTGATAGTTTTCTAGTTGTGATTTAAATTTTTTCTTTGCAAATTCTTTTATCGAACAATTCTAATCAATGACATGAATTTGTGAAGTTATTTGGAGTTGGAGGCTAAAACAGGGATGACCCATATATAACAGCTGAATGCAAGAAAAAGGAAAAACCCTCCTGCATGTCTTCCCTCAGTATGGAGTCCAAAGGCGTTTACCCTCGCTGAGAGCGGAAGTGTTTCATATTTTTTGGCTGATCTTTCGCTCGTTGTCACAGATGTTCCCTGCAGCTGCACGGTCCAGCTCCAGTTGGCAACTCGCACTCATGCAACAGTTATTCTAATGCGATCCACAGAGCGAGAGTGAGTCATCTGACATCTTCACCACCATACCTCATGGCTAAATCTGATAATGTGCACAGAGCGCAAACACGGCAGCCACACTGGGAACCGGTCGGATTTGGCTCGTGCTTGAAGACCACTCCTAAACTTGATATTATGAAAGATCGACCCTGCTGGATCAAACTTTCTCTCAGTGGTGACATAAAATTGTTAAAAAAAGTCTAATATCTGGATTTTATTATCAGTGTCTAAAGTTTATTAAGCTCTTTACTCAATATATGTTAAGCTTCCATGAAATCCAGAGAAAAATTAGCTTTAAAAGTTTTATTTTTCATTATGTTAGCATTAATTAAGACTCTCTGGGCAACATATGCTGCAAGAATACTAGTAACACTAATAGCTGGTGGTTGTCAGTCACAGAGCGCTCGGTCGGTGCTCGCAGGAGTCGAGGATGCAGCGGTATCCTTAACGTTTCATTGAACAGCACGTTGGTTTTGTGAGCTATAATAAAAGGGTTGAGACAGTTTATACTAAACATGTTTGACACGATTTTTCCAGTGCTTTTCTGCTGTCAGGAGGCGAGGGAGGAGTCCCTAAATCACACCACTGCGGTCAGCGAGATGCTTCTTACATGCATTTACAGTCGGAGATCAGAGATGATTTTCTCTGTTGTTTTTGGGAAGAGTTTAAAGTCTTCTGCCCTGACTGGCTGCAGTTTGCTCGCGAGTTAATGTCTGAGATAAACCATGCGAATCATGGTGGGTTTGATGATCTCATGCAGAAAAAAACTTCAAAAGTGAATAATTACTGTTGTCAGTAATGATTATTGAACATTATGCAGCAGTGGTTCCTATCTTTTTTTTGACTGGTTGAGCTCTTAAAATAAAACGACTTACAATCCCTTGTCACTCCTTGTGTTGACTAGTTAAAATCAGCTCAAGTTGGGAGAAAAATCACTGATTTAAACTAAAATATCCACTAATTCTCAAAAAGTGAGGATAAAGTCTGGGAAATAAGTAACATAAGGGGAAAATTGTTGTCTTTTTAAAAACTTATTCACATGTTTTTGTTTTCTGAGTCTGAATTTACGAGTCCCTCTTGTGTTCCAGTATCCGCCCACCCCGATAAAAACATTTTATTTTTATTTTTATACCCATGTTGTGTTTTGTTTTTTTCAATGCAGCTGTCACACAGTCAGGCACTGAATCTAAACTCTCCTCTCAGTGACGTTTGTGCAGAGTTTGATACTAAAAGACTGTTTTCACATTCAGGTTCCTCTCACTTCAATTTAAGATGTGCGTGTATTACACAACTTGGTGACATCACAGCTTATTTGGAGCCAATCGTGGCTCAGTATGCATCAGAAACACCTCCAGCGTGCAAACAAGTCAATGTTAGGAATGAACAAAACATATATGTATAATAGAAACTGGATTTTTAAGAGTAGGTGTAACTTTGAGATATTTTTTTTAACATTTACTTCTTACAGCGGAGTGTTTGTTGTGTAATTAGACTGAAAAAATGCAAATCTCACATGTGCTACACTCACAACACACCAGCTCGGACTCGATGAGCCCGTTCTGTTCATCTGTCTTTCAGCCTATTTTGGTGAGCGTATGAGAACAGCTCCTCGCCATTTCTATTCAGGGTTCAGCTTTTTAATTGGCAACAGCTGTTCACTCAAATCCCCCCAGTGTTACAGTCTGCTCTTTACACATGGATGGACACAAACACGAAGGCCTCCACTCAGCTCCTGACTTCAGGCCTGACAAGCAGTTTACCACATATTTATGCTTGTAGCTTATATTTAGTACAAGTGTCTCATGGGACAGAAACAGGAGGGCCACTAATTGAGTTTCTATTTCTACTCGATACTTGAGTCGATCTTTTATATCCACTGAGTGAAGGAGTCAGCTAAGTGTTTGGTTGTAATTCCCTCAGAGCTCCAGTAGAGGGCACTTGATGCTCAAGTAATCTGTGTTTTGTTTAGGAAATCAATTATAATAAAGAGGCAACAGAAGATCCACTTTCTCCCAAAACTAAGGGAATCACAGTTTTTAATTGATCAGGAGCTTTGTAGTAAAACATTTAATTTCTTTTTTTTTTATAGTGAGAGGTTGAGTGGAGTGGAAATTCATTTCAGAGACGCCAGGACTTTCAAAAATGTGTTTCCTGAGGGCATGAAAAGCACATTACAGGTAAAAAGCAGGTTTGTTTCCCAATCAAGTCTGTAAAACCTTTGTGGATCACTTCTACTCTTCTTTGTTTAACTTTACTGATCAATAAAACATGTTGACAAGAGTTAAACCAGATAAACTGTAACTTTAATCTTCACAGATACAGATTATTGACCACTGAGCAGATAAAAATGAGCCATGAGATTCATTTATAAAATCACCTCAGACATGAGAACTTTTTACTGTTCTTGCATCAGAAATCATATAAGCTTATCTAAAAGTAGCCTGCACATTAATAGAAATAACACTTAGTTCTTAAACGAGGCGATAAACAGAGGAGGAAAAGTTTATGCGAGTATCCAAACTTTTTGTAATGCATCATAATTTGGCCTTTTTGTTAAGTTTTATTTTGTATTAATGAACCAAATCTTCAAAGTTACTAATTTAAGGGTAAAAATAACCTTAGATAAGTATAAAAGTCACACTTCTGCCTTCCAAAATGTAGTGAAGCAGAAGTATAAGGTAGGAGAAAATGGGTATATTTAAGTATTTGTACTAGTACCTTATGTTTTGGGTTACTTAAGTAGACATACTTTTTTAAATAAAACTTTATTGTTGCATGTATGTCAACTTAGTACTTCACTTTTGATAGTTAAAGTACATTTCTGTACTTTTATTCTGATGGTATTGTGGTACTTTTACATGTAGTGGAGTACTTTGTGACAACATGCTATTACCCTCCTTTTAAAACTACTTCCAACGCTGCAATTTACTCATAATTAAACACCCAGGACAGACTTCAGACCTGCTTTATTATGTGTTGTACATGATATGAAAACTGAAATAGGATTTTTTCTTAGGAGTCGACACGCGTGGGGAGTGTGTGTATGTGAATATGTGTGTGTGTGTGTGTGTGCGCGCGCGTATAAAAGAGCCAACGTGGGTCTACTAGGTGGCGTCTCCTCGCGCAGGGATTAGCCGTCTTCTCTTTCAGCACTCCCTGAATTCCATTCCGCCTTTTACTTTTCCTGCAGCTCTCTCTCTCTCTCTCTCTCTCTCTCCCTCTCTCTCTCTCTCTCTCTCTCTCTCTCTCTCTCCCACTCTCTCTCATAGCACAGGACTTCCCAGTGACTTTGCAGGACTGCATTTAGCCCACCACAAGTCCCAAGTTTCGGAGTGCGCAAAGAGAGGAGGGGGGAAAAAGAAGCGACTTTTGGAGCCTCTCCTCTCTCCGAAGCGATATTTTTTAACGCAAAATAAAAAAAAAATCACAATTAAAGAAAACAAAAATCAAAAAGAAAGCGCAGAAAGAAAGGGATCCGTTGTACCTGTTGATGAAGTCCCACCGGGTGTGGGACGCAGAGGCGCAGTCGGGCTCCTTCGCAGAGAAAAGAAGAAAAGTGTGAAAAAAGGTGCAGACATCACACCGCTCCGGTGGCCAGGAGGAGTGAAGGACCTCGAGGATTTTTTTTTTTTTTTTTTTTTTTTGGTGGTGCCTTTCTCCCCGGCGTTTGCAGCCTCGCGCTGGGTTGCTGGGAAAAATGGGCACTCCGGCCACTTCGATCTGTGGACTTATCCTCTCTCTGATACTCACATGCCAGCTGGTTACTGTAAGTGCTCGCAAACTTTCTCTTCACTTTCTTTCTGTGCAAATTTCGTTTTAAACTCTGCACGATGGGATTTTTTTAAGGTTTCATTCTCCCAGAGGTCAAGTCAAAGTTACAAATCAGTGCTTTTTATGACCTTATTAAATAAAGCCAGAGAGAGAAAGAAAGAAAGAAGCATGTGTTGGATTTGCTATTTCTGTTCAGTACCGTTCAGCAGTGTGATCTGCTGTTTGCAGGACTGTTCACATGCGAGTGAGGCTGCATAACAGATTCCTGCCCACTCAGTCATATCAGCATGTACTCTAAAGATGCTTTTAAAAGTAATCTGACAAACTTAACCTCCTGTTGAGAGAAGCTGAGGCTAAGTTTGTCCATAGAAACAAGCTATTCATAGTCTGCTTGCAGTCCACAACCACGAAAACCTTCTCAAACTTTGTCAGGCTGCACTTTGCATTGACCAGAGTGACTTTTTATTACATGTGTGTAGAGTCGCAAAACTTGAATTAATTACTTTATATGTCTTATTATTCCCTTTTCAAACATCTAGACTGACTTCTTCTCTTCCTTAACAATGAATCAGTCCAGTAAATCCTTCATAGTTAAAGTTGGTTCATTAAAACCACCTGTTTGCTGATTTTCTCCTCCATTCAAGATCTGTTGCAGTTGTGGAAATGCTTCATATTTGAAGTTGCATCCTCTTGGTTTTATTCATTCATCCCTCACTATTGTGTTTTATACCGCAGGACTGCAAGTGAACTTTAAGTCCATTTTTGATTATGTTTGAGTGATTTTAATGACAGTTTAGTCCATAAAATGTCTTGGAGCTCAAGATTATGTCTAAAAATTACTCGTTTTGTCCAAACATTGGCACAAATAAAGGGAACTTACTGTGATCTACAAAAGAAAAAAGGCAAAAAAATTCTCATAGTTGAGAAGCTGATTGCATTATGGCTTAATAAATGACTTTTTGTTGATGATTATCTTTCTGTCAATTAGCAGATGGATAAACTGTTTCGGCTCTGGTGTGTTGCGTGCACTGTTGGGTATTTGTCCCAGCGTAATCAGCGTTATTCCCGTCTGACATATTTTCACACTGCTATATCTGCCGTATGAATCATATAGTGGATGAGAATTGCCTTGCTACTGCTGCTGCTGCTGCTGAGAATAAACCCCCCCCCCCCCGACCCCCCCACCCACCATCCGCCTCCCTCCTGCTCTTGAGATCCCGTCTGGTCTCTCACCTTCATGCCCTCAAATAAACAGAGCTGTCATGGTTGAGATATCTGCGACTCCTCTGTGTTGATTTGATCTGGAGCAAAGCCTTTCTTTATTTTATTTATTTATTTATTTTTTTGAATGATGGGTCGTAAGTTGCGGCGGCCAGCAGCCATAAATCTTTCACCTGCTGGATGTGGAGCGTGTGAGCGCTAATATTCCAGACGTTTGAAAAAAAGCTATAGTGTTGATGTCCACAAGGTATATTTACCATCCGGCTGTGACATGCTATTGAGCGTTTCCTTTCCCCTTTTTTTTCCTGTGGATGACATGATCTATCACTCTGTGTCGGCTCACAAAGTTGAGACCAACAACAACAAAAAAAGTGCATTACCTGCATCCTTGTGCATCTGCAACATCATTGATCCACTAAAAAAAAGGCCACGTCCCTTGAGGGTTGTCTTCATCTGTTGTGCACTGACACTGGGGGTGGTGCTGCTGGTGGTGGTGGTGGTGGAGTAATAAGAGATGGCCTTGACTCCGTAACCTCAGCCTTGATTGACTACTACGACAACAATACCAGCATAATTGAATTATCCGGAACCGCAAGCATCTGTTTCTTGCGTTGTGACTTTAAAAACTACAACAGGCGGAGTGTCTCTTGATTCAATTAAAGCACACATACTGGTGCTACTACGGGCTCTGCTCACTCTCTCTCTCACTCTCTCTCTCTACACGCTGGAATGTCAGGGTCATGCGCATCAACTCCAGACAATCAAAGTCAATAAAAACTCACGGTGGGTAAGAGCTTTCTGTCACAAATGAGCCCCCCGTAACCTGCTGTGAACCACCGGCAGTGTTAGTGTGAGAAATTATCCAAGTGAAGTGTTTTTACAGCTTAATATTCTTTAAAAACCTGCACTGAATAACCTGTCATGAATCGTGATAGTGTTTTACAAGTGAAAAAGGACGAATAAAGGTGGTTGTCTTTAGGTTTATGCAGCTAGCCGTAATTAAAATGCCTTTTATGCTGCCTTTAAATGCTTGATCAGACATTAGTGAGTGCATGAGGCTTTGCAGTCATCTAATATCACCTAATTTATTACGTGAATCCGTTGCTACTTCCCAGCAGTGTATATGTACACCTGAGTTTAACAAAGCAGACCTCAACCTCCTGAGACTCGAGCTTTTGTTTGGTGTGCATTTTTTTATTTCTCCTAGCTATTTGGACCTAATAAGTGCAATAACTATAATTTTTCTTTGTACAGGAAGTAGTTTTTGCAAAAAGTGACATCCTCATGTGGGAACAAAGGGTAAAGGTTTTAAAAAATGAAGTAACATGGTGCAGAATGGCAAAAATGTAATGTCCTCATATGAGTACGAAGGGTCTCAGGAGGTTAAAACACTTGAACGGGTGTCAGCTGAAAGTCCCAGTATTAAAAAAAGTGCTTCATTTCAGTGCTTCTTCTCTTACTTCATCATATTTAAGAGCGTGAGGCCACTTTTTGTTTTTCGGCCGCATGACATCAGACCAACTGTGAGCGCCGCTGCTGACAATTTTTGGAACAGAGATCTCTCCCAGTATAGACTGTCATATGTGTCCCTTGACTTCACTGGGGGGGGGTTGGACCGGGGTTTAGGGGGAGGGGGGGAAGGGTGCCCTGGATTCCTACGACCGTATAGTCTGCAGAGCATGTGTCGTTGCTGTAAATTGTTGTACATCCACTCCTTCACTGCCTGCTTGGAGTTACGCAGCGACAGCTTGATCTTATGATTTATTCAGTCCGTGCTGGGTGATGCATTGACTCCGCGAGGTGGTGGTCGTTCCTCTCCGCGTGGCGCTTTGGTTGGCGGCTACCTGGTGTTTAATTCCCATTCAGAGTCGACGAGGAGTCTATGTGGAGTTGCAAAGCTCAGCAGTGCAAACACCAACTCCACTCCACAGTTTGAACAGTGGGGAAGCTCTGCCCCCGCCAGACCCATTCACATAATTGCTTTAAGACTGGGTTCAGTAAACATTGCATTGTTGAGTTATAGCCACCAGGAGAGGGAGGCCATCTTGGCTGATGGGACAATGCTGCACTGAAGTGGCTCGGCCCCCCCTCCTCAAGTCCTCAACCACATTGGCACATATGGAGCGCAGGCCGGCGGGCTGGCATTTGTTGACTCTGCAGTGAGGTGTGACTCAGGCCGGTAAAGAGGTCAGAGAGGTGAGGACTCTGAACCTGACTCTGTTTTTCAGCCCAGCAGGGGGTCTTTGTGATTTATTCTCAGCTCAGATTAGTTCCCACCGCACAGTTTCCCAAACTTCTTACTCTTTATTTGTTTATACAGTCGCACATTTATCGCTGTTTTTTTTGTTTTTTTTTCTTTCTGGGGGTCTTACCACCATTTGACGAAGTCTGTTCTGCAAAAGTTCGGGTCCTCCAAGAAAAGCTGTGATGTGGTTAGCAGCATTAACCTTCCACTTTCTTTATTGTTTCTCTGTGTGTTCTGGCTCCTCATTGAATCTCTTCTATTACACTGAAAACACTCAAACTTCAGTCAGTCCTTCTTCTCTCCTACAGAGAAATGAGCCTAAGGTTGGTTTTAATTCAGCCTGCAGCTAAGAATGCATAGAAGAAACACATTCGTTGTGTGTGATAGGTGTAAAGTGTCCATGAATTACAGTAAACGAGCTAAAAGTTGTTAAAATATTTGGATGATCCTTTAAATATCCACAGTGTGGCCTCGCCATAAAGCCTTAATTCAATGCCTTTTTTCTTTTTTATTCTCCTCCTTCTAATTTTCATGCAGTTTGCAGCATTTGTGAGTACTTTTATTGTTTTATATTGGATCATAATTAATCAGTGCAGCTCTTTTTTTGATGAAACCTCAGACTTCAGAGGGATTCATGTGCTTTCATGCAAACTAGAAATTTGGATCTCATCGATTAAAGCCTTATAAAAATGGACAAAATATATTTGGGTTGTTCGCCCCACCCTTACCCAGGACACACCCTCACACACACACACACACACACACACACACACACACACACACACACGCACACACGCACACAGTCTTCTCACAATAGTCTGCGGCCGCGGTAGCGTTGCTCTTTCATGCCAACGTCTCGTCCATGTCGGACGGAGGAGCCGACTCCAAACACAGCTGCACCTCAGCTGGTGCACCAGCAACGCCGTGCATGTGCTGACATGAGCTCACATACTCTCGAGTACCGCCTCTTGTAACCAGAGTCCCACTCTTTCCATTCACACCTCTTCACACATTTACTCTTTTTTTCCCTTCCTCTCTGAAGTGTACGTCCGTGGATGGCTTTTGTTTCACAGTTTTTGGGAGGTTTATGTGGAAGAAATGCTCTGCTGAACACACCTGTGTTGCGTTTTCACTGTAACACCTCCAAATGCATAATAAAATATAATGTTTTTATTGTTTTCTCTTGAACAATGCTGGCTTAAAATGACTCAAAGATCAGTGTGATCATCTTTAAATGGACTTACTGAGGAGTCTGTTAAAAAGAATATTAATCTACCACCATTTTTTGCTCCATAGAAAACCCAAGAACTGTGTTCAATGTTATGAATGTGTTCATATTCAGAAGTTGGAAACAAAAATATATTGAACGTAGTTAACAGTTGCCCTTTGGCCTTTTTTTTCCACTAGAACATACTTAGAGTATAAATCACTCTTCATTCCTGTGTTATGGAGCTACAGGTGCAATAAAGCCAGCAGAGTTCAGGGTGAGGTCACCGGATGTCTTAAGGACACAAGGACGTCTACGCAACGAGCAATAAAAACAGCCAATCGTTAGAAACTATTTGCGGTGACACAAATCACAAACATCTGATTCAGAAGGTCGTTGCATGTGGAAATTCGCAGTATTAATGGCGTTCTTGTGAAAAAGAGACTATTTATCTGGCTTGGTAAAATGCTAAAATCAATTGTCTTTGCGTCCTTTTGTTTTGAATTTGCTTAATTTTGTAAAACGAGTGGCTAGCAGGTCTTCCATTAGATTAACTTAAACATGCTCTTCAGGAAACAGCGAGCCTTGAACGCATCGTGAGTCGTTCAGCTTGATGAGAAGAACAAAAGACTGTAATGTGCAACAACAGACTGACTGATCTCCTCGTCTTGACCAGCCTTCTTCAATCTTTAACGCTGGCTTCTTCCCAGCCTGTTTCCAAGCTCGTGCTCATTAGAGATTCATTGAAATGCTAAGTTGACTGTATTGCACTTTCCCTTTGAAGGTGCTCTGTGGTTGTCTGTGCCTTATTGCATCTGCCATTGTCTCTGCCGGCGGCATTGATGTGGAGTTTTTTTTTTTTTTTTGTGCTAAAGGAGAGCTGCTGCATTGTCTCATATGGTCCCTCCCAACTTATACAGCTGCTCTGATGGGGGTTGCTGCCCTTTTCACCGAAGACGTTTTTTTTTTTTTGTGTTCTGTGAACAGAGCAGTTTTTTTGTTTTTTTTTCCAGGGTACTTAAGTTTGCTAAAGGAATGCCATCATTCTTCTTCTCTCCATTGTCTTTAAAGACCAGGTTTGACCCCGACATCCCGTCAAGTGTTTATGAAAAATCCCACCCTGGTGTCTTATCGCAGCTGATGATTTCTCGCTCCCTGCCTCCACTTCCTCTCACTGTACGACAAGTCTCAACCTGCGAAACCGAAAGGCTTCTATCTTTACAAGACTTTATTGTAACCTTAAGGAGATGCAAATTCACCTAAGCTGTTGTTAAACCCTTAATACTCACGGAGGGAGGTCGGCGAGTTGAATTCTGCATGCTTAAGGGTGTAATGGCTCAGTGAAAAGTAAATACAGGGAAAACACTGGCTTCCCCTTTCTGCTGACTTTTATTTAACGCTGGAGCTCGTTCGTAGGCAGTCCTGCAAGATTGCTGCCCTTCTGAACTTTAATTACAGGAATTCACAAATGAAAGGTTTTGTTATGTTTTGTTCAGCTACAGCAAAGACTGCAGAACTAAAGATCAGGGTCACAAAAAATCAATTCAATTATTTTATTCTGTAAGACCAAAACAATACTGTATGCATTTGAAATGTGTCTCTTAAACTCAGTCTGGCTTAAGACCAAAACATGTGGTTTGCACAAGTTTAAACCAGCTGAAGTCGATACCAGAAAGAGCATTAGCTGTAACTGTCAAACCCATCGGCTGACACTGTTTTAAAAAAGCAAACAAGCATGTAAGCTAAGCATTCAAGCAATTATTTTATAATTAAATAACCTGATTATTCACTCTCTTTCACATATATTTGACTAACCAGCTGCACACTTAATACCAAAACAGTGTTGTTTCTTTATTGCCGTTTCTTAAAAATGGATAATCAACTGATGGAGAAGCTGAATTTTTGTCAAGAATCAACACACTTTCATGCATGCAGCTACAAAATGCATTTTTAAGAACACTTAAAGACAAGTTTTGCTTTGAAAGCGAGAAAAGTACGTTAAAAATTCTGCCTGAGACACCTACTGACTCATTCAGCTAACATTAGCTTAATTAGCTAGCTACCTTAAGCTGATAAGATCTGTCCTCGTCATTTCAGCTAACAAATTTGATGGTCTCTATGGGGGGGAAAGTGGGCGCAGCACTCTTCTAAACAATAACAACGGGTTATGGTGGTTGATCCCGTCTCCTGCTTGGAGAGCATGCAGCTTTGCTAAACATTTCTGGTCAGTTTCTCCTCTTGAATTAGCTGCTAAGTGCTGCTAGATGTTTTTAAATCTCAAATTAGTGGGTTGCACACTTAACACATCATCAAAACATTACACCCCTGGCCTGGGGTGCCGGCTCGGGTTTTTACACAGGCTTCGATTTGGCGCTTGTTGCTGCCTCCCACACCGGCTCAGAGGCCGAACAACAAAAAACCCCTTCAGCCTGCTTTTGTAACTGTTATACAGAACGATAAAGCACAGTAACATCACAATATTCCCCCCTTGGAACAGGTTTTGTAAAAAAAAAGAGCTAATGTTACATATGTAGCACCTAGCATAGCAACAGGTTAAAAGACGTCAACAACTGTTAAAATATGTGCTGTGTTTTCTGTGGTTTGTGGAAGAGTTCAGTTCTCAGGTGCTGGGCCTTCGCCGTGCCCCTCACTGAGGCCCTCAGGAGACACAAAAAAGGAGAGCTGCACCAGTCTGGTCTGTGTTATCATGTCAGCTGCAGTCGCTAGAGACATAACAAGTCTTTTACTTTGTTAAACACACACATGGCGCTCTCACAGGAATTTTCTCTGCTGTTTTTACCTGCTTTTCTTCCTCTGTCTGCTCACTTTTGATGGCAGCTTTTATGGCTGATCGTATCTCCGAATCCTTGCACAAAAACCAGCAGTTATATCATAGTTGTTCAATGTCTAAGCACCTGACAACCTTTTTCTAAAGTTTGGCAATTTGGACAAATGATCGGCTCCACGATGAGATAAATTTAGAGCTGAGAAGTAAATGAGTTTTGTTGTGAGGAGGCAGCCGGCGGTCCATTGTTTTGGTGCAGTGGCTTGTGATGGTCTGAAATGTTTGTCTCTCGCTGAGTCACCATCCTGTCGGGGAAATGAAACCTGGAATTATCTGCAGGACAAGAGGACCTCACTTCCCCCGAAGCAAAGTTTATTCAGGCTTTCCTGTGCGCATGTCATATGTCCTGCTCCGTACATGCTGGAAGAAATAACCTGGTGTATTAGCTGTTTTTCTAACCCCCAAACACAGTTTTACACTACTGAAACTTTTTTTCCCCCTTTGAAGTATGATTATATTTTAAATCCCCACAGTCTCAAGTTACAACAGTGTTTTGGAATTTAAATGGACAAGCTTGTCCTCAAACATCTCCCCTGCAGCCCCTTTTGATGCAAAGTAAAGTAAAAAGACATAGAAGCATTTAATCATAGTTTTTTTTGCATCCCGCTCTGTGAAATCTGCTTCATTTGGATTGACCGTCAGCTGGTCACAGAGTGGAGGCTGCAAAGCTTTAAGTTCTTTCAACTTGGCAAACAACATGCTGGAAATAAGGATTAATGAATTCCCTTTGGCTTAATTATGCCAAAGTACAAGGCCTTGTTTTTATTTTCTCTCTCACTCTCTCTCTCTCTCTCAGCCAGAATGTGATATTTGAATTTCTATCACAGTGTGTTTCAGCTGCTTGGTTGGAAATATTTTCCATCCAGGTTTGCAGCTTTTGATGATGTTCGTGTCATGCCAAGAGCCAAACTGTGTTGTCATGGAAAAAAGCCTTTGATTTATGCAACATACTGATATTATAATATATTGTATAATAGAAATTTTATCAGGGGTTTTATTTTAATAATAACTGATAACCCCAGAAACAAAAAGTTAGATAATGATGCTTTTCTTGGCCTTAAAAGTAACTTTAGTCTACTGTTGATAGCACACTAGTTAACTGAATATGCTAACTATGCTAGCGTCAGTTAGTGCCAACAAACACTGTGTTATCCCGTCATTTTTGCTCATGTTTTCTTGTGTTTTTTAAGGCTAAATAAAGACAAAACCTTCTAAACTCCATATATAGAGTATTACTTTTCTCACTGCCCAATGCTTTCATTTGACAGTGCAGTGATAGTTCATGGCTTGTTACTCTGGTTAAGTTTCCTCATTCGACCTTATTGGATCTTTGCACTTTTTTCCTTAAACAACTGGATGTGTCCATAAGCTGATGTGGTTTTCATGACAGTCTCACTACCAAAAGATGCATGTTTTTTTTACGCAACTGCATGCAAACTGCAGCTGAAGCTTAGGAGACAGTGGCTTCTGTGTGAGAAGTTTAAGGACTGAAAACCAAAGCATTGATAAGAGAGGAATGTGGACCCCGTTGGTGGTTTTTGAGCTTTTATAGATAATAATCACAGCCTCTTGTGTGCTGCTGGAAACCATCGCCATCGAGTCAGCCTTCAGATCATTTCCGAATACATTTCTCTTGAAGCATATCCAGATCACCATCAGAAAGAAGCTGAGTGAAGGATTTCAGATTTTATCTTTTATTCCTGCAGACAATCGCCAACCAAACACAAAGAATTATAAAGACTCCTTAACAACCGTTCTGACTGAAGTAGCTTAGCATCGGTCACGTGCCCGGAGGCTCGGCGTTGTGTGAGTTTACCAAGTACCTGGCAGGCCTGTTGAAGCTGAAGATTGGCCTTGTAAAACAGTCGGTAATGCGAGGGGAATTTCTGTGGTTTCAGACTAAAGTGGCTGTGTATAATTTTCTCTCCACCCAGACCATCTGTTGATCCCGTGGAATGAAGAGTCATCTAAATACTCAGCTTAAAGGCTTGTTTATATACTTCTGGAAGTTACAGTCTACTGTTTGATTAGACGTTGATCAATGGAGACGGATCTTATTGGAAAAAATACTGTTTTCACTCCCGTTTAAAATCCATCTCTTGTGTGTGTCACATATTTGACATAGTGGTATTAAATCGTGGATGAGCGTCAGTCAGACTGTTTTCTCAGTTAATACAGATTTCAGTAAGTAGATGGTGACCGCCACAATTCCTTGAGAACGCCACATCACTCAAATCCGAGTTACGGGAACAGCAGCTGTTAAGCATTGCATTTTTTTTTAAATCACTGCACAGCTGTTGAGATATTGGTTAAATATTTAACACATCAAATCCATGTCAGATTTTATTCCTTAATCTCCTTTTATAGCAACATGATGCACTATAATAAGATGTTTCAATCTAAATTACAGATCTTTTTTAAACCTTGATGGTCTCCCGTAATCGTCAGAGAGAGAGAGAAAGGCCTTACTTTTCCGTCAGTCTTAATGCAGGCAGCACCTCCAAGCCAAGTCCGACAATTATTGCTTTAAAAGGGGTAATTAAATGGTTCTTCCCACTGAACCGAAGGCCCTGAGTGATTTATGTGGACTGTGAGCACATAGAGGAGACTCTCTTTCAGCTGTGCCAGGATGAAGAGGCCCTGTCTTCCCTACCAGGCTCCACCTGCTGAGGCTCTATTATGACCCTGTCATGGGTACAAGGGGCGTAGATGGGGGGCACACTGGGGTCAAAATTTGGCAAAAACACTAGACTGCCGACTGCAGTCAGATTCTTTGGCACAGACATCAGTCTAGCCTTTCGGGGGGACATGGTCAACTTCAGTCTGTTGTTTCACCAGGGCTTTCCTGGTGCAGGGATAATGGAAAACAAGATTTGAGGGAGATAATAGAAGAATGAGAGCCGAGTTGTTTTTTCATGCCTATTTGTTATTTAGAACGGGCTGGCCAGACAGGAGGAGATTAGGGTCTGATCAGCCCTGGGTGCTCTGTCTCTGAGGGCAAGTCAGCACTATTGCTGCAGCCCAGAGGTGGAGCTTGTCCTTCCAGTCCCATACACCAACCTGTGATATAGGCATATCCTGTGCTACTACATTAATATAGCCACTGTAAATATCCTGCTGCAGATCTGTTCTGTCTTGCTGCCTCCTAATGATAGCTGTCAGGCCTGATGCACATTTTAAAAAAAAAAAGAAAGGAATTTCTGTTGCACCTTCCTCTGCACAGCACATTTAAATGTCACCCTTGAATCTAAAGAGCTTAAACACAATGTATAATATGTGTTTGCAACTTGGCGCTTAAAATTGTTTTACATGGACCAGTTTTTTAACTAAAGGTATAACAGCAAAGCAAATCTTTAAGCAGTTTGGAGACCAAAACATAAAGAAATCAGTAACAATTATTATTGTTTCCAACAGCTTTTAACAGACTTATCAAAGAAAAAACTTAAATTATATTCTAAGGAATGATATGCATTATAAGTCATTGCTTATCCTGCTCACATCTAACCCTCTGGGCAGAAATACTTGGAATTAAGGTGGGAATGAGCGTCGGCTTATGTGAATACCTGAAGGTTCCCTTTAAAAAATGCAATCAAAAGGAATAATAATGTATAGAAATGCATAAAATATTTTGCATTTGTGTTATTTTACACAAGTTTTATCGACAAAAGACTGTCAGCAAGGTCAGACGTAGTGATGTAACCTTGCTGGTGAAAGCTGAGTCTCAAATTATCCTCTTTTTTACCCTTTTTTTTCCCTTTAAAGGTCAAAGGACTGGCTTGTGCTAGCTTGCCCGTTAGCACAGTGATGAGTCAGTCATAGATCTGACTGTAGTTAATTTCACTGCCTTCTCCCAGTGAACCTGACTGGTTCACTGCTGATTAGCCACCGGAGCTCAGTGTATTTTCACACGAACACACAGGCCCCCTTGCCTATAATTACCTCTTATTATAGAAGGAAATGGATCCCTCACATCTGCTTTTAATGAATGGCCAAGTTAACCCTCCCGCTTTCTTGTATTATTGCATAAACTCCAGGCAAACAGATGTCTTTGTAGGTGTGAACGCACCTTCAAATCAAGGCCTGCTGTTGAATTATGAGGACAGGTGAAATTTGTCTGTCAACTGTTGGGAAGAAGATGCTCCCAGACTTTGTTTATGGTTGTTAGATCTCGGCCCTTGGGTTTTGTTGTCTTGTTGGTACAAAGCCAAACACATTATTTTAAGTATCTCAAACATAGGGCCTCATTAAAGTTCATTATCTGGTAAAGTTTTGATCTACCTGCAGCGTTTGCTTTAAAACTGGTCAAATAGTGAATCACACAAAACACATGGTCCTAAGTACAGTTTTAGCCAATTTAATAGAGCCACTACATGCATTACTAACAGTATGGTTGCAATAGGTATGAAGACCATTTGTGTTGGGGCGGTAAATAATGACAAATTTTTATCCTGTGGGTTGATCTTTGGCAATGTCTTAAAACTTCATTCAGGTGCAATTAACTGTTCAAGAGCGCATTATAGCTACTGAAATCATCTGTAATTGTTACGACATGAATGTTGAAACATGTGATAACAGTTAAACAAATAAAACTGACGCACCTTTTATTGGTTAACTACTGACTTTGAAGTCTCGCTCCTGGCTAATTTTAATGGGAGCCTTTTACAAAGCACAGGACCGAGATCGTTAAAAGGCCTATTATGAAGGTAAAGGTAAATATCTGCAATGAGAGGCCTTAATAAAGTTTTGTGGTTCCAATTAGCTTCCAGATGGTGAGATCATTACTCATTAGTCTAAAGAGTAGAGTAGTATGAGTTGCTGGCATTTCAGTCACATACAGAAAATATCAATAAATAGTCACTTTTTTATAGATTAAGAGTACTATTGTAGAAATATGGTGACACTTTATCCCTGTTAAAAATACAGACTTGTTATTTAAATCCATCTGCTGGTATTTCCATGAGGCTTTGTGTTGTATTAAAGTTTTTTAACTCCAGATGTGGGTTAGCTAACTGTTAACATGCTAACAAACTGGGAAGAGAAAGTTAGTCACACAAGCATTTGTTCTCAGGATTTTACTTCATTTAATTGAAAAAAAAAGTTAGCAAAGAGGAAGGGAAAGTTCTCAAAATTAGCTTGATTGCTAATTGCCGCTAACTTGCTAGCTAAAATATCAATATATCCACTGTATCGTATGATAACTGCACACATTTCTTTTCTTGATAAAAGGTTATTACACCAACAAAAGTGGCCAGTAAAACAGAAAGGTGTGATACTGCTAATAAACTGTTAGCTTCCTCCATTTTACTCTCTGTTACCTCAGGGGTAAACACTTGAAGTCGGGGCAGCTCGCTAAAAGTCGACACCGTGAAACTTTACGTCAGTTTACAACAGTTCAACTCAATGCATTAAAATTGAAATGAACTGATTTTGCTGCAAAATTTAACCATTTAAATGCTAGTGCATGTAAACCAATATCTTATTTAGCCAAAATCTAAACAAAACCCTTAAAACTTAGTGAACTAATTGTCGTCCACATAGTCTTGTTACAGGTTATGAGGTGTTTTCCAGAAATATATTTGCATATCTGCAGGATTTAAAGAAGACTATAAAAACAGGATCTGATTTGTGGAAACTTCTTTTATTTCTTTGTTATGTATAAATATTTGGCATTAGGTGTGTCTTCTTTATAGTTGCAAGTCCTTGTTTGTATAGCCTTGTTTTATCCAGCAACTTACAAGTCAAGAAACAGAGATGTGCAATAATTTCTACTGTGCCGTTAACCCACAATTATTTATTGTGATCCCATCTGTTTTTGTGTGTTTACACCGCAGCTAATGCTGTTTGCTTTAAGTATTGTTCTGTTCTGCACATACAGGCAGTTTATTTTTGGCTCTATCTTGTGGAGGAAAGGTAAGTGAAGCGAAGGAAGTGTTTAATTTAGCTTAGGGATTTTATCTGGCTCTCAAAGCGTCAGATCCAGCAGGCGTGGTCCAGTCTGGGAGGAAGTGCTCTTTTATCACACTTACTATCCAGATACACATGCTGGTGGATTTATCTGCATAGTCAAAAAAAAAAAAAAAAGGTTGCCTGGTGTCTGGAGGAGCAAATATGAATGGACACATTGAACAAATCTGTTTGTCCCGGCTGGATTTTATTCGATGACGGCTAAAAAAAACCACATCACAACCTGCTTTTCAGTTTGTGTGAATGATCCCTGCAGGGAAACAGTCTAGACAGGAAGATTCATTGTGTAGGTGAGTTAGTCTACTGTAGGTTAATTTGCTGATTCAGACAGTAACTGTATACGAAACGGCAAAGCTTTTAAGCTTGACTCATACTGATCTTTTTTTTTTTATCATAATTTAAACAGAATAGGTTGTGATTCTTAATGGAAAACCCATTAAAAGCAGTAACAGGGAGTATATGGATATAAGTGTAAGATTTTAAAAAAAACGTGTGACTTTGTTGATTTACTGGAATACTTGAGGATGTTTTACTCATCAGTGGTGAGAAATTTTGCTAGACACCAGGTCTGCAAAATTGTATAATGATGCAGGAAAAGTCGGAGGCGTCTCAAGAGGCTCTTGTTGAGCCCCTTGTTGACCTTGGACAAAAGCAATGACGGGACCACTGTTTATCTCCCATCCAACAGCTTTTCCCCCGGCCCTTCATGACCATATCTTCATCCTGCACTCTCTCAGTTTGCTTATCCAAAGTCTGCTCTGAGACTGACTTAGGTTTTGGCTGGATTTCCTTACTTGCTTCCAAAGTTGGAGGGACTGCAGGAGTATAAGGGACTTCTTGTGTTTATGTTGAACTGTTACAAAAGCAGCCGCCAAAACTTGTTAAAAAAAAGTGCCAGTCAAGTGATTTTTTTCTCACAAGTTAGAAAATCAAAAGAGATGAAAATCTGATCATGAGTCTAACAGCATGGCCAGTGTTTACTTTGATCAATGAGGACTCACTAATTCTATTTATAGAGAAGTGTTGGGGTTTTCTGATTGGCCCAAAACGAAAACACTTCACACCTGAGGAAATCTGACCTTCACATCACTCGGATTCCCCTGATCCTTCTCCTTGAACCAGCCTCCAGGATATAATCCTGTTCTTTGCAAGTGTCCTGCCCCTTGATCCTTTGTCAGGGGGTGACAGGGGGGGAGTCTGAATCAAGGGCTTTAACAACTGTGAATGGAGAAGGTGAGAGCCAATCGGAACGGAGGCATTTTATGCCGACAAAGTGGGCACCTGATCCCCTCTCACATGCCGAACACAATAATTGGCTTCAGGAATGTTCACATTTCTCTGCTTTAGGGTATCGTTAAAGAAGTGAAGCTGAGGTGGGGGGTTGGTTAAGATTTTGCCTTGATCCTTGGATTGGCTGAGGGGGGCGGATAAATGACTTCCTTCACCAAACACAGGAGACAACGAAGAGGAAAGTCCCTTGTTCAGGCTGAAGCTTAAAGGTCAGTCCTCTGCTGGGCTGGAGTGTGGGTGGATTTGCTTCGAAACATTCATGTCTATCTTTGGTCATTTAAAGATTAGAGGCAGTTTAAACAAAAAAAATGCTAAATAGAACATCCTGGAAGGTGGAAAAAAGGCAAATGAAAGAGAGAGTGTGTGTGTTTGTGTGTACATGTTCTTCTAACCCAGTTTTGAGGAGATCCTGAGTCGTGTGCTGCACAGATGTGGGTGTGCCAGCAATGCTGAGCTGCAGTTGGTTGGGCCTGCCACCACTCCGAGCCCCCTTTTTTTCTGAAACATGGCTTTCTTCAGTGTTTATTGGTTCTTGTCCAGGCCTAACCTCAAGTCGGGAGGTGAGGAGGGGGGCTGCCGACCGCAGCAGCACAGGGCCTACTGTACCGAACCTCCCTGACGGCGGATCAGGAAAATGAATGTGTAGGATATTATGAGAGAGTCTGACATAGAAGCATCTTTGAGAAGCAAATTGAAACTACCACCCAACACATTGCTGTTACTGTAACAGTTGAAAGACTGAGGAGAATGTGAAGTGACTGGCAAGTATGTGTCTTTAAATACCTCGTATACATCCAGTAACATGATGTGTTGTCTGGTTATGAATGGTGATGGAATTTTAAAAGGGAAAGTATTCGTAAACACAACTTTCCTGAAGTGATGCAGAGGTCTGGAGACGTCTCCTCGCCGGACCTCGCTCTGTGTTCCTTCATGCACCCATTCTGGCTGCAGGGCCTCTGGAGGAGGGTGTAATAACACCTGCAGCTACGCAGGTCCTGCAGTATTTTTATCCCCCACCCCCCCTCCTGGGATCTCACCTCTGCTGTCCTCATAGATCTCCTGTGTGAATGCATGCATGCAAACTCGGTCAGTGGTGGTCCTTGACATGGATTTCTACGAGTCACCTGTCTCGCTACATTTCCTTTATCTTCGCTGACATCTTGCTTCATTGAATCATGTTTGGATCCACTGCTGCCTTGTGAGACTTGTTAAGTGTTTGATGAACGTACTCGCAAAAATTTCCATTATCAAAAAAAGAGAGCAACATTTTGCATCAGCGTGACGTAAGCTGCCAGCAGCTGCTGAGCCGCCGAGGAGGAAATCACGCCTCTGTGTCTGAATTTTCAGCTCTCACCAGTTCTCCCAGAAGGCTTGGGCAGTGTGTTCTTCCCAGCCTTGTCCAGAACCAAATCTGGGGGAAAAAACAAGTGCGGATGACTCGGAAAATATGTTGACATTTTGGAACAGAAATGGCAAACACATAAATGGTGCTGTGTTTGTTGCTGGTGAATCGTCACATTTCTGCCAAAACATATTGGATGTGATGTGGCGACAGCTGAGGGCGTTTATAATTAGTTATTTCTAATGATTCATAACTGTGACTACTTAAACTGAAGGTTCAACCATAGTTCTTTCCCATGTCTGTTGTGACGTTGTTTTCCAGCTGTGCATGCTGTAAATTTTCTCTTTTGGGAGTCACTTAATACACAAAGTACTGAAAATTATTAACTTGACTCTTTGATCTGGCAAGTCAGGCTCCTTTTCCGGTTAGTGACTTCAGGCATAACCAGAAAAAAAGAGCACCTTTCCAGTGTATTCTTCAAGTGAAAAGGCAAACTTCAGCAGCCATGAAACCATGAAATATGATGTTTACGCCTAAAGATAAAAGAGAAACCATCACCTTTCTCTAGATGTGGTATCGGATAACCCTTGAGTGCAAAATGTCTTTTGTGAAATGGCTCTGTTTACTGTAAATTTTCTTTCTAAATCATTAACCGTGGGCACCCGGCCCATGAAGCTCACATTGGTACCTGTTTTATCTGGTAATTCGAGATTGATGTCAAAGATTAGAGAACCCTCTTTATGCCGGTTTGTGTGGGATGTGATGAAAGTTGACCTTTTCTCGTTGCCCGTGGAGATTTTTCGAGCCGCTCTGCGAGCGAGGCCAAGCCGGATCAGATTTCTCCCACTCTGTTCTCTTGTCTACTCCCACTTTTGGCTTTCCCATGGTGCACAGGTTAGCAGAAAACAGCTGTCAGGTAGTTTCCAACAGGGAGGATAGAGGAGGCTCTTGAAAGACGAGAGTAAACCTTTAACACTGTCTCTCCTTCCTCCCTTTGATGGTTTTGTCAACATCAGGCTGCATTGTCTTGTTTGCTTTGCAGCGGAGAACATCTGGAGAGGAGCATAACCACCTCTCTGCTATGTTTTTATTAATGGCACAAACAGCTGAGTTCAAATTTTTTCACTTTTCACGTTCCTTAACTTCTGTGGATTTTTCTTTTTTTTTTTAATCTTGGCAGAGCGAACAAAGATTTATTCAAAAAGTTGTTGGGAAAAAAAAGGAAAAAAAGGCTTTGATGTGCAGATGGCGCCCAACACGGAGCTCTTTTTCGGTTAACAGCAGGTTTTGTTGTGATGGTTCTGAGCTCAAAGTGCATCTTGGGTTACCAAACAAAAGACGGCTCCAAACTTCATGGTTTGAGAGATGTTCAACATGTTTGGAGCCGCCTCGCGTTCCAGAAGCTTCACCATGGTAGCCTGCCAAATCCCAGTTAATTATGAGATCGCCATCCCAAAAAGCATGACCTTGGGAACTGGTGAAAAGTGGCTTTACCAACGTGGAATTATTCCCTCCGGCGAGGATGCTTGGAAGTTACTCTGCTCTCCCTGACCACAGGCTTTCTGGATGCTGCTCTGCTCTCACAAAGTCAGCTTTAAGAGCAAGCAATTAGTGCTAAAATACAACTTATTTCATTTCTGCACCTCGGTATAAAAACTTTACATTATATTGCCACTGCAAGGATCCAGTTAGTGTCAGAAAATGGTTGCATAAGCTGTGTACTTTGAAAGATTTCGTCCACTTAGCCTACTTTTCCCACGCAGTGTAACCATGAACTAATCGAGTATGATACCCAAGAGGAGAAGGGGGGGTGAGCTGACAGACTGAGCTGGTTCTGGCCTGTGATTATGTGGGACAATGTGAGTGTGGCCAAGTCAACAGGTGGTGTCAGATTAGTTGGTCCTGAGGCGAGAAAGAGAGAGAGAGAGAGAGGAAGAGAGGAGGGTGAATCTAACAACACTGCCGCTGCCCATCAAGTGAAGGGAAACCAGAGCTTAATCACAGAGGCATCAAACAGCTGCTGCCACTTCCTCTCCAAAGCTGAGCAGCTCGCAAAACCTTTAAATCAACCCAGGATCTGTCGTTCCATTAAAAAGAGATTATAAAAAGGTTATAAAAAGTCGCATTGCAACTATTTTTCTATTGATTCCTTTAGCAAGGCTGTAGTGATGGTAATTAGTCTCTTAATCAACCACTTTTTACACTGATTTATAGTCCAAAGTGGATTAACTCTAATGACTTTGTTGATCCTCAGACCTTTTCTGTAGGGCAATGATACATTTTTTGTTGTTAAGTAATATTTTTTGACAATTTTTTGATTGATTGCCATGAAATTTGGGACACATGGTTCCCCAAAGGAGAGTCTGTATGATTTTTATGGTGATTTTTTTGACATTTCATCCAGAGCAGCTTGCAGGTCCCTGTTGTTATTTTTTAAGTAAAACATCTACAAAATGGATTCTGCTTCAATGCTCAGTGGAAAAATCTGCAATCATCGCTTAAATTTAACCTGAAGTATTATGTAACATTCAGAAAAACAGAATATCTTTGAAGATCTCATGACTTTTTCTCTCGAGCCACCATGAGTTTAAAATTTGTTATTTTTAGTTAATTGTCTTAACTTGCTGAAGCGATTTTACCGAAATTTGGTTCATTCATATCATTTTAGTATGAATTATTATAACCTCATCCTTTCATTTTCCATCAAGTGTCATTATAAACAAAAGATATGTCGTAAGTTGTAGTAGTAGTTTGTTTTATTAGCGAATACCTGCAAACTACAGACATTCCCATCAGCCCCAGTTTTGCTTTATGCTAAATATTATTAAATATTATTGCTAAATATCAGTTTCTTTGCATTGTTACTGTCAGAATGTTAGCATGCTAACATTAGCATTCAACTCAAACTACCACTTTGCCACTATGTGTTGTATAATACAGAGTCTATAGCCTATAAAGACTCTTTTTTACCACAAAATTTACATAGATTTGTGATTATATTTATTCCAAATATACTCTAGTTTGTTCAGAACATTGTAGAAAAACTTTATACTTTCATTTGAAGTAATTATATGCAACATCATTCTCATGACAGCACATGTTTTAAGGAATATTTGCTAAAATCTTTCATTTAAACAGAAGGTGTGAAGTATATGTGGGAACTGTTCGGTGCTTGAAGCTCCACACTGTAACTGCTGTATGACTGCTGTATAAAGCTCCTCTTGTCCACAAAAATCCAAAGCACTTCTGCATTAATTCCCAGCAGCTGGAGCTCAAGTTGATCTTTGTCCTGAGCTGTTCATGTACTGCAGTGTCAGCTTAATGTTACGGCCCCTCAGATGCCCGATCTCTCCGAGTTCTCCGTTGGGAAAAAGAAAAAAAAAAGCAGACATCTTAAGTGACACAGCAGAGCTTTCAGAGGGTCGTTTCTTTCTTTCTGTTATAAATAAAAAGGCCGGTAGGCTGGCAGACCTGGAGCTGCTCTTCCTCCCTTACGAGCTGCCACCGGTCTCTGCTCCTCCGCCTGTCAGCTGTCGTCTGGGGGAACTGGAGCTGGCCTCTCACCCCCCTCCCCTCCACCTCCGGCCCGGTCACTCTCTCAGAAATGTTACCGGAAACACACATGCTAAATATAGACCCTAAGAAATACTCCACAGTGTTTACGTTTGATGTGATGTGCAGCACAGGTGAGACACGACATGGGTGTGTTTTATAAGTCACACACTTTGTTACCTTTATCTTTCTTTCTTTGCTCATAAGTTAAACATTTTCCCTCCTAAGAGTGAAAAGATTTTCTAGGATATTTTTTCTGTTACAATAAGAAGACTGGTAGTTTTAAGAGCTGAACCTCCACTCCAGTAAATTGGCCTTTCCCACAAACCACAGAGCCTTATTAAAACAGCACAGGGTTCATTCCAGCCTGAAACAGTCGGCTGATAACTGTGCGCCGCTTAACAAGGTGTGTTTCCAGTGTGTGCAGCCATCTATATGTGTGTGTGTGTGTGTGTGTGTGTGCATTTCTGAATACCTGCATGTGTAAATAAGGGGCTGGACTCAGGGCTTTTGTTCATTGATGGGCTGGGGGAGGGCAGGGGGGGGTCCTTCACTGGATGAGCTATGGCCGTGATTCAGGGGGTGGTCTGTTGATGCAGGCTCCTGCTGGGGCCCCTGCTGGGGTGATAATTGAAAAGACGGGGCTCCGGAGGGTGTCAACTGGGCCTTCACGCCTGAGGATGTTTTGGCGGAATGTGTTCACGCTCTATTATCCCACCCACAGTGAAAATGTAATACAGTATCGCTTTTAGAAACACTCTCAGCAACCTGTAAAGTAGCCTGAAGAATGTTAGTTTGGGAAGTATCCATGCTCTGCTGAAGGAGACGCACACTTTTTGCAACAGTAAACATGGTTCCTGCAGTGTCTTGAAAGTTTGGAAAACTCTTGATTTAAGATGTGATGATATCAAGGTTTGGAATATGCTTGAATTGCAAAATATACTACTTGAAGAATGATTGTTTTTTTTATTATAATATGGTGTTTAATCTTCTCAATCACTTGTAATCAAAAAGTGTTGTAAAGTTGGACATGAAAGTCTTCCTTCGTCATGTTCGTTTGCTGTCACCTGGCACAGAAACTAGCGAGCATTTCATAACAGTTATCAAAACATATAAAGTTTTTATAAACAGCTGATAAAATAAACCAAGTGTCAGTAAATTGATGCTCTGAGTCAAGTGAACTTTTTTTTTCAAGTGCATTTTTATTGACAATAAAAAACTACTTACCTTGAAAGTTTTTGAATTTTTCCCCTCAAAACCTGTGCGATTCCTGTAGTGAAATAAAAATCTTATTTTCAAGCTTTTAAAATCACAAAAGAACCTTTAATGAGGTGACTCATGAGGCTTTTGCTCCTCTGCTCTTTGCGCAAACTCCAAGTGGTGTGATTGTGCTGTCATCACGGCTGAAAAAAGCCCATCAGAGATAACATTTCAGATAGTGTCGGGCCACAGTGTCTTCTTTCACGGCCTGCTTACGAGCTCTGCTGTCTGTCTGGTCGTGGTGTCGCCAGCCTGTGACCTTTGGCCCCAAATGCAAATATCATGACTCACCCCGGTTTGCAAAATGAGCCATTTGGAGCTGATTCAAAAAAACGGGGATAGAGATGATACAGAAAAATGAGTCCAAGCCTTTGTTTTAATCAATGAAGGGTAGGTGACAAAGGTTTATTCGGTGCATCAGGGAGAATCAGTTAAAGTTAATGATTACTTCACTGTTTTGCAAATACTTTTCTTTGACAATTTAAACTTTTTTTTAGAAAATATAGCAAATACCCATCACCTGAGACATTATGCATGTAAAAAAACAAAAGCTAAACCCTGTTTTAATGAGCCATGCTATTAACTCCCATTGTAACCAGCTGTATACATGTGTGCATTGCAGGGAATCATTAGTTCATTCCTCCTGTTACATTGATCTCAGCGGCAGAACGAGGAAGAAAAAAGGTCACCGACAAACTGCGTTTCTTTTTTTAAGCTTAATTGTGGCTCTGTAGACATCCGTCCTCGCTCCGTGTAGCTGCATCGTATACACAAGTCTGCACAGGCTGGATGCTTATTTTGACATGCCTCCCTAAACAGAGAGTGTTGGTATAAAGGGAGAGGAGTGTGTGAGGTTGTGTGGCAGAGGCTGCGTAGCTGGAGGCGCTGCTTTCTGTTTTTTTTTTTCACAGAGAGTCTGGTTGCACATCACATGGAGGGAGCGAGAAAACATGAAAACAAAGCAAACGATCTTATAGCTTTTTTTTCCTTTATTTTGTTTGATCGCATGAAGATGAAGCGTAGGTTTGACTGTCAACGTTATTGAAGTTAAGTCAAGTCAGTTTTATTTATATGGCATCAAATTAAAACATCAGTTATCTCGTGACACCTTTCTGATAGAGCAGGTGGCCACCGTACTCTTTAATTACATAGTGACAGAGATGATTAACATCTCTAATGGTTTCAGCTTTTACCGATCAAAGGGGAACTCCGATGTTTTTACACATCAAGGTGTGTTATAGACCTTTAGGGGTACATAAGTGAAATAAGTTGTTTCCGCAGGAAGCTGCACACATTTGAATTACTGCCTCGAGTGATGTCACCCGAGTCAACATCTGATTGGGCGGAGCTTAGCCTGCTCACCATCTCTGCTTTAGGTTATAATAGCTGCTACTAGCATTGCATATCTGAATCTCTGACTAGACCATTGATGGTTTAGTTGCATTGTGGGTAATGTAGGCTCCAGGCATTAATAAGAGACAAGAATGTATGGATAATTTAAACAACATTTGTGGTTCTGCCTCATCGATTTTGACCTTTTGCTTAAAGATGCGATGACTCTTGTTTTTTTTCAGTTTTGATCTAAATTAGACACCTTAAAACCAGTACTCTGTTTCTTTACTGTTATTTTTATTGTTGTGGGTGGTGGTACTGTGTTTAAAGTTTCAGGAGGCTGTATTTAACTGCACAGTATCTCTTATTAAAAAAGCAAAAATGATACAAAAATGCATTAAATTTAAATTAAAGGAGTTCAAATAGCTACAGCAACTGTTTCGATATTTTGAAAGACTTGAACTCATCAAGTGCAACGAGATTCATTATCCACTAGTTGTAAGTTGATTTCTACATGTGAGTTAAAAAATTATCAGAGACTTTCAAAGAGTGCAATCACAAATTGCCAACTCCTTCATAAGGTTTTTTGCAAAATAAATATTTGAGTTTTGATTGCACTCGATTGCACTTAGTTGCATCAACTTGCAATACCATTATATATCTAAAAAGACATCATGCGTGTCAAGAAAGTGCGAGTTCGAGCGCCCGGTTCCAGTGGAAGACCAATCTTATTGTAAAATGCATGGCATGGCCGTTGTGTGGGAGCGGGAATGAATGACCTGGGGGAAGATCGGCTGGGCAGGCACTCCAAGCATGTGCTCAAAAATGCAGACTTATCCTTTACTTTCTTTACTCCCCGGCCCCCTTTTCTCCTCTCTGCACGTTCCCTGTTTTTCTGAGAAAATCCTGTCGTGTTTGTTGCACCAGCACTTTAAGTCACAGAGCACTTTGAGGAGACAATCCGTGCATGTTGTCAAAGAGTGTTTGTCTGCTGGATGAAGAGCCTCCTTCCACTTCCTCCCTGTCCAATCACTTTGGATTAAAACCCTTGTGGAGATGTCAAAGAGTTGCAGGGAGCAGAAGGGCCTCACTTATCGGGCCCTTTATGCAACAGGGGCCCAGGCATGGGGTTTAGTGTCAGAAGTGGCAGTTTGTCAATTCACCACCACTCCAAAAAAAAAGGAGTTAAACAAATAGGAAACAGTCTTTCTCACACAAACAAAGCTGTCAAGTTCTGTTGTCGAGATGTCTGTCTCTCCTCCTGTACCTGCGAGTGAGTGGAAAAGACACATTTCTCCCGAGCTTATCTTTTTTTTTAACCTCCTTCTCCGTCATCACCCTTTCACAACACAAGAACACGCCACCCCACATTCGATGTGCTGATCTGTCATGTTAAACGTTAGAGCAGTTTTATCATGTTTGTTTTCGAGTTAAAACCAACATTTTCATGTTATCTCTTGAAATGAGAGGTTTACTTTTCACTTTTTTTTCTGAGCCTTCTGGGCATCCAAATCTTTGCACACATGGTTTATTTATACACAATCAAGGTGCCGTAATGGACCTGATTTAATGCAACTCTGCTAATACTCCTGCACCTACTTCACAGATAGCGGCGGGTCAAGTAAAGGGAGTGCTGGGCTTTTGCAGCTCAGCCCCTGTTGGTGCCTGGTAGCGCTCGACAGGTTCTTTCTTTTCAGCCTACTTTGCCCAAAGAGAAGAGTACGTGTCAGGCTTTCATCCACTTAATGCTCCGCAGTTTACATTCCATTCCTGTTTAGCGCATGCTGCTACTTCAAGTCTAAGCAGATATCGTCGGTCTTTAAGAGGGAGAGGGCAAAAGAGAGCGGAGGGTGGTTGCAGAGGGATGGAGGGTCGAGGAGGTTGGGGATTCATCTTGTGGTTTGTTGTTTTTTTTTTCTTTTCTGTGTGCGCCTGTGCACTGCCTGCTTGAAAGGTCACAACTCGATGTTAGAATCAATTGATGGGAATGAGCAACACGGCGTGCTGCCTTTTTTTTTTTTTCCAGCCTTCATCTTTCTATGTTTGCCTATCACACGCTCTGGTGGGGACAAAAGCCGATAAGTCGTGTGAGCTCAGGAGATGCTTTAAATGCTAAACCTTTGCTGCCTTTGCTGCCTTCAGAAAAACAGCATTACATATTTTCCCTGAGAGCATCACTCCTGTGAGACTCTTGTGTGGTATGAGCTCTGTCCAGTTTCTTATTTTTTTTTCTTTTTTCTTTTTTTTAACACAGTGGTTATGCTTTTTAAGATGTTTCTCACAGATTGTCCTGCAGCTGCATCAGTGGGTTTTATAAGCAGTGGGCGAATCGAGTCCCTTGAAGAATTCTTCTCTGACAGGCTCTGGCTGTCACAGAGATGTAACCAGGATGGGAATGTTGGAGTGTGGGTGTATGATAATGTCTGTGTGTTGGTGCGTGTGTGCAGGAGAGTGTGGGTGTGTGCTTGCATGTGCTACCACAAGTTAGCATGTGTGTGTTTTTGTGGACACTTTTCATTTTTTTGTATTTGTACATTTGACGGGTGACTCAGGTGGCTTTGGATGTTTTGATCCATCACCTGCTAGTTATATGAGCCAAACAGCACAGCTGACCATTTTTTAAAGGTTACTATGGCGATGGACATCCAGAAAGTCCAAAAGTTACTCATATCCTTCCACAAAGCCCATTCGTGCTTATTTGACATCATCTGGGGTTGATTTGCTGAAGAAATTGCATGCAAATCCTTTTTAGAAGCTAAATAAAGACATTTTTTAATATGATGGCTTAAAGGAAAAGTCTGTTCATATTCAATATTTTTTGTGATTATCATCAGATCCCAGATAAAGACCAAAACCAGCAATGACTAGATACTTTGAACCTCATATAACTTTTTCCTCAGTGTCAAAGAGCCAAATTGTTGTCCAATAACCATTTATTCACATTAATGATCCACTTTCTCCTTGATAAACGGGGTAATTGTGACTTGTTTTGGAGTCAGTCCCACACACTCTGTTCTGCTGATGCAAATTCTCACCAGGGCCTCAAATCTGTGTGGAGATAATCCCCAACAAATACTCAACTCCTCCTGTTCAGTAATGTTTGTGTGTAAACTAAATCCATTCTTAGAAAGTTGTTAAGGCCTTCTTTGAAAACGAAACCAAGTTTATGACCCATTTTTTGAAGATTAACGACTGTAACAGAAGAAAAACAGGCTTAGGGCCAGGTGACACAGATGTTGGTGATGTTGTAATAATAAAGTTTATACAGACTAATTGATGGGATTTATTGACAATAACATAAATCAATATGGCCAGTCTTACCTTTAAAATTATCTGCACCAACAAGAAACAGCTCTCTGAACTTAATAACCATGCAGTTATTTTAAGTATCATACTTAAATTAATGGAAACCATCCAAAAAAGTGAGGCAAAGGGTTTGAAAAACACATTGGATATTTTTCAAGCAGTCAACATTAATGAGCGGAAACGTGCAAAAATCTGAAACAGTCTAAGCTTTGTAGTTTGTCTGCACTCGATAGAGAATTTGCTCTTTCAACAAACTGTGCAAAATGTTGGATTTATGCAGAGATGTAAAGCATCCATGACCTTGTCTAAAAGATCAATTGTGCACAAGAGGCCTCTTAAAATTTTGTGCATGTTATCTTAACATTCAGTAGACAGCGATAAGCACCGGTTAGGGAATCTTTGAGGTCACCAGGGGAAGTTAATATGGAAAATTAAAGCTGTCACACCTTTGCTTCAATATCACATAACAGAAAGATTGATAAGGGACTGTTCTTATGGCATTTATAAAAAATTTGTTCTTGTTATCGAACAACTAGTCCTAACACAGTAAAAACTCCGGAGAACCGGGTGGCTTTGAATGCCTGTAATCAGCATCTCATCCGTTTCGGGAAACAAAGAGGCATGCAAATCTGATTAGCTTTTAATGATGACTGAAATTAAATAAGTTTGCTTGCTGTGTAAATGTGCACGTAGAGCAGCCGGCATTTGTTCGGAAGTGCAGATGACATTACATCTCCAGCTGCAGGATTTATCGTCAGCTGATGGTAGGACCCTCCTGAAAGGATCTTGGCTCGGTTATTTCAGTCCGAACAGTGTTTTTCCGGATGGCACAGCCTCTGTATCATTGCTTATTAATTGTTCACGGCCCGAAACGCAGTTGTTTCTCTTGTCTCATGCTAAACAACAGCTGGGAAAACTTAAGACCCCGTCCAAAAGCTTCTGTATAGAGTCACCACCTGTCACTCATTATCCATTGATTCTGCTGATCCCCCCCTCCTTTTTTTTTAGAACAAGTACCACCGTTTCGTCTCGCAAGAAAAACATTGCGCATTGTGAGCAGACTAATTCATAAGTAAACAGTGGAATTCCTTTTTGGCTGGAATGTGTGTGTTCGTCTGTGTCTCACGTGTGTGTGTGTGTGTGTGCCAGATATTTATGTGTACGTGCTTGCATCCCCCCTCTTTTTTTAACCATATATATACCTGGTTGCCATATGTCCCCCTGGAAATTGCAACAAGCTACAAGAGAGCTGTCCTCTGGGTGGGTTGGAGTTCAAAGAATTACGGAGTCGGTCAGGCCCTTTATCTCGAGGGAGAGATAACTCTAATACAACAGACATGTCTCAACTCCTAGACTGAGTAAAGGTCGTGGAAGGGTTTCGAAAAAGAATGCAGTAGCAAATCCGGAGATTCGTAGCTCCTGTAGCTGCACGTAACTACGAACGTAACATACGTAGTTCCCAATTCTCTCCAAGTTTCTCAAACAAGCGTATCTTAGCATGTTAGCTTTTAAGATAAGGTGCAAATATGATCTGGTCTATTAAAGATACTCGGTTAGTTCGTGGTGGTTTTTAGGCCCTGATTGGTATCCTACGTATCCAGATGAGACCCCATCCCAAGGGAGTGGGAAGCAGGAGATGATCACACCAATGGTTGGCTGGTCGGCACCAATCTGAAAAGAATTTGATTAGTCAGCAGTTTCCTTTTGAAAATGGCCCGGGATTGTTGTTGTAAGGGTGTTCAGTCAGGGGAGAGAGAGGATTTGGGGGGATAGATCGAGTTATTTATTAGCTGGAACCATTTAAATGGGAAAACTACCATGACAGAGATGGGTGGAAATACGAACTGGCGGGCCATGCCAACTGGAAATGCCAGGGGTGGAATCCTGCCAGAGTCGTATCTAAACTTATAGCCGGAGTCCGGGCTAGTCTGGATGCTGAGATGGTGAGAGCAGAGATAATAAACCCACACGGTGCTCACGTAGGGCCGGCACACTGAACTCTATCAGGACGATCAGATTGAAGCTGCCTGTATAAGCTCTGTGTCTCCTCATTGAAAGTGTGTGAGCATCTATTAGGTGAACGAGACAAGAGGCAGCTCTGTCTGCTGTTGTTGTTTTTTTCAAGTACCGCTGTGAGATAATGCTGTGATAAAAATCTGAACTTGTGAAATCCTTTAGGATATTAATACATCATGACTTCACACCGAGGCTAGCCTCTTGTGCTAAAGTAAAAAGGAAATGTGGAAAACAGTGTAATTTATTAAACTCTGATGTGTGCTGACAAGCATTGGGCATCATTTAGTTGTTGTTTTTTTCACTAGGACTGTTAAAACATCAAAGCTTTTGGCAAAATACCAGAAACAACCATTTTCTAATGTGAAGAAAAATAATTTGATGGTTTGTTAGTAATATTTTAACGAATATGTGTCGGTCTGGTATGAAATTTTGTACAATCATGGTTTCTGAAGAAGATAAATCCCAGTGACTTTGGTGATGCCCTGACCTTTCCTCTCAGGTCGTCATGAAGCTGATATTTGTGTTTTTATTGGTGAAATATGTCCACATTTACTACATAGATTGCACTGAAATTCAGCACAGACATTCATGTTTCAAACAGGGTGAATTTTACAATCTGGAGACTCTTTAAATGCTATTATCAGGTCCAGAATAAAATTTGTCCATTAATTTAAGACTTTTGCCCACTTACATGTAAAGCTAATGATATTTCTATCAGCCTCAGCTCTGTTTTGTGTTTAATGCTAATTAGCAAATGTTAGCATGGTAACATGATAAACTAAGAAGGTCAAAATGGTGAACGTTGTACCTGCAACACACCAGTGTTTGAAAATAGTGGCTGGGAGCATATTAGCATAATGACATTAGCATTTATCTTATAACACTGCCATGACTGTGTACAGCCTAATAACCCCTTTGGCTAACTTGGTGACTGTAGATTTGCTTTATATAGTTAAAGAAAATAAATGTCTGAAACACTGAGTACAAAAATACAGTTTGAAAAACTACTTTAAATCAAGAACTGTCTTATTAAAGCGAAAGTAGAGGTGGAAGTTTGCAAATCTGAGCTAGCATCCCCTGTTAGCTTACAGCACCTGACAGTTTTTAAATAAATAGTGCTGCAGATACATTTTAATCAGATTTAAAAAAAAAAGAAAAGAAACTGAGGTCTGATTCCCAGCACAGATACTATGAACACTCTGCACTGCTTTATTAGAGTTTCCCTCCCTTCTTCCAGCCGCCGTTGTTCCACTCACATAACATACTGAATGACATGGTGATCGCAGATTTATAAAACAACTTTCCCTCTGAGGAGCTGCTGGTGACATAATGTTTCCATGACAGACTCCTTCCTAATTCCAGAGCGAAGAGCATAAAGAGGTCATAAAGGACCAGTTGTGGTATGCTGGATTTTTTTTTTTTGCCCAGGAGGGACGGAGTTTAAAGCATACTTAAACAGATTTGTGTCAGTCAGTCATTCGGATCTTTGCTTCCCTCTGGCTCTCGGTGATTTGTGGAGTTTGTGTGTGCGTTTGTGATTGTTTGCTTGTACTTGTGAGTGTGTGCGTTTGTGTGTGTGTGTGTGTGTGTGTATTTGAATGTGGGTCAAAGCAGGCAGTTGTAAAAAAAAAATCCGCTGCCAACTTCCACCATTAAGATTAGAAAGACAAACATCAGCAAATACATCGTGGTTTCTTTGGTTGTTTGCATGGTTAAAAAACTTAGAGCCCTGAAGGAGCTCTGTCCATACTGGTGTCGTGAACTTTTTATTTGAATGCAAACTCTCGAGAAGGCCTCTTAAGAGATAATGAATGTCAAAAGTAAACACATCACAATGCCCCACTTCCTGTCTCAGCTTTTGTTTGCCCTCCACCCTTCCAGGGTCCATGTATAGCACTGGGTGTAACCCTTTCTTCACACAGACTTCAACCCCTATAAATCTCTGTGTTTGCTGCAGGTGACTCAGACCTCGAAGGTGTGGGGAGAGGTACCTCTGCCAGAAGACTTGGAGGCGGAGAAAGACGTCAAGGCGTCTCCTAGCTTACTGGACGACGATGAGGACTTTGCTGCTGATGAAGCTTCAGGAGGTGGGCTCTTTAAAGGCTTGGTGACCACAAATATTCGCAACAATTCAATATGCATTCCTTTAATTGTTAACCCATCCCAAAGCTGAAAACGTGGGAATGCTGCTTAAAAATATGCAATAAAATGACTTTTAGTGTTTCTTGCTTTGGATTTTAGCACTTCTGCAGATTGTTCGACTTTTTACGATCTGCTTCTCACATCAGTGAAACAAAAAAATGTGATTTTTCTTGGCCTCAAACCTGCACATTGACCATATCCCTGTACTCCGATCTCTGTCTCCAAAGATCCGCCCAGTGGAGAGGATGATGGAAGCACACCATGGCCTCCAGTCTCCGAGAGCACAAGTAAGGGAGGAGAAAATCTATCCTCTGTGACAGATTTTGTTTATGTGAGGTGGATCACTCAGCCCTCTAAAGCTCCCCCATCTGTGTCTCTGACTCTCAGTGGCTGAATGCATGAATGTGTGTGTGTGTTTGTGTGTGTGTGTGTTTGTGCCTGAATGATGATACACCCTTTCTTTCCTCCCTCCCTTCCCACCAGTCTCTGGTCATAACGCACAGCCTCAGCTTTGTCTTTGAGACATAAACATCTCCTCTCCTCTTTCATCTCCTCACCTGGCAGCAGAGGCGACAGCACAATAAGACACATGAAAGCATGATGAACAATAAAAGCTGCAGCGGGGCACCTCTGTTTTACGTTCCATTCGCTAATGCCCTTCGTCAAGCCCCCTCCCCTCCCTTCTGAGCCTATTTTCTGTAAACTTGAACAGTGTTTATATGCAGACACCCCACTAAATCACATCACACAATAGACGGGGGGAAAAAAATATTTAAATAACGTATTAAACTTTATAAGAAGGGTCTGAGTCTTCAATCACGTCTGCGGCTCGCTGCTGTTCGTTACCTCTCTGCTCTCGGTCCATTTATCTTGTTTTTTTGCCATCGCTACATTTGTTTTATTGCAGATGACAAAACAGCTAAAGAATTACTGTCAATTGACTTTTTCACGGAGTGTGTCTGCATGCTTTACGGCCTTTGCCAGAGGTATCAAAAGGTAATATGAGGGGTGATTGATCAGTTTGGCCTGAAGTGGAAGATTATGAGTTTTACAACTTTTGTTACATGCACATGCAGTTTAACTCTTAACATGATTACACAGGAAGTTTGAAGTAAATAACTTATAATTTATATCTGTTTGAGGTAAAAATGCAACTATTCATTCAAGAAAATGCAGATTTGACACCATAAGATCAACACTTCTTTCCCAACATGATGAAGGAGTTAAGTGGTTGCTAGTATTGCAGATATGGTGACATCATGCAGGTGCTGGTGAAAATCAACATGCTGGCTTTTCCAAAACTGATTCCTTCTACTTAAGGCCATGAACTTATCAATCACTCCCTGGTTTATTTGGATAAGCCAGTACTGAGGCCCAGTCATAGCTGGAATCACGCTTGACACAAGGTGTTAGAAGGAGTCCACTGTTATACTCCTTTAGTGTAGGTTTTGATTTACAGCTCAGCGTCAAATTTCACCTGTTTGTAGCCGTGACGTCGCCGAGTTTACGATCTGTCATTTGCTTTGTGTCAAACAGAAGGTCTGCAGTTCAGACGGCTTTGCTGTGGGTGTCTAGTTGGCTACAATAGTTCAGTTTTATTATCTAAGGAGGTTGGGGATAGTTACTAAACCCCTCCAGATACATAGACTGATTCAATAATATTTCATAGCATGCAAAGCAAATGTCAGTCTCCTGACAGGTCCCATAATTCATCTTCTTAAAAAAAGACAAAGGTCTTGTGATGGCTGCTGCTTCTTATTTTGTCCTCGGTGCCGGACGCTGGCGCTCAGGTCAGTGGAGATGATTACATCATAGGAGAATAATTGTTTTGGTGGCAGCGTTGCGAGCTGACATCAGAGCTGTGGGCACATAGCATCATGTGGCTCACAGAAATAGCACTGCTGCGAGGCCTCCCTGAATCTGGGTAATTAAAGGAGCCAGAGGAGCTTTTAGCACAGTTGATAGTATTGTATGTGGTGTTGACAGCATGCGACTGTGAGAGATTATTAAGGTTTAGCTGACAGTCAAATCAGTTTTTTAATAGCAAATTAATGAAGAAAACTCTTTTTTCTTAACCTATTCTAGTTATCAGCATCAAGTGTTGTACATTATTTGTTTGGCATCAACCTTAAGTTTCAGTTTTTACCATTTTAAAGTCATAAATGTACATGTGGAATAACGGATGAACTCAACCGAAACACTAACATTGGATAATTTATAGCCATTTTTATAACATTTTCTCATCCAAACATGACATATGTGATACCACTGAGACACAGAGGGAATTCTTAGCTGTTGGCTGTTTAGGTTTTCGAAGATTAAATGTTTTATTAAAACTTTCTACCACAAATTTTATTTTTTTATTAAATATTCTTCTTCTGGTAGGAACTCCGGTTCTCTGGCACATGCAGGTTTGAGTCACTTTTGTCAGACTTAATGCAAAGTCAATTGTCTTTTGTTGACAGCGAAGGATCGGAAAATATTTTTTGTTAATGTGCTCACATTTTGTGGTGCGACATGAGCCCACAAACATTCCACATTATGTTGGTTTATTGCTTCTGTTTCCATAAACTTTACGGCTTTTGTAAGCACATAAAGGTCAGTGTTGCTTTAATACGGCAATTAAACGGGAGGCTGGGATTACACAGTGCTTTCTATAATATACTGTCTTAAAGGTGGCGGGGCATTTTTGCATTCTGCTCGGTGTGATGGCGCTGTGATCGGAGGAGGCAGGCGGTTTCCTTATATAGATCTGAACACAACAGCAATAGGAAGGAAGTTCAGTTTCCTGTGCTGAATGCTGAATACTTTTGTCTGAGCGTCTCTGTCCTGTCTGCTGTCCAGACTGTTCACTCAAGCCTCTGCCTTCCTTCCCCCACTTCTTCTTCTCCTTCTTTAAAGTGAGAGGCGTAGGTGGCACACTTGCCCCCCCATTATGCCTTGCATCCTGTTGTGTTACAGTTTGCCGATGATTAAGAAATTCCCATTTCCTGCTGTCTCAGCCTCTTATATTGAAGCCGTGAAAAAAACATCTGGAGCCTAAATTGTCGTTAAGATGAAGCTATTTTCATCCTCTTTTGTTCATTGTTATTCTTTGTCCTCCCTCTAATCACAGTCTATGATCTCTGGAGATATCGAAGTTACGTCCTCATGTCCTTTTAACCTGCCGTCTTGACCTACACGCTCAGATCCCTGCAGAGATTTCTGGGAGACAAAAATCCATCTTATCTCATCTGTGAGAGCTTTTCCTTGTTCCTCCTTGGCTCCTTCGCAGACAATCCCATTGCACCAAGGATATTATCCTCTCTGTTTAGAAACCAAAGAAACAAAGGTTAGCAAGTCCACACAGTCATGATGGTTGATGTTGAGGTTAATCTTTTCCCATTGCTAATTATGGATGAAAAGCTTGAGAACTCATATCTCTCTGCCTTAAAGACATGCAAAATTTGTTCGTCTGACCGCTTTTAGCAACGTTATTAATAAATCACTGTCACAAGTCGCAGTGAAATTAGCAACAACTGTCACAGATGCTATTTTGGGATCATGGTAACCATTTGTTGAGTAAAAAGTTGAGCAAAACTTTACAGAAATAAAACAATTTGCAGCCTCATTAGTTTCCCACACGGCGTTCAGGAAAGCGACTGGCAGAGCGAGCGATGGAAAAAATTGCTGCTCTAAACAAACTCGAAAGAAATGCTGATACATCTCAGTCTTCAGCACAAACCTGTCGTCCAAAAGAACTTCAACTTTATAATGAACATTAATCATTTAAAACAGTAAACAGTGCAAATTTGGTCAGAATCTGAACCACGCCGACTGTTTAGAGTTTGATCTGTATTTCTTTTCAAATAAACTTTGATTTACTCGCGGCTCTTTGACATGTTGATCTGAGATTAAAGACGTAGTTTGGAGTTTTGTGGTTTATTAAAGTGGAGGATGAGGAGAGAGTTGTGCTCTGTTTAGTCTTCGGTCCTCAGAGACGTTTGGCTTCGTCTCGAGGGTCAAGCCGTCCTTGATCTGCCGGGACTCGAGTCAAAGCCGACTCACAGATGGGTCGTTGCTTTTCTTCTGTGGCCACCAGCTGGTTTGATCACATCATTTGCTGGTGGCTACTTAAAAAAAACACACAATCCAGGTTCAGCTTCTTCCTTTATCTCCACAGGAGAACAGATGTTGCAGCATAAGTGGACAATACATCAGGGTAATGTAGCCTGTCTGTCAGTTTGGCCGGGGCAGTGGTGGACAGGCTGCGGCCCACCCACTCAGCATTTCAGTCTTTTTCATGGGCATTTTGTGAGATGTGTGTTTTGGTGGCACTGCCTCTATGTGTGTGTGTGTGTGTGTTTGTCGTATACCAGGAGGCTCTCGGGTGGTTACACAGGAGGACGAGTGCCGGCAGCTGCAGTTATTTTGGTGAGGACTTTGTTGCTTAAAACTGCTGGGGGCCCTCGAGGTGGTCACACGCCGACTGTGGAGTTCAGGAGAAACTCGCCTTGCAGTACAATCAGAGGGTTTAACTCCCTTCTGTGGACACAAAAAGACAAAAACACCAGAGCTGTGCTGTCAACTTGTTAGTCAGCGACTGTTAAAAAAAGCCCTCTGTTTTCATATAGTTAATTATCAGAGCGACTGTGTACAACACACACACACGGGGTGGGCTTTGTTCTTTAAAAGACTCCTGCTGATTGGTCTTAGTCACCGGCTCGAGCTTCACTGCCGCGCTGAGCCCCATGATGCTGCGTTCTGTTGTACCAATAACAAATGCGTTGCCTTGGAGAAAAAGGCTTGTGCCGCTCCTCTTAAGGAAAGAGATGATGTGGGTTTCCTTGAAGGAGAGAGCGGCGTGTGTGCGTGTGTGTGTGTGGCTGGTTTAAATGAATCTCTTTCTCCACGCCGCGGCATCAAGGACGGACTTGTAACAAACACATCTGTTTATTTTGATGAGCCACAATCCATTGCCTAAACAGGGAAGAAATACCTTAAATTAGAGAAAGGGGAGAAAAAAAAACAAATAGTGAATTAGGACGTGTGGTTATTGGCAGGGAGTTCAGTTGTCCTGTGGTTTTCCCCCAGATTTGAAAGTTTATTTTAACTTGACCGTTGGCTTCCTGGTCGAACACTAGAGAGTGTCCATATCAAATAATACCTCTCCTGGGGTTTTTTAAAGTTTTAACCCCTTTTCTGCTGTAGGATGAACATTCAGCGCAACATATCTCTGTGAATTTCCCTCCTGATGGAGATAAGAGGTCCATCTCTGTCTCTTTCTTTGTGAAAACGACCTGATCAGCACATAAAAGAATAAATAATGAAGCTGTTTCCCCCTTTTTCTCTCTCCGGCTCTCGCTCCTGTTCTGACTCTGACAAGGATCACAACATATCTGCATCTGCAGCCTTTGAAGCAGCGGATATTTCATTAGCTTTAATTAGTCTGGGTCAGCAGTCTTGGGGGAGACCTCAGATTGATTTTGGGTAGGGCAAGTTTCCTCCCAACTGTTTCCTGGCCGGACTTTGTTAACTTCTTTTAAATACTTCTCTCAACAATACAACACAAGAGCTTTTTTTTTTTTTTTGCTTTGGGTCTGTGGTCCACATTATCGTTCAGTTTTGGGGCATCCCCTTCCTCTACGACCCTCTCTGAATCTCTTCTCATCCCGATGACATGTCAAAACTCCAGAAATGAGGAATCAGAAGTCATATGTTTTTTTGTGTGTGTGTGCAGCTGCATAACAGCTGGGTTCAGCACACGCACACACAAACACACGCACACACAAACACACACACACACACACACACACACACACACATACTTGATTATAAAAGACCTGTTGTTTGTGGCTGTCAGTGGAAGTTTATGGAGTGGATTTACACAGAATCTGGATTGGATTATCAAATTCTGTCCCGTCATCGCACTGATAGGAAAACGAGGAGGAGGAGGAGGAGAAAAAAAAAATTAATTTAAATCTGTGAAGGACACTGAGCAGATACTCTGTAAACTTGTGTTATGAATTCAAACCATTGCACAAGGATCCCTTTCTGAGAGCCCAGCGATGAAGAGGCCTCCCCCCCCAGGCTGACATTTCAGAACATGTCCCACTGTGAAACTGCATCCAAAGCAGTGGAAGAAATGAATGAGTCACCATAAAACAGAACGTGGTCATTGTTGCCCGTGCCAGTTGCAGAGGGCTTAACTTTTAGTTAAAAAAAAAAAAAAAAAAAGTTTATTATGGTGTTCAGTTCTTTCCATTATGGAGGGAAAACAGGAAGCAGCTCCTCCCTTGTGTCACTGCAAAGCCCCAGGGGTGGATGTGAAGAAATGTGAAGAGCAGCGTGTTGAAGTTTGACTTTGGTTTGTAGGATATCCTCTTTGTCATATTCGACTGAAGAAAATGACCCCTCTTGTGACATTTTCTCTCCTTGATGCTGTCATGCGAGCAGACTTCCTCCTTTGTTTTCCAGACAGACACTGCTTGGTCTCATTAGGCAGCAAAAAAAAAAAAAAAACCCCAAAAATTTCATTGTCCCATTGAGCTCAGTGTGAGCATGGAAATGATTAGTGGGACAGTTTGAAATTACTAAAACAGAAGTGATGTTGACAATTTTTAGCTTCTCACAGTTTCGCTTTATTTCTATTTTATTTTCTTCTCACACATGCTCCAGATTTTGATTCAAACCAGCTCAGCGACCTTTTTCTAATTTCCTGTCTCTGTGACAGCTCTGTTGGTGATTCTCTTTCTGATTGTCACTTTCATTTTCTTCTCCTCGCTTTCAATTATTTCCTTTCCGACTTTACTGAAAGTTCGACCCGTCTGCACCTGCCTGGTCCTTGTGTTGCGTTTCTTGTTTGATCCTTGGCCTTTGGCTTCTGTTTGTGCCCCTGCGACCTTTTCACCACATCGTCCCCCCCCCCCGTCTCCTGCTCCTTGACCCTAACTTTTTGCCATGGCACACTGGTTGTACCGGTCATATCTGAGGAACGTACAGAGCCCAGCTGAACCGGACTTCTTGCTTCTTTTAATGCTGTAGTTTCTCTTCTCTCTTGTCTTTGGCACACTCTCCTTTCACCTGCTCTGCTCAGTTATGCACTCTTATTTCCAAACACACTCTTAGATCACATTCCAAGGAAGACTCGGCATGGGCATGCAGTGTCAGAGTCCAGCAGGTTCGTTTCTCCAAGGGGTTTTGCAAGCATCTCCCAGCGTTTTCTGGTGCCAGTGGGAAAACGAGAAGGTTGTTAAATGGGTTAATATGGAGATTGATGGCACACAAGGGACAACACTTGCAATTCCAGCTGAGAACATCTTCATACGGACATGTTGGAATAGACACAAAATGCTCATCTGTGTGGACGGTCAGTGTATGCAAGAATGTGTTCCAATATTTAGATAGAAATGTGCTTTTTTTGTAATTTCGACCCCATGCAGATGGCTCATCCCGCTGATACGAACCATCTGTTGCAAAGAATCACCTCTACGGCATCAGAAAAAAGCACTTTTTTAATACACAATGGTGGTTTTTGAGGCTTACTTTGCAAGCCGTGGGAGAGCACAACAGTTCGAGCTCAACGGTGAAGCCAAGTTTTTTTTCCCAAGATTTCCCCAGAGGGCAATAAGAGGACTTGGAGACAAAGTTGTTTGGCTGGCCACCAGCAAAAGGGTTAAGTAGCAGGGATCCTGTCTATATGAGCCAAGCTGAGAAAACGGCAGCTGGCATATGAATATATTACACTAAGAAAAAGAGAGAAAGATTTAAAAAAGGGATGGAGATGAGACAAAGAAAGAGGAAAAGCCCACAGAATGAAAAAAACATATATTATTAAATTTTTTTTGATGGGATAGCCAATGTGGTTTGGGTCTGGGTCTTATAGATTCTGGCTCTCCCTTCGGTCCCTCTCTAAATGATTCGGGTGGTGCCGTGGGCGCAGCCTTGGGGGGTTAAAGGTCAAACCCAATGCGGCTTGGCTTTAAAGGCCAGACGAGGCTCACTGCTCAATCAAGTCTTTGTCTCCTGCACAGGCCTCTGTGTGTTTGAAGGGGGCCCGTCGCACAAAGCCGCCACAGTTCTGCTCAACAGCTTTAATAGCTAAATAAGTTTGAGAATTAAAAGTGTGGAATGCTCCTTTTTTTTTTTTTTTTTCTACATCCCATCGGTCATGTCTGCATCTGACAGTTTCATCACTCTTGATGGTAGCAGTTCTCTTTTCGAGGGGGGATTTCTCCCCTTTACTGGGAAACAGCGAGGGAGGAACAGGAGAATGGGTCTTGGAATGAAAGGAGCCGCTCGTTAGCAGCAGGGCACAACCCGGCAGTCTAATCAAAGGATCTCCGACGGCAGCAGTCTCCGCACTCGCCAGTCCGTAACGCCAAAGCGGTGAGCTCAGAGAGAGTTGGAACCACGAGCTGCCGTTGGCCCGGCGGCAAGTACCCACTCAAGTGATTAGATTATATGCGGGTCAAATGAGGCGCTTTGATGAGCAACTTTGATGTTGCCTGTCTTCACGTTCCACATTCAGGCCATACAATCAGCCCTGTAAGTCTGACAGTAACAGTCTGCAAAGCGAGCAAGCGAGCGAGCGCCCAGGCGCCCCGCCAGGCTCTGCTAAAGCCGGCAGTTCTGTCGTTACATGTTCAGCTCACTGCGTGTTTTCATAGGCAGCGCTCAGTTTACTTTGTCATAAATGAGGCCTTTCCTTAGCAGGAATGGGATGTCTTGTGGTGCCAGTGCTGTGTGTGAGGAATGGGAATTTTAGCGGCGTTTAGAGAGGACAGCTGCTTCCCGGCCAAAGCTCAGGCAGCGAAGCACAAGGCAGCAAACAGGATCCCACAGGCCTCCAACACAGAGAACACACAGCCTGAGTATGAGACGCAAAATCTTTAACTTTTAATTAGGTAACTCCTGGTAAGCATGATAAACGTCTGCTGTCAGTGCCCACATGTCTGGTGGTATGTAATTATCAAAGGGAGAAGGGAAAGGGAGGAAATGATATACACCAAGAGTGTTGATATTTTCTCGGCACACTGCAGCACGACGGCTTAGTGGTTAGCTATGTCGCCTCACAACGAGAAGGATTTGATTCCCAGCTGGAGTAAGGCTTGTCTGTGTGGAGTTTGCATGTTCTGCCCACGCTTGTATGGGGAGACGGCATGGATGCAAAGGTTTCTCTGGCCATCAAAAGCTCGAATCTTTAAAAAGTTTTCCTGTCGATGCTCTTGACAAGACACTGGCTTAGAACTGGAGTCGGTCCACGTTCCTCGTGCTCCTCACAGATGGGTTAAATACAGGGAAAAAGGTTCAAAGTATGGGTCAATTTCACTAAATTGAATAATGTTGTGTAATTGTCACTAAAAACGTGAGTGTATTTTTGATGTTTGGCACACGTCATTGCGTGGATGCTTGCGACATGCATGCATGTTCGCAACCAGAGGCTCTGCAGATGCCTCCTTTGAACATATGTCTCTTTGCTTTGGCATTGCAAGTGGCATTTGACTGCGAGAAGCAGTACAAATATTGACTTCCTCCCTAAACTCGCACTGCCAGTCTGAAATCAGAGGCTGGCAGGAACGTCCTAACAAAGTGTTGGCAGGAGTGTGAGAGCAGGGCACCCTGCAGGCCTGGGCTATTTTAAGTGTCACAGACTAAGCCTGCGACACTGGATTTTGTAATAATACAGCTGACAGTTCTGTTGATAATGAGTGACTCTTATAGCTCATCATGATGCTTATTGTAGATGGTTATTTATAGAATTCCAAAGTGTTTCAAAATGCTATTTATAGCTGTAGTGGAAAAACTGATTAGTTGAATTAATCTACGGAGGATTGAGATGGAAAAGTTGGGTGGAGTGTTTGCAGGAAGGGGGGAAAAATGCGTACTCAAAGGGAGGAAAACAAATTATAAATAAAATCAGAACTGTCTTTTTTTTTTTTCCCTTGTTGCATTTCCTCAGGGTGATAAGAGGGCAAGGCCAGGAACAGTGAAGCAACTCCCTCGGCTCAGCACTTTTATCAAGGACATGCAGAGACAATGGACAAAGCAGATATTAAAATGTGCCAGCAAATTAGTGAACCTGAAAAAAAAAACCTGAATAAACTGTCGGAATAACTCCATTTAGGAAACTAATTGCAGCTTCAGCATAATTCATATTAGCGGTGGGACTCGATTAAAAAAATCAATGTCTGTGCTAGCTGCAACATGTTTGGCATTGAGGTGGTAACGGAGGTTGAAAGAGCTCCGAATAGGCATATTCTTTCTTGGACACATCAAGATTTCCACCTGGTAGTTGTTTTCCACCCACCAAACCTTTTTTATTTTTTCTCAATGTCATATTTTATATACACGCAGCAAATGATCAGAGCCGGAATCGAACTCACGTGGAGAACGAAGCTTCCGTACATGGGATGCCCACCCTACAGACTGAGCTACTCCGGAAACTCGTGCAATGAGAAACGTTCCGTGCTGTTTGGAGTGCGAAAATACATTGCCATTAAATGCATTTTTTTTTTTTGTCGCGGTATTTTTTCTGTAATTAATTGATCAGAATTAACGCGATAAAGTCCCAGCCTTAATTCATATCTTAATGCAAACTGTCTTGCATTAGAACAGTTAGTCCGATCAACAGGGTAGCTTTTATAAAACCCTCCCTACAGCTTCATCAGCTTCCCACTGTGTTTGACTTGCTACATCTGATGGGAATGTTCTCCATCCACAGTCATCCACAGAGGAATTTCTTCTTCTGCCTCTGCAGCCGCTGCAGGCACAGTAGTGATGCTGACTCAAACTCCTACTCGCCTTCCAATTCTCTGATATCATCGGCTTTGTCTGTCTGGATGTCTGTGAAAAACTGGTGGCCCTGCCATTTTGGCTGATATCCCGAACGTTGTATTTGAATGTTTTGCACTGATCGGGTTTCAGACGGTGCACTCAGTTCTATCATTGAAACAAAGGGGCTTTATCAGCATCTGCCTGCCTCTAATTGTAAGTATGTTGGGTATGTGTCTCCATATCCATGACACGTACAGAGAAGAGGAGTCTTGATATTGTGATTTCATGTTTATATTTGACTACATGAGCAAGAGCATGCCTGTGTCAGAGTGTGTGTGTGTGTGTGTCTTGTCAGGGCCTGTGTGTGCTGCAGTGCTGCACTGTTTTGTTAAAACACAGATCCAACCATAATTGAGATATAAAAATAAATGCTGTCATTTGTATGAAGCCCTCATTTAAGCCACAGTCATGCACTTCAGTTTTTACTTTTAGAAACATTTACCAAAGGGGAATAATTCCATTATCCTTTATTAGAATGTCTTAAATGACAATAATGCCGAGCTTTTTTGCCCCTTTCTGTTATCTTGTGGTTAAACTAACACTTTCTCTTCCCCTCCTCTGTGTTTGTAGTTTATTACAGAGCTCTCATCAACTTCACGGACTCCCTGGTCTACGGCCCCGAGCTCGAGGACATCTTCTCACCGGCCTTTAATGAGATCTCCGAAGCTGTGGTGGACACGGTATGTTCTGTTCTCACAGGATTAACTCAGCCGAATTGTAAACTTGTACAGTACACCAAAGCAGCCTTATAAGGCTCAGCTATGCAATTTATGACTTTGCTTATTTGAGTATGTGTGACCTTAAATCTGAAAGTAAAACTAAGGTTTGTTTATTTTTTGACCGAACCGAGTCTGTTTTTTTCCCTCCACAGCTCGAGTCGGAGTACAACAGGATTCCAGGTGTCCAGGCAGTCAGCGTGGTTCTCATTAAGTAAGAACACAAATCCTTTAAATCACACCTTGTGACACCCAGAGTAGATACCCTGCAGCTGTATACTGCTGCTACTGCCTGGCTTTCTCACTATGGCCGGGTGATATTTCTTTTCCCCTTTTTCCAAAATGCTCAAGGCCAACATTTCAGGCCTGCAGTCGGTGATTCATCAGCAATTGCACAGCCAAGGAGAAGCCTTGCCTCTAAAGAGCTTTCCATGCTAACCATCTGCAGGTAATAGAGAGCCACACAGTTTGTATCCTCACCAGGCCTCTCTTGCTCTTTGCAGGAAGGTGATAAGAGAGGATGGCGTGGACGTATTTGTGGAGTTGGACGTGGGTTCGGATTACAACAGCAATGAGGAGCAGATCCGCAGTGTGTTGTACAACGTGGTAAAGGAGGGAGCCATTGCTTCCTATGTCACGTCAGTCCAAGGCTTTCAGTTCAGACGGCTCGGGGAAGGTAAGAAGATCTCAACAGAGAGGAAAACCACTTATTACAGCCCTGATGTGACTGATTCTGTGACACAAGAGTCCGCTGTAATGCTTACAGCACATTAAGGTTCGCCCCCAAAGCAGAAGGAAGTGTCCTTAACATTTACCTCTGATTTCTAGTTACACCTCTGCCTCCGGTGGAGCCTATAGCGGTGCCAGGTTTGTACTGTACCATGTCTGCTGCATGGTGACTTGAGCCGACTGTACTGTAGAAACCGTAGGATGACTGTAGTGCCTTTAGAGAGGACAGTCGAGCATTTTTCTTCTTTTGTGATGTTGAAAGTTTTTATGATGACCTTTACTTTGAAGTGTAAAGGCAACAGTCATGTGGTCTGAAGAATGTTTTGCATGGAAGCACTGATGTAATGTAGACCTGTGAGTACGGTCCGTGAGGTTGAGTAGTGCAAAGTGAATAAGAAGGACCTTTGCATGGCATGAGTTTGATTAGGAATGCTGCTGTTCACTGCAAACCTCAACCAGCTTCTGATTTACGCAAATTACACCAACTCGGTACACAGGCATGGCAACTGATAGGAAAGGAAAGGATAATGGCAATGGTAATGTCATCGCTCAGATGACAGGGTTTCCAATCTATGTCTGTCTATCTATATAGTCTTGTCCTGTTTTATTTTGTTTTAATGTAGTCTGTGTATCTAGTCTAGTCTGTTTGTCAAGTCCATGTGTCTATAATGTCTAGTCTTGGCTTGTAATCTAGGATGCGGATTGTTTAGTCTAGTCCATCTAGTTTGTCCATCTACTCTTGGTGTATATTTTAGTCTTCCTGCTAAAGGAAGAGTTTCTGTAGTCTAGTTTCTAGTTTCCTAGATTTCGTAGTTTCTGTATCTTGTCATGTCTACGTAGTCTGTCTAGTCATCTTAGTTAAGACTTGTTCGTCTCATATAATATCTAACTTGTCTGGTCTAACTGATTAAATCTATCTATCTATCTATCTATCTATCTATCTATCTATCTGACTGTTAAATGTTATGATATCCTTTAAAATTTCCTTGAGCATCTCGAAGCACACCCTTAATGATCTGTTCAACATGCCTGAGTTACACTCGCTCTAGTGACCTGATGGCTGAGGTGTCCAGGATGCTGTAGTTTCCTTGACTCACTTTTGTTTTGTTAGCCTAGCGTAGTGTGTTGGCCTTACTGAAGTCCTCAGCTTGCATGTCGTTGATCCTTCAACACCGCCCCCACTTCCCTTTCCCCCTCTGCGTCTCTCGTAGTAACGCCCGGCATCAGACCCTGCATGCCAGATGAGCACAGGTGTGGTGATGGGACATGTATCCTGATGGAATACCTGTGTGACAACAGACCGGACTGCAGAGACATGAGTGATGAGATTAATTGTGGTGAGTGGCTTCAGTGTGGCTGGCAAGTTTTAAGCCGGCTGGCTATTAAAGCATGAAATAGTGGCTGGATGTGTGAGTTAGCGATAGCAGCTCAAAGTAACCACTTTGTATATTTGCTAAGTCTAATCAAACGTTTTGTTTTGGAAATAACAAAAGTACCGGCTACTCCGGTCCTCACGACCCCTCCCACCACAACCACCACCACTAAGAAGCCCCCGCGGCCTCCTGCCCCACACGGACCCTGCAGAGTGGATCAAGCCACATGCCAGACCGGAGAGTGCATCCCACGAGACTACATCTGTGATGGAGAAAGGGACTGCTCAGACGGGAGTGATGAATTCAGATGTGGTAGGTGACGCAGCTTTGTGCATACGTACTCTCACTGATAACATACGCTTTAATTATCCTCTGTCGTCTTCCCAGGTACTCCATCACCCTGTGAACCCAATGAGTTCAAGTGTAAAAATGGCCGCTGCGCCCTCAAGCTTTGGCGTTGTGATGGAGACAACGACTGTGAGGATAACTCAGATGAGACAGACTGTCGTAAGTCTTCATTCCTTTCTCTTGTAAAAAAAACAGGTAGACATTTTGGAGATTTAACTCTTACTTGCTTTCTTGCTAGAGCTAAATGTGAAGATCTGAAGGTATCACCAGAAGACATTTAGCCTAGCATAGCATTAAGAGTGGAAACAGGAGAGAACAACTGATTTTGCCAAGAAATAGTTTCCCCATAAAACAACAACTTGTCAAATAAAATTTGATGTGCTAATTAGTGAGTTCAGAGGTGCTGTTGAGTTGTTTTGTGACATTTTTTGACCACACTTCCAGTTTTTATGCTAAGCTGTGCTAACAGAATATTGGCTGCAGCTTCACATTTAGCACACAGGTATGAGATTGATATCAATCCTCTCACCTTTTTATTTTACAGCCACCAAGGGTCCTGGTGACAGGTGTGCTCCTGAGCAGTTTGAATGCCTGAGCGATCGCACCTGCATCCCGGCGAGTTACCAGTGTGATGAGGAGCCAGACTGCCCTGACCGCTCGGATGAGTACGGCTGCAGTAAGTCTCACACCGGCAGCTGTCTGCAGCTCCCTGCTCCTGCAATCTTCCCCCCTGCTCTCTCAAGCACATTTCACTCTCTTTTGCACTCTCTCTATGCTCGTTTGACTCCTCTCTATAGTCACCCTCTGAGTTCTTTGTACGCTGTGAATAATTCGCTCTCTCTTTTCACACATGTTTTGACTGAGACACAGAGGTTTTTTTGTGATCCTCCTACTCTTGAGGACTGAAAGGGAATTGTTCGTCCGTAGCGGAGAATGATGTTTCCTTTGACTTTGAGGCATTTATGAGCTTCACTGGGTCGCAAAATTCCAGTCACATGCCGGCCTTTATTCACACATGCATTTATTATGTGGTTAAAACTGCTCTCATCTTCTTTACAGCCCCTCCCTCTGTCACCAGCCCGCCAGAAGAGTCCGTTCAGGCAGCGCGGGGGTCGACGGTGACATTCACCTGTCAGGCTGTTGGAGTGCCAACACCCATAATCACTTGGAGACTCAACTGGGGACACATTCCTGTCAGCGGCAGGTGGGTTTGATGAGAAAAACCCCTCTGATGTGTAATTATCTCAACTGTAATTAAAAGAAACTTTCAAAATAAACTAAGTCATTTTAGCAACATTACAGATTATTGAGGGTTTCTAAAAAATGCTTGACCCTGAATGTGTTTGAAAGTGACTTGTTTTGAATGTTACAAATATATTTTTGTTGCACTGTTGTGTCTAGTTAAACATCTGGATGTGGTCAAAACCAGTCTTGCTTAAGTGATGAGCAGAAGACCATGAAAATTTGAAAACAGCTCGTATTTTTTCTCCAAATTTTTTCTTACCTGACATGAGACCACAGTTTAACCGATGATGGGTGACTTATAAGGTGTAATTTCAGTAACAGAGATTTGTATTATGTGCTTCAGCTTCAAAAGTTTGGTTGAATTTGATGAATTTTTGTGTATTAATAAACCTGCAGATTTTCAAAGCATGAATAGGAAACAGAAGGGTTCATTTTAAAGTCCCTGTAATACTGTAGATGTAGATGTACACTCTCCACTGAGTTTACTGCTGTGCAATAAATTCTTAACACTGTATTTCTGTGTTGCAGAATCTCCATGACCAGTGAGAACGGCCGAGGCACTCTGACTATTCGTGATGTGAAGGAGGCGGATCAGGGGGCCTACACCTGTGAGGCCATCAATGCTAAAGGCCTGGTGTTTGGTATCCCTGACGGAGTGCTGACTCTCACGTCAAATTCAAATCCAGGTACTGATCCCTCATTTTCACTGTTTGTTCTCCAGAAACACATCAAACCATGAATAAACATTAATCACAGTAAAGATTAAAATTAACTCATGTTCTGTGTCTTTGCTTGTTTGTAGGAAACTGTCCTGATGGTCACTTCAGTGTCGAAGGTCGCTGTGTGTCCTGCTTCTGTGCTGGAATCACCAAGAACTGCAAGAACACCGGTCGCTACCGCAACCACATCAGCCTGCGATTCACCGAGGAGGAAAACTTTAAAGGCACTGATGTTTATTGAACTAACGGATAGCTAACAGAGCTGAGGCTCTGTCAACTGAAGTACATTTTAAAAGTTCTGCATTTCTAACATAAACGGCATAAAACAGGCTGAACGGTGGATCTGTTATTCTTATTTCCAGGAGTGAATGTCACCTACCCCTCCAGGCCGGGCACTCCCCCTCTCTCCTCCACTCAGCTCCTCGTTAATCCTGAAATGGAGGAGTTTCAGCTGGTCGACCTGTCACGCCGTTTCCTCAACCTTGACTCCTTTTGGACTTTGCCTCGCCAGTTTCTGGGCAACAAGGTAAGGAATTCAATTATTTACAGATCTAAATATGTTCAGCTAATTATCATATTTAAGCGTGAAAATCATCCGTCTGTTTTTAGATCGACTCCTATGGAGGATCTCTGAAGTACAAGGTGCGGTACACGTTGGCCCGTGGCCTGTCTGAGGTTGTGGAGAAGCCAGATGTGATGTTGGTTGGAAATGGACGCAGGCTCGTGTACCGCAGAGGAAACACCACCCCGGCCCGAGTGGTTAACCAGAAGGAGATCAAATTTACTGAAGTAGGTCTTTGGCTAAGAAAAGTTCTTTGAGCGAAAAAACAAGTGCAGAATGTGCACAATCCTGTGGTGAATCTCATGATGACAGGTCGAGCTTTAAAAAGAAACACAAACATTTTGCAGAAGTCGTCTGCAAATTGAATGATAAGAATTAAAAACACAGTTAGCGCCAAATTTAAATAAACTTTAACCAGCTTTGACTTGTTATCGGGTAAAAATAAAGAGTTATACTTCACTTTTAAAAAACTTCAAGGAAAACAATTTGAAGTTCACTCATCAGTGAGCCTTCTTGTTGTTTTTTTAGGATAATTGGCAGCACTCCAACGGCCGCCAAGTGAGCCGAGAGGAGCTGATGATGACGCTGGCCAACCTGGACAGCATCAGCATCCGCACCATCTACGACAACCACATGGTCAGCGTGGCGCTCAGTGACATCGTCATGGACACCACCACCGTGGAGTTCAGCACCCTCGGTCACGCCAAGGATGTCGAAGAGTGCAGGTAAGAGAAAAAAAACCCCCTACAAACCCTTGAGTAAAGATTCCAGCGAAATTGGAGATCCTTCCAAGCTGTCAGTCAGTAATCTGCAGTTTAAGTCTAAAATTAATGCAACCTGTTAGGACGTGTCCAGCGTGCATGTGTGAATGAAAAGTTCTGCACAAAAAAAAGCAGTAACGCTCATATCTGTAATCTTTTGATAGGTTTGCTTTTGAATAAATACAAAATGTTATTTTAAGAAACAGATTTATGGACATGCCCCGAAATGGAGTGTCCTGGATTTATTAATACCACACACTTTGTTGCACGTCATGCCACGTTTTCACCCCGTGTGTGTGTTTCATTGTCAGTCTCCACTGCTAAACATACAATATGTAATTGCTGTAGCCTGAGGCTTCACAATCCAGGCGATGGAAACAAAAGGCACAGTTTGATGGCGTTGTGAAGTAGCGTGGGATCATGGGGTTTGTTTATTTTATTGGTAAACAGCCCCTTTAAATGCTCAGGCACAAGGTCGTGTATTTAAGTTTTGTTGTTTAGTCACGTTTGCCGACTTCCTTCCTCGCTCTGACTGGAGTTATCCTGGAAGTTAGAGACAAGAGGTTAAATGAAACACATCTTTACCTCAAATAAAATTAATTATTCCTAAGACTTTTAGTATTGTTTGAAAAATGTAAGGAAATATAAGTTCACAACTCAACAAAATATATAACAGAGATATAGTCGTTTGTAGACATTTTACATGTTCTAAGTTTAACTACTATTAAAAGGCAAAAATTCCCCCAAAAATACAAGTATTGCTCGAGACTGTGCTTTAGTTGGTTGTTTTTATTTACAACATTAGGAAGGTTTGTATTATATGATGCAGCAGTTTGACTTGTGATAACTGGACGATCAAAACAGTTGGATTGAAACCCTGTTTGGTTTATCACGGATCTTTTTAATTCCCAGGTGTCCTCCCGGGTATTCAGGCCTGTCCTGTGAGATGTGCTCCTCTGGTTTTGAACGAGTTCCCGGCGGCTCTTATCTTGGCAACTGCGCTGGTTGTAACTGTAATGGACACGCCAGTGCCTGTGATCCAGTCAGCGGACACTGTCTGGTAATAGCTAACTCCTTTTTGACAAAAATGGCTGCCAGTCATTTAAGATAAAGTTAAATTTTTGCAGAAAATCCTTTTTTTACTGTAAGACATTGAAGCATTTAGCTTTTAACAGGTGTTTTTCTTCTTAAATAAAAAACTTTTCATTTGCTTAACTGAAAAATATTAGTCCAAAAAGGTCAATAGCATTCTTGCTAGCTAGCGCAAGTAAGCACAGGAATCAAGCTAGTCTTGCTTTCTCCAAAGGTAAAAAGCCTCAGATCCTTTTTTTTTTCATTTATTTGTTTGTCTACAGATTAAACAGGAAGTATATAGAGGTAATAATTAGAGATATTAGTATGATGATTTTTTTAAAGGTTAGCCATTTCACCCAGTCTTAAGTATTTCATGCTAAACTAAGCTAAGCTAATCAACTCCTGCCTCTAGACACAAAAGTATTGATGATTTTATCATCTATTTCTTGTCAAGAAAGTGAAAAAATGTTCTTCCCAAAATGTCAAACTATTCAATTTTTTTTTCTATTTTTGAGTGGCACCCATGTCAGTGAATGACCAGTGTGTGTTTCCTGCCGCAGAGCTGCCAACACAACACAGAGGGCCCTCAGTGTGACAAATGTCGCTCGGGCTACTTCGGTGACCCGAGCCGAGGTCGCTCCGATGACTGCAAGCCCTGCCCCTGCCCTTACTATGAGACCTCACGCCGGTAAGGTCACCCACCGAGACCACACACACACACACACACATGCTGAACAAATACAGCCAGACACACACACCCACATACCACACACAAGACATCAGTGGAAAAAGAATGAGCTGGTTTATTCTGCAGTTTTTTATTCCCAAATCTGAGCTTGTTTGGTTATTCGAGCACCGGTGATTTCATTCAACATGTCACTCATGAAGCCACTGTTATAATGGCTTTTTTTTTTTTTTCGTTGGGTCTCTGAAGGTTTTCTGATACCTGCTTCCTGGATGTTGACCAACAGCCGACATGTGACGCCTGCAGGCCCGGCTACACAGGAAGACGCTGTGAAAAGTGAGGAAACTGATATGATCAGCTGTGCCTGTGACTAACAGCTTTAAACAGTTTGGAGATTAATTGTCACACCAATGACTTTTTTTTTTTTTAATATTGGTTTTGATGAATGAAAGTCGATTCCTTCAAGCAGAATGAGCTAAAAGAAATGATTTTGTTAACTAGGTCAATCACATCTCTCACATATTTTCTTTTTTATTTCAGGTGTGCAGCTGGTTACCAGGGTAACCCCCTTCTGCCCAATGGAAAATGTGTTCCCAACCGTGAGTAAACGTTCAACAATTGCACCAACATTTTTGAAATTCTCATTTTGAGGCATGAAATCGACAAAAGCTGCGCAGGGATTGTTTTACCTGTTGTACTCTGCAGTCCTCCTGTGATATTACTTGAAGGGGGTCCTTAACCCTGTGTAATGATTACCATAGGTTTTTTTTTTTTCTCCCTGCTGTTACAGTAGGCTGTAGTATGTGGTCATGGCTCAGATATGCAGAGTGACTGAAACACTCCCAGGTGCACTTTTTTTTACTTTCCAATATGTCATCTTCTTTCGACTGCAGAAAACTCCAAGTGTGATAACAGAGGAGTTATCAGCTCCACCAGCAGACCATGCAGCTGCAAGGTATTCGATGATAAACTAAGTGAAATAGCAGGAATACAGTATAATAAAACCATCTAATATGATCTCTTATTCTTATGTGCTTTTAAGTTTGATGTCCTCCTGTTTATTTTCTTCTCTGTGAAAGAAATGGGCTTGACCGGGTTTGTATTAAGTATTTGTGTGTTTGTTTCTGTGTGCGTGTGCAGAACAACGTGGCAGGCGCCCTGTGCGACGAGTGTAAACCCGGGTTCTTCCACCTATCAGAGGCAAACCCTGAGGGCTGTCTGCGCTGTTTCTGCATGGGCGTGACCAAGCAGTGCGCCAGCTCCACTTGGAGCAGAGATCAGGTAGGTTGCTAAGCTCCTAAATGGAGAAGGGAGGAGTGAATATTTTTGGTATCAGGGTTTTGACTCACTATTTGAGCAGTCGGGCTGTATCAGCAAATCCTTTTCAGATGCTAAAACCGGAGAAAAGCAACGTGCAAACAGAGATTTGTGCTCAAGTGGGATCACATGTAAATCTCAGCTCACATCTCATTCATGCAATCGTTGTGTCTCTCAGGTGCGAGGGGGGGTGAACGGGCAGCTCTTCTCCCTCTCCAACAGTGCAAACACCAAAACTATCTCTGAAGGAATCTCCCAGAGGGGCTCCTCTGAAGTTGTCTACCGCTCCTTCTCCAACATCCCCAATGATATCTACTACTGGGTCCTGCCTGAGAGCTTCAGAGGAGATAAGGTAAGAGTAAAAAAAAACAACAACAACACAGTGAAGAGCAAGCTGAAGAGGAGAGGAGTGAATCAAACTGGAAAGTGTTAGTCAAGCTAGATTTCTCTGCCCTCTATATCCCACCCAGTCATGCCCCAACATGTTATCAAGTGCAAAGGCTGCACTTATCCACACAGCGAGCCTCCTTTGAACCTTCAGCATGAACTCACAGTCAAGCCAAACATGGGTGTCTTGTGACTCCCCCCCCACACACACGCAGTATCATGAGGGTGAAATACCTTTCCACTATTCCCCTTTTGTTGATACGAGCTTCTCCTTTCACCATGTTGCAACCAGGTGACGGCGTATGGTGGCGAGCTTCGCTATACGGTGCGCTTTGAGCCGTTCCAGCGCTCGCTGGTGATTGACGGTCAGCCAGATGTGGTCCTCCAGGGCAATGGCATCTTCCTGGAGCACTACTCTCAGACCAAGCCTCTCCCACGAGTCCCACAGACAGTCACCGTGACCTTCAGAGAGGTTCGTTTCGTTGTTCATAGAAAAGTTTATCTCAGCTAAATCTGAATCCTCACACAATGTCAGTAGACTAACTTTTCTCTATTCTCCATCCCTCTGACTGATAGTCTGCATGGCGTCGTGCTGACAGGCAGCCGTGTACTCGTGAGCACCTGCTGATGGCTCTTGCAGATGTTACTGTCTTCATGATCAGGGCCACCTACGCAGACAACATGGCGGAGAGCAGGTGCGATGGGAGTTTCCTCTGCTACTGCAAAGCTCATTCATGTGTTTTAAATTAGATTTAAGAGTTCCACATTTACTATTAAACATGCAGTCTATTATTAAGTGTTTATTTTTGGTTTTAAAATAGTATCTCAGACATCAAGATGGACATTGCTGTTCCTCAACCCACTGGTAATGAACGGGCTGTGGAGGTGGAAGAGTGCGCCTGCCCTCAAGGATACAGAGGACCATCTTGCCAAGTAAACATTCAGATTTCAGAGAATCTTAAGTTTACCAAACAAAAGAGAGAAAACAGGACGGCTTACTTACTAACTTTTTGAAGCTTTTGTGGTTTTAACCAGTAGAAGGAGTTTGCTTAGATGCCATGGAGATAAGTAAGATGGTAGGACCACAACTGAGGTGTCTCTATGGCATCTGTGCAAACTTAATTAGCTAATGAAGACCATTAGATTTGGATTAGAGCTCAGATTTGGATAAAAGCTCAGAAGATAAAAAGTGGACTTTCCAAGGACAAAAATAAACCTTCATCCTCTAGATTAGTCTGTTAAGATTTAGTTTAATAAAAAAGAAATACGTCATGCTCAGATATGCCCAAGCCTGTTGAGATTAGCACAGTAAAGTCTCTAACCTTTCCATTACAGTCTTTGATGATAATTGCAGTCTGTTTCCCCGCTGCAGTGGAACAAAGACATATTCCTCTTTGTCATCACTTGTCTCTTACCTGAGGTGTTTTTCCGTGCTGTTGCAGGAGTGTGATGATGGCTACACTCGGTCCAGCTCTGGCCTTTACCTGGGCACCTGCGAGAGGTGCGACTGCAACGGTCACGCCAGCGGCTGTGACCCGGAGACCGGCAGGTGTCTGGTAGGTTTCATGTTGCTCTTCTTCTTCTCTCTCGTTTCTTTGCCAACGTAGAACCAGCTTTGATCTCTTCAGTGGAATGCACTAATGGTTTCTTGGCAAATCCCAACATGTGGAAACACACTCACAAGTACTGTATATTCAACTGTTCTGTGGATCTAACCTTCCTCCGTGTTTTTTTTTTTTTGGCATACGTCCTGACCAAAAGCAATGCCTCCATAACACCGCCGGACCGAGGTGTGAGCGATGTCAGACTGGTTTCTATGGTAACCCTGTAAGTGGCGGTGCACAGGCCTGCCAACCCTGCCCCTGTCCTGGAACCGCCTCCAGCAACCAGTGAGTTCATGTCTTAAAATCCTGCAAACTTATGTCAGTTTTATTCAGTCGTTACGGATTACTGTTAACTACTCTGTTTAAAGCCAGAGGGCAACATAAACTGCATGCAATGCAGAAGCTGATAAACCACTTAACTCAAAAGCCCATCAATCAGCAGAGATCAAATTGCATATGAGTCATGCCTAAAGAAACTTCATTAATGATGTGCATGGTCCTCTTTCTGCACAGATTCTCCTCCACCTGCTATCTGGACTCTGACGGTCAGCCGACCTGTGACAACTGTCCCCCTGGATTCACTGGCCGACGCTGCGAACGGTAGGTCCTCCTCCTTTCATTTCTCTGCTTTTCCTTTTCTTCCTTTCTTCCTCTCCCGTTCCTTTGGACACTGCACAGTGTTTGGGGGTTACTGGGTGGGCCGGCAGCAAGGTTAGCAGGGGGGCTGGCAGTAGCACCAAGTGGTTTCATTCACAAGGAAGGGATGTAAGCATGTCTGTGGTTCGCATCTCTCTTGGTTTTTTTTGTTTTGTTTTACCTGGCAGTTAATATTGACTGGTGTCAGTTGAGGGATGGGAGGAGCAGCTCAGGCCACCCATTCTGATGTACCTGTGATGTGCAGAGCCGTGTCCTGTTCTTCCAGATCTGCTGGTGGATGTTGTTTTCTTGAATTTATTGATTTGCAAAATGTGAGGTCATTTCTGCTGAGGTAGAATAATGTCTCTTTGTTACAGGATAAGGGGGCCTTTGGTGATACTGAGAATGTTATCATCTAGAATTTTACTGTCTGTGGAAAATAAATTTGCAAAAAGGAGACATAAAATGGCTGTATGTCCTGAGGAAACCTTTATTGTGGTTGGCTTTAGTTCTTGCTTTCTTCTGTCCTTTGCTTCACCTCTCAGAGGTCGCTTTCTGCTTCAGCTTTGTGCTTTGCTTGTAGAGAAATTTTAAGGTGTTGCTTCATGTGATCCGTCTGTGCACAGACCGAGTGTATTTTCTGGGTTTCTATGACATAAATGTAGATGTGGCATTTATGAAGACTCCTGTCTGGCTAATCAATCTTTGCCGCTTCGAGGGCAAAGATGACAAGGTGACTTTGGTGTTAAGACGCAACATACAAATGAAATGCTGTTTGAACGTCTCTGCCTGCATCATGCCTGATTCTGCTGTTTTGACATTAAGAGAAGAGATGCCGTCTGCAGACAGTTGTGGGGATCCTTTCCTGGACAAGCCGATAGCAGGCCTCTTACCTGTGGGATGTGGAGCTGAAGCGGTGTTCAATTTCAGCTGGGAGAAAGAGATAATACCGTTCGGCAGTGGCGATAACACTGACGACCTGTGGCCTACCACTGAAGGGACAATCATCATCCCTACAAGGACTTTATTGTCCACTGCAGGTCTCCGTCGTACTACCCGCTCCACGACAGCAGCTAGAGGGGGCGTTGTTTCAGTCACCCCCAACAGATCAGTAACTAGACTCCCACCTCGCTTCACACCCAGCTCAGAGAGCAGACACTCCAGCTTCCAGCATCTGCTCCGACTCCACCTGAACACCTTTAACCAGCGCCTGAGCATGCTGGAGAGAAACACTCTTGATATGAGGGAGAGCATCCACAGTATGGAGAACCAGCAGACTCGCCTCAGCACTCAGCTGAAGGACCTCATCACCGTCCAGTCAGTCGGAGAGAAGAAGGAGAAGGTTAACGAGCTGGAGAAGGGCTACGCTGACATGGACGCCCGTCTGAGCAGACTGGAGGGAAGGTTGGAGATCCTGATCGATGGCTTCACTGCCCTGGCTCAGGAGATGAACAAGATGAAACGCGCTAGACACACTTCTCGTTCGCCTCAAGAAAAGAGAGCTCTGCCTTCACTCCCTACAGTCCTCGAACTTCCCATGTACTCAACACCTCAGCCTCCAGTTAGAAGTAAGCCCACTGAAAGGCCACTAACCAGCAGAGCCACAGTGCCCAAAAGCATTCCCACCCCAGGCCTTCCAACAAGCAAGCTAACATCTGCTCCTGCGAAAAAGAGAAAAACTAAAACAGCAGCAGCCACAACTAAATCTGCAAAAAACAATACACAGAATCAACCGGTCACAAGGTCATCGAAGACTCACGTTTCAACAGGGTCAGCGATCAAATTCAAGACAACCATAAGTGGACCAAGGACTGCTTCGAAATCCACATCTCCACCTACAGTAAAGCTTGAAACAAAAAGGCCAGAAGGAGGCAGAAGGTCCGCTGTGACAGCTCAACGAGTTTCACAGCCAAGCAGAAGGAAACCTAAGCAATTTAGAAAAGAAGCAACAATCACTAAATTTCAACTGGAGCCACCATCTCACAAAACCAACGCTACGAGCCCTGATGAGGTGAAGGAAAAGAATGTCAAAAAGAACGGACGTAACAAGGCGTTTAGATCAGACGCACCAGTTTCAAAACCGGTTCAGGAGGGAGGAAAGTCTTCAGAAGGAAAGGTTAAGAAATCGTCAAAGCCACACAAGGGTAACTCAAACCAAAAGGAGAAAAAGACGGAGAGCAGCTCATACAAGTTAGTCTCCAACAAGACAAAGAATTCCACAAAGACCACAACCACAAAACCTACCAAGGTCACTTTGGCAAAGAAGTCCAACACGACAGAAAAGAGGAAGTCAACTCCCTCTAAATCCAAAGCCACTACTGCCAAATCTAACACAACGGTGAAAAGGAAATCAGCTCCCCCTAAAACCAAGGCTACCTCTCCTCAGAAAATTACAAAGAAAACCCAGCGGAAAAAGAAGACAAACCCTAGTTCTGGTGTTTTGGACATATTGCAGCTCATCAACAGAGATCAAAAATCTAAAAAGCAGAGGAAGAATCAAGACGGTTCTCTTCATGTTGTCCTGGGAAGGCTGGCCATTCCTATCAAAATTATTCCTGATTACTAGAAAATTTTGTTCCATTATAATATTTTTTTTTTCTGTTGTTTATACTTATAGACTCTGATCCCAATATTTATGACTGTTACTGTAACCAAATCAATAGAACTTTATGAAGGGACTGATTTTATAACACTGTGTTATTTCAGAGGGACTTCCCAGATGTTTAATACCATCGTAATATGGTGCTATGATTTTGATACTAATGGCTTTTAAGGTGTGTTTTGATACAGTCAGAACTATTGCACAGAATCCTGCTATGAAGAGATGGCTTAGCATTAGTACCTCTTATATGAATACATTTGTCCATTGTGTTACATCCAGACTACCTCAAGTTTTACAATCACCCTGACAGTTTTATTCTCATTCTTACTTCCTGCCTTTATAAAGGTGTGTCCGTAATAGTGTTTTCAATAATATGTGAGGTGTTCTGGAAAAGCCCTTCACCTCCACGTCACCCTGTGTTTTTAGGACAAAGTTGCATATTGTTTGTAGTGTATTCGTTCTGTGCAGAATATGTTTGAACAAACTGATGGAGTGGCGTGACGTTTATGGTCTCCAGACGATGAATTCTAATGATTTTTGGTCATACCCCTTGTTTTTCGCCAAGCACCACCAGCAGATCAAAATTTAAAAATATCCAAATTTGCAGCTTATGACCCAAAGATAATGGCAATTGTTTGTTCAAATATTTAATTAGCAAAAGTTTGAATGATCAGCTTTTAACATTACATTTTGTGAAAAGTTATAAATTAGTGCTTATAGTGGTTGGAGACAATAAATCCTGGGTTTTACAAAAACAATAGGACTTAATCTTCTATCGACCAATAATGCCCAAAGTAGATTTAATCCAAATTAAGACTTTTGTTGTAGAAATCTGTGGAAAGTCCAAATTGCTGTGTTTAGATGGTTGTCATCACTTGATATGAGAGTAAATATCCTCCTTGAAACATGAGATTTTACTGCAAATAAAACATGAAATTTTCATATAACTTATGTAGCTGATTTGTTGACCCAATAATGGCACCTCTTAAATGAAAGGTGTGCATGAAAACAGGTGAATTCATCATCTGGGGACCATGAATATTAATAGTCAATTTAAATTGTTGTGAGACTAAAGCCTTGATGCTTTTCACCCAATTTTTTTTCACCCGAGGGCCAGAGTTTGCTTTACAACTGAACACCTGCCATGTCATCAGCATATAGTGAAATGTTAGGATTGCATTGACCAAGTTTTAAAGATGCTTCTTTGTAATTTTTAGAAGAAAAGTTTTTATATTATGAGATAGTTTAGTTATCATGTGTTGCATCTGTCTTGTATTGTTATGTTCATCCTGATCATGTCTTTTCTTTATAGCCTCAAGTCATGAACATTTTTCGTATTTTCACATGGCCGTACCTTTTTTTTTCGTGTTATTCCTCTGTATAAAATAATTCTGACTGGAAGGACTGAGTTAACCACACTTTAGAAACTACTGTACGTCTCAGGATTTAGTTTGAATGTGGTTTCCCAAAGCAAGTTCATAACATGGAAGTCCTCTTGTTGGCCTTTGACCTGCGGACCTGCCAGAGGACAGGTGAGGTAAGACTGACAGCAGCTGTCGTCAGGGAAACCTGCACACGTCTGTGGTTGGATTGGCCGTTGCTCTGGTGGCAGGGGCATCGTTTGCTTGGGCTGAAGGCGTATTGCTTTGCTGTGTCACATTATCAGACATAAATTTTCTCTTTAGCAGCTTAGCATCTTCGGCTGTGGCTCGTCAAGTTGACCGTTCTCACTTCTGCTTTTTTCTTTTATCTTGTCACAGTTTTGTATATTTGAAGCGTTTATTTTATGGGGATATTTTTTCTGATTCTCTTGTTAATGTTAATGTTAATGTTAATGTTTCCATTCTTGTGCAAAGGTGTTCCTCAGTATCACGCTCATATGAGAGATGGAATCAACATCTGAGACATGTTGAAGGTTTTAGTATCGGCTGTGCTTCATCCATCTCTAGTCCCGGCAATATTTCATGATATTTTTTTTCTCTTGGCAAACTGTGTTCAATGCAAAAGCTCGGTGTCTGGGATTCTGACTTCATGTGAATGCAAGACTGGTGATTAGCGGAGGTGTGGACTGGAGTCACGTGACCTGCACCTGATTTGGTGACCTCTGACTTGATTAAATAAAAGAGGGCTTACATCTCGACTTGGACGTTAACACCAGTGACTCATGACTTCACTTGTTCTTGAGCCTTTGTACTTGATAACACTTGAAGCTTCCGCCAAGCCCAAAGATAAAAGAGTATTATGTCTAAGACTTGTGCCATGAATCAAATATTTGCCTTAATTCCCTGAATTAGATATTGTAAATACTATTCATTCATAGAGAAAGCGACACTTTAGTTCCCAAGATTCACCTTGTTTGAACCGTCCAATAGTAACCTGTCAATTTGCAGGTAAGAATCAAAAGAAACTAGTTTAATTATACTGAGCCCTAGTTAGTAAAAACAATACAACAATATCAGAGGTTATTTTGTTGGCAAATTCACATTTAAATTAATTGTAGAATAAAAAAAACTTACAGGTTGAACATTTTTAGACAGAGAAACAACAACTTTCAGCATTTTCAATATTTGTAGTTGCAAAAAAACTACAATAATGACTTGTTTAGGATTTTAAAATGAAAGTTTATAACTTCTGACTCTTTGTGGGACTTTCCTGTCTTGACTTGGGGTTTTACCAGGGACTTGCCTATCCAAGCCTTGGGAGTTGCCCAAGGACTTCCTCAAAGACTTGAACTTACTTGTGACATGGTGCTAAGTGTGTGTGTGTGTGTGTGTGTGTGTGTGTGTATGCATACTTGCCGGATGGAAAACAATTGTTCAAACGTTCCTTGTCTGTGTGACTCAGTCCTTTTGTTCACGGTTGACATCTGCCTCGAGTCCAAACGACTCCCACAAGAACGGGATTCATTGGATGTATCACCTCTTGCAGACTTCCCAGCTTCCTGTCTCTTTGTGCTTTGGGTTAAAACTCTTGTCCGGCTAGACTGGAAACATTTAACAAAACCCATTGTCTATTTTTGTTTCAGATGTGCCGCAGGATACAACGGCAACCCACTGCTTGGACAGAGATGTGGTGTTGGCGGCAATGAAGTCAATGGTGCGTACTCCATTCTGATTCAGGAAAAAAAATTGTCTTGCTCTTTAATTAACAAAAAAACTTGCAGTATTTCTTTTGAGTCATCATTGATTTAACACAGTGTTTTTAAATAAAGAACCAGTTCATACTGCAACTATCTCCTCTTCTGTCCGATTACAGGTAACTGTTATAACTGTGACCAAAGAGGAAGTGAAGGCTGCAACGGTGGTGTGTGCCGCTGCAAGGTGATCAACAGAAGATAGGTGTATTTGGTGGCTCATAACAGTGGATTGATGGCCTTATAAGTCATCTCTGTGTTGCTGTGTTGCAGATGAACGTTGAAGGCCCATCTTGCTCCAACTGTAAGTCCGGTACCTTCCATCTCGGCCCGGAAAACAAGGACGGCTGCCTGTCTTGCTTCTGCATGGGCGTCACTCAGCAGTGCTCCAGCTCCACCTACTACAGGGACCTGGTAATGCCTTTTAATTTGGTGCATCTGATGCAATAACATAGCAACAGTGCAATGTTAATACTTCAAGAAAAGGCCATTTAAACCTCTAAACGGCCAAAATAAATACAAGTTTGCATTGGATCAAGCTGTTATGCAGTAGCAAAGATCATATCAGCATGTGAGTTAAACATTCTCTTCAAAGAGAAAAGATGTGTGTGGTCTAAAATTAAGGGAAATCTAAATCTACCAGCTTTAAGTGGTTACAAGTCAGTGAGATTACTGTCTAGAGATTGACAGATATCCCCCAGTCTCTCCTGCTAAGTGAATAGCTTTTGATGTCTATAAGTCACATATAGACTTAACTTCAAGAGTAAGTCGTACATAGGTAGATTAAGACACATTTGGGTAGAGCATCAAGAGATATTGAGAGTTTTAACACTCTTAACACTGGTGGAATAGTAGCTTCTAAAATAAATTTAAACACCATCAACTCCCATGTTTGCTTTTCTATAGTATTACCTTTTTTTATTCTCTTAACCCGAGCCAGTATGATGCATAAACTCCCTGTTGATTTGGAAGTTTTCTTTCTTAAGTTGCAGGAAATTCTGCACATTGTTTGAAGTCAGTTCAGGAAGTTTTGGAGTCGATACATCATCTGTGTAGCACGTTTTGCCTCTTGAACTTTATTTATTCCCAATGGCCAACACAAGTTCAACAAATAAACTCCAGCTTATTTTTGCTCATTCGGTTAAATCCCAGAGCTTTTTCTCTCTCAAACAGATTTTGCCTCCTCCTCTTAAATGTTCGTGCAGTCAGAAAACTGAGCCCCGTGGGTCCAATTAAAATCTCTTTTTTTGGTTCTTTTTGTGTATCTTTAACAGGAGCTTGATTGCATTTTGAAATGTGCTCTTTGCAGGTGACCTCAGTCTTTTCTCCAGGAAACTTCCAGGGATTCGCTCTGCTGAACCGTCAGCGCACCAACCGCATCTCCACCGGTTTCTCTGTGGAGGTTTCCACCGAGGGCACGCAGCTGTCGTACAGCAACTTCGACTACCTGGGACAGGAGCCTCATTACTGGCAGCTTCCAGGGGTCTACCAGGGGGACAAGGTCAGTACCACAGAACACACACAGCAGCTAAGTCTCTGGAAGTATCCTAAAGAAGACCCCAAACCCCTCGATCATGTGCATGAGGAGCAGAGGAGCAGTCATCAGAAACTTGTAGACCACTCTTTTTCTACTGCTGCCTTCATGTTTGCTGCTTTGTCTCATTTCAAACCTCAGCAAATCTTTCTCTGCAAGCAAACCTTCTTTGGAGCAGCTTTCTTCATCTTTATTGCTGTTTTTCACTTTATCTTCTCAATCCTATTTGTCTACAAGGGTTAAAAAATGTCCACAACTTTCACTTACATAATGTAGCTGTCCACATTTGTTTGTTTGCCCCTTCACTCTCTGTAGAAAGAGGCTTTTTCTTCTCGTATGAAACGAGCAGAGCAGGTACAGTGATGCCAGTCGGTGGCAGTCGTTACTGTGTTGTGACTCTGGTTTGAAGTTTGGTGGCATGTTTGAAATATCTGATGTGGCATTTTGTGAATTAATGAACAGCAAACATGTTGTTATCTTTATGTGATGCATATTAATACACTGTGGATCATGATGATCATGTTTTATGATTTAAATAGTATTTGTTTTTCTGTATTATGTGTAAGAAGCATTGTGTTTTAAAGAGGTGTATGCAGTTTCTATGGAAGCCATCAAGGGCAGGTAAAAAAAAAACTAGTGATTCATTTATTATATGAGTCGGATCTAAATTTTTTGTCTCACTTATGTTTATTAGTGAAGAAAGATGGAAAAAAAGGAAAAATGAAATATTAAATTTTTAAAATATACTTCTATATTTATTTACATAAAAATGTTTTGCCTTTTTTTTTTACAGATGGCAACAAAAATGATTTAACTTAAAATCAAAACTTTAAAAAACCTTAAAAAAATCCTTGAAGAACGTAATATTTTACCCAGTTAAACTTTATTTCAAGGTGTTTTACAATTAGAAAAGAACTTTAAGGGCTTGAGAAGATTTTCCTTTTTTTCACCTCCTCTTAAACCATAAACACATGAGAGCAGAAAGTGTAGATGAGTCTAAGAAAACAGATCACCAGCAATTTTTTATATTTTTTTATTCTTTTTTTTTTTTACTTACCCTTCAGGGCTTCCTGTTTGAGTTTGTAGCTAAATGTCCCGAGTATCTGTTTGATTTCTGCTCCAAGTCACAGGAGCTGTGTAAATGGATTGATCATTAATGGTCCATTTAAGAGCTTCATACAGTTTAACTCTGCTTGAATAATGATGCCATAAAAACCCCAAATACCATCAGCTCAGTGAAAAGGAAGGTGATCAAAGAGCTCGTTTTATTCACATCAATAGAGTGACTCACGCTTGCTGGTGGATCAGCTCAGGAAGGATGCTTCTGTTTGGAACCTAATGGCCTCTGAACGTAAAGAAACCCACAGATCCAAAAGAGCTGGCCAGGTATTTTGTATGAGCATCACCGTAGATCTTTGTTAGTGAAGGCAGCACTCACATGTCTGATGAGAGCACTTTGATGCGCAGTGTGTCTGTCACTGTGAGCTAACACACTGGGTTCGTGAGCATCTATGGAGGTGAATCCCCTCGGTTTCATAGATGTAGCAGCATGGAGAATCACCTCGGGTTCATGAAGGTTGACTGAGCAGGAGCATGTTGTCAGATTGTGTGTGTGTTTGCAGGATTGCATGTGTGTGAATCACAATAAAAACTCTCAGGAAAGTTCTCACAGTGCAAGAAGTAGTTGATTTATGGATTTTACTTGAGTGATCAGACTATTAGGAGTGAAGGCCATGTTTTTAAAGTATCACAGACTGAAAAGCATGACTTAGCATGTTCACCCTCTAACTATGATGTGCATCAGTGGAGTAACTAAGCTCTAAACCCTGCCTCCATCATTTTTACTGTTCCCATGGTTACATATCTCCTGTATCTCCGGTACCGCACTTTTTCGCCTCCCCAGGATGATGTCAGTCGGCTGGATCAGGAGGTCTGGGCGCTCTTCTCTAACTTCTCCAGCAGACGAGCTGGTCCCCCTCCATTCTTTCCCTCCTCCTCTAGATCCTCCTCCTCTAGATCCTCTTCTTCCTCTTCTTCTTCTTCCTCTTCTTCACGGGTCCCAACTTCCTCCTCCTCTTCCTCCAATCGATGGTCTTTGCGTAACCTGAGCCCTCCTTCTCCTCCGTCTGGTATCTCCTCTTCAGTTAGACCAACCAGACCTCAATCCTATTCCCCAGGCCACGCTCCTCGTCTGCAGGTACACTCAGTCAGAGTTTTCCTGAGGTTTTCTCTCCTGATTTTTTTGTTTCTTTGTCATATTGGTGACTCCTTGTATCTCTCTTTGGTGCCTGATCAACAGAGCAAGAACACACTGAGCAAGACTTCTTCTCATGCTTCTGGAGATAGCAGCAAGGTAGACAGCAGCATGACTGACTGACTGACTGACTTGCTGGCTGGATTGGATGTAAACTGTAATGCTGTCTGTGTTAGTAAAGCTCTTAAAGTTAATTAACAACCAACTGTCCTCAATTTTTCTACGGGGCAGTTAATATGTAGCTTAGAAACTTGTTACAGCACCCAACAGATTAAAGTCACGATCTGCTGAAGTTAAAACGGAATATAATTTGTTTATTGTCACCCAATAATGGATAATTCACATGATTGTTCTTGACTGGGTGGTATTTTCCATTGTGAAGCGAGTAGCTCCCACTCAGTGCTGTCACTGTAATCGTCCACTTGAGAGAAACATTGTTTTTTTTTACAACAGTCTGTCATTATACTTGTTGTCTTGTTGAAAACAGCCTTTTACCGAGGCACGTCTCCGGCTGTCATTGTTTCATTAGCGGCAGTGGAAGTTGTTGTGGTAGTTGTCAGAGGAGACGCAGCGCAGCTTCAACGCTGTTATCAACCTGTCAGCGGAGCCTTTAATAGCACTCCTACCAGAGAACATGTAGTTAAAAGGAGTTTGGCTGCGTTTTGTACCGAGATTCCTTGTAAGACTTTACTCTTTGGCATGCTTGCCTGCTTGTCCTGCTTCTTTGCCTGCCTGTGATTTTTTCCTCGCCGCCTCTCTCTCTCTCTCTCTCTCTCTCTCTCTCTTTCCCTTTCCATCTGTGGCTTATTTTCTTATGCTTTTCCTTCCTCTTCTACCTCTCAGTACGCTCTGGTCTACAAAGGTTTCAGCTTGCACCAGGATGATCTGCTCTACTGGCAGCTCCCAGCGAAGTTCACAGGGGATAAGGTAACTGTGAGAAAACTTTTTGGGTGAAGTCCCCTCCTGACCCTTCGGTCAACTCTTGGAGGTCACAGAAAACTAGGGCACCTTTAGGTCCCTCCCCCCTCAATCCCCCCTACCCTTATCCTCATATCCTCCCTTCTATCCACTCCTTCACATGTCCACACTCCCTTTTCCCTTTTAAGTTTTGCCCAGCCCTCCCACTAAGTGTCTTCTTGACTTCTCCTCTGTAGTATTACCATGACAAACGTAAGTGTTTTTGTTTTTCCATGATCCAAACACACTTTAAGTGTTATATACAGTAAAATTAGAAATAGAAACAATAAAGCCACATATTTTTACCTGTTTTGCTCTATAATATTTATTCAAAAGGATTTTGAATACAGATGTATGTCATATTAAATAGCTTCTTCAATGATTTTATGTTGCACTTTCATGAAATTTACGGGCTCACAGAAAAACATTTTTTAAAAAAAAGGCCAGTAAATCCTGACTTGTAGTCTCCAGCATGAGGTTGAGCTCCTGACATTCCCATAATGCAGCTGGATATATTCAATTGCATTCTATATGCCTTTTTCTTATTCAACCCCCTCACCCCCCCGGATGCAGCCTTTATATCATAAATTTCAAACCTCAACTCGAGCTGAAATAACCCAGATGACATGACTTAAACGTCATTAGGGTTTGTTTGTTTTGGACTTCAAAAAGCTCCGTCCAGACTCACAGAACATGATATACAACTGTTCTCACAGTTTGAGCAGAACTCCCCATAATGAGTACATTAAATCCTGTGGACATGGTAATTATCACGTTTAAAAGAAAGTTTACTCCTTCACATCCTTTCCAGTGCATCAGATTTGATGCAGCTGCGCACAATGTGTTGCATGAAGTCGACATCTGGCATTAATGATTGCAGCCCTGTTTGATCTGGCGTAAGATCTGAAGTCTTCTTCTCTACTAACCGTGTTTTAGGTGGGATCTTATGGTGGTAAGCTTAAATACACCATCTCCTATGTGGCGGCTCCAAGAGGAACACTGCTCGATGATGGCGACGTCCAGATTATCGTGAGTTCGCCCACATTCTGACTCATCTTTTCTGCCGTGGTTGCATGCATTCGCAGCGTTTGCTCACCCGTCGCTTTTGCTCCTGCAGGGTAACGACATCACTCTGGTGGCTCGTCAGCCGTGGCAGAGGAGGCAGCAGGGCGGCAGAGAGACTCAGCAGTTCGAGATTGTCTTCAAAGAGGTGATTGAGTCATAACAACATGGCACTAATTATAACATCATGTGGTCCCTGGTTTCTTGTGTTTCTAGAGAAGAGCAGTCGAAAAGATGAATTTCTCCAAGAATTAGATTGATTTTAACGTAATTAATCAATGACAAAGTACTACTTTCGTTTCTAATTTTCAGCAATAACTTTTCACTTTTTTTTCTCAGGAAAACTGGCGTCGTCCTGATGGCATGCCGGCCACCCGAGAGCACCTGATGATGGTTTTGGCTGATCTGGATGACGTCCTGATTCGAGCATCCTACTCCACTGAGATGAGGTCCTCCAGCATCTCTGACATCAGCATGGAAGTGGCGGTGCCTAACTACAGCGGCCTGGCGCAGGCCCTGGAGGTGGAGCAGTGCCGCTGCCCACCTGGATACCAGGGACTCTCCTGCCAGGTAATTATTTGTGATTTTTTTCTGAATTGTTGACTTCATTTGGCTGCAGTGAAGGCTTATTGTTCTTAGGAAAAATGCTAACTGATGTCCTGTATCACTGGCTAACTTCAATGTCTCTTTTAGGACTGTGCACCTGGTTATACTCGCACCGGCGGGGGTTTGTACCTGGGTCACTGTGAGCTCTGTGAATGCAACGGCCACTCAGACTCCTGCCACCCTGAGACTGGCATCTGCACGGTATGAAGCACTACACTGATACAGGTCTTGTTGCTGCTGCGTTGTAGCTCCCTGATGAGTTGCACAGGTCTCTAAAAATATTCTTCTCCTCCCAGAGCTGCCTGCATAACACTCAGGGGGAGCTGTGCGAGCAGTGCGCTCCCGGCTTCTTCGGTGACCCCACTGTTGGCACTCCAGAGGACTGCCAGCCCTGCGCCTGCCCTCACACTGACCCAGACAACCAGTGAGTCCTGGCAGAGATACCAAGACCTCACATTCCACCTCCATTTATAGCTCAAGACAACTCTGCGTCCAGCTCACTTTCCCTTGTTTACAGCAAACCCTACTGTCCTGTGCATTCTGGCGTTTGATTTTTTTCCATCATTAACCCACTTCCTGCCAACTAACATGGAATTTTGTCTTCACTTTTTTATCTAAAACCAACTGATTTTGTATCCTCCCTTGTTTCATTTTAGTTTGGATTTTTTGCCAGTAAAATTTATTTGTAGTTTGAAGAAATAGTAAAAAAATCTGGCATTAAAGTGAGACAGTTACGGGCAGCTATCAGTGCAAATCAATCATTTTTTTAAATCAAGTGTCATATTTTGATTTTTCTGCCATGATCTAACAGTCCACACATTCATGGCTGAGTCTTTGATTTTACTAAAACACATGAAATTGCCCTGAAAAATATTTTTTCCAGTCAATTCACAGCAAGACATGAACGTGACACTAAAATTACTCATTAGTTTCAGTTGATGCTGAACTTTTTTCCGCATTAAAACTCTGCTTCTTGTCTGTGTGTCTCACTCTTGTGACAGGTTCTCTCCGACCTGTGAGAGCCTTGGTAATGGAGGATACCAGTGCACCGCCTGTCAGCCTGGTTACACTGGCCAGTACTGTGAACGGTGAGATAAATCCAACATGTTCTTTTGATCTGGATTGAAAGAGATACTGAAGTTATTTCAGGCATTTCATTATGATAAACTGTTTAAGTTTCACAGCTGCAATTTTTTCACTGGTTCACATCCGCCGTGACAAGAATTTTAATCAAAACTTCAGCTGGATTAAACATTTTTATTGACTGAGTTTTTGTGGTTTTTGTCTTGTTTCTGCGTCTGTTTCTACCTTTATTAGTTGTGCTCCCGGATATGTTGGCAACCCTCAGGAGAGAGAGAAGTGTCGCCCATACGATGGTGAGATTACAGTCAGTTTAAGCTGAAATGGTTAAGATTGTGTAATAAAATGTTTGTGCTACAAATGAGGGGATTTCCCAAAAAAAGAGGCCAGGTGGACCTTCTTATTAATCGTGACTTCACACTCTTGTTTGGATCAGTTTCAGTTACCTGTGACTTCAGTGTTTAATAACACACATTGTCCTGCAAACTAAAGGCAGACTTATTTGCACACAAAGAGAATAATCAAAGGCAGAAAACACTTCAAACATTCCACCTTCAGCGAGCATCAGGCTCTGTGAGAAAGAAATACCACTGAGATGCATTTTGTTCAGATATCCTCAGAGAATGTTCCTGACGTGTTTGATCCGACCTTTGCACTTTGCAGCTGCAGCCTCCCTGGTGGTGAAGGTCTATCCAGAGAGGGTCCATGCAACCCAGGGCGGCCCCGTCACCCTCAGGTGTCAGGTGTCAGGCAACCCTCCACACTATTTCTACTGGTCAAGAGAGGACGGGCGACCCATCTCCGGCAGTGCCGACAGACGCAGACAAGGTACATCACACACTTCACCACCATATCAAAGTGTGTTTTATGCACACTTTCTTTTTGATTTGATTTATTAGATGTATTTAAAGTTCATATAGAGGGACAGTATTTGTGTGAATGCTACACTTGTCGCTCACCTGTGTGTGCAGGAGCGGAGTTGTACTTCCCCAGCGTCCAGCCAAGCGATGCCGGCATCTACGTCTGTACCTGCAGAGACCAGCGGAGCACCAACAGGAGTCGTGCTGAGATTGTTGTCACAAGTGTGTAAAGTCTCACTGCCATCGTAGCAAACTGGTTTTACCTCATGCAGCTAATTTCAGCACAGTGAATAGAAACCCTCCATGCTTCCACCGCAGGCTCTCCTGTAAGTGTTGATCAATATGGTTTCAGTATAAACTGACTGTCTTATTTTACCAGACGTCCAGTCCAAACCCATCGAGGTGACAGTCGAGGAGCCCAAAGCCCAGACGGTCAGAGTTGGGTCAACTGTCAGCTTCATCTGTACTGCAAAGAGCAAGGTAACACCAGTCAATGATCACTGTCATTTTATTGATTAATTTAATAAGAAGTATTTGTGCATTTTTAGTATAAATTCACTTTTCTTTAGATTAAGAGTTAAGAGTTAGATAAGAATACAGATACCATTCTCACTTACGTCCGTTGCTCCCTTACGTAGCTATGAAGCTGGTGACAGCAGCTGGTTAGTTTATCATAGTTTAGCTTAGCTTAGCTTCGCCTAGCTTAGCTTAGTTTTACTTAGCATAGCTTCACTTCGCTTAGCTTTAAGACCAGAAACGGGGGCAGCAGCTAGTCTGACTCTGTGCAAAGACAAGGAAATATGCCTTCCAGAACCTTGTTTGTTTAATCTGAATAAAAACTGAAGTGTATAAATAATAATTTATTCTTTTACTGCGTGATTATGTAAAGGACAATCTCCTAGCTTGGTTCAGTGCTGATAGGTTGAGATTTTTAACTTTGGACTTTATCCTCCAGCTTTAGTTTCATATTTAGTTTAATGAAATGACAAAGGGTTTTGATCTTCTCACTTAATTCTCAGCAATCAAGTTAATAAGCTTTTGTCCCCAAATGCCAAATTATAATGTCAACATTTAACATTTTAGCTATGTGCTACAAACTACAGTAAATGTGTAGTGCTGCATTTTTACGACGAGACACGACCGAACATTTATATTTCGTCCACAGCCGGACACCGAGGGCATTGTTCTTCCATGTTTGCGATTGCATGCATCTCATAATTAGTGTGTTAATCTGCTCACCCCTCCGCAGTCACCCGCCTACACCCTGGTTTGGACCCGGATGGGTAACGGGAAGCTGCCCAACCGGGCGATGGACTTCAACGGCATCCTGACAATTCAGAACGTGCAGCCCGAGGATGCTGGCGTCTACGTCTGCACGGGCTCCAACATGTTTGCCATGGACGAGGGCAATGCCATCCTCTACGTGCCAGGTTCGTGATCCTCGGCACCACATTCCATTACCCATCATCCCCCACCCCCGCTACCCCACCAGCTCTGGCTCCTGTAGTTCATCCCCCCCCTCCTAAGCTTGAGTCCTCCTCTAGCTTGCAGTGTTGCATGCTTTTTTTGGTTTTTGCTGCATTTCTCATCACGCACTGTGAACGCTCAGCTCTGGGTTAACAGCATAATAAGCTTGCAGTCCTAACTCCCAATGCTTTTGCCCTCTGCTCTCACAAATCAACATTAAAGCTGTGTCTTTTTTATCATACTGCCAATCCAGCTCTTTTTTTTGTTTTTTTACTGTCCTCTTTTTTTATTTTAACATGCTGCCTTGTATGTCTCTGATCAGTGGTTTTTCCTGGACTTTATAAGAAAAATGCAGCTTGTGGGTTTGGTTAAAGCTAAAACTTTTCTTCACGGGGTCAAGTATGCAGTTTTAGATTTAACTAACGGCCACTCAGAGTCGTGACACATCCACTACACTACATCAAACGAGCCCTTTTGGATCAGTGATTTGTGGGTAATGCTTTTCCGCCAACACTCTGCTGTACTCGTAGCAGATTTTTTTTTTCTTTTCCTCTTTGTTTATTTTATTTTTTTTATGTTCTCACATGGGTTGAATTAATCGGTGGTGGTTTATTTCGCTTCTGGATGGCTGGTGGAGTCGCTGGTTTCTGCTGTTAAAGGGTTTCACGGGCAGGGTGCTAGATTCTGGTGTCTTTAACCCCTTTGACCCCCCCTTCCCACCTGAGCTGTAGTGTATAATGACGAGGAGGAATGTGGATGCCACGATAGGTGCTTATCTGCGACTGACATTCAAAGAGGACTTCAGATGGGGGAGTAGGAGGAACCCCGTTACACCCCGGTTGTTCCGTACTGTTCCACTCCGTACAGTATTCCCTCCTGAAATCCGTGTCTGCTGTGTAACTCTCTTGATCGTCCCGCTGATGAATGTCGATGAAAAAAAAAGGTGCTATTAGCCAAATTAAGTTAAAAATTTAAACATGCTGTTATAACACTGTAATATCACTCTTATCGCTCCTGTAGTGTCAGCTTAAAGTCAGTCCTGTTTGTATCGATTGTTACTCGTCAGATGGATAATATATATAAGTTCTGACTTGAAATGCAAAAGAAAAAAAAAGGGAAATAATGTTTTAATTTTGTCAATAATCATCTACAATTGTATATTATGGTTTTTTATATTTACATCCTGTTGATTTAGGCACATTTTCTCTTATTTTTGTTTATTTGTTTGTTTCTGATTGACTGAAAATATGTTATCCTGAAATGTTGCAATGAAATCAAATATATCAGAAATGTTAGAATTTCATCTCCTTTTGGTATGTTTTTTTTTTTTTATTTTTGAAATCTTCAAGGGAATTGGCCATGTGAATGCGATTACCTTTGCATGATGTGTGTTTACATTCCAGCAATTTCAAGTGTTTTTTTTTAATAATAAGAAAATATTTTTTTATACACGTTTCTCTCAGAACATCGCACACCTCAACCATCACAGGTCACACACACAGAAAAAAAAAACCTTTTTTAACCATCTGATCCGAATTCCTTTACAACGGCTGCATTTTTTATATGTGTTCATTCACGACTCAAAGGCTATACTCATTTTTTTTTTACACATTTCTTTTTTACAAATACCTAACCGATGTAATGTACACATGTCACATTGTAATGTATTTATCTTAACTGTGAAAATATTTTGTGAAAAAAAGAGAAAATTGATTAAAATAACGACAACTGATCAAAGACCATTTGCTAATTCATGGATGGGGCTAATTTTACACACATGATCTCGATCAGTTCAGGAGAACCACGGGCTGTACGGCAGCTTTTCAGCAGCTGAAGTTAAACTAGTGTTTCAATGTTTAAAAACTGCTTCTTGCTACTAACATGCATGTCTCGTGTGTGGCTACCCTGCATAACTTCATCTGTCCTCGTGCTGCTGCACAGTTCACATAGTCATGATCAATGAGTCTATGTGTGTGTGTGTGTGTGTGTGTGTGTGTGTTTGTGTATCTTGATTTTGAGTTAACAGCAAAAGAATCATTTTGGTGCATTGTGTTGATCTTTGTTTTTGGTCGGTGTTGAGTGTGAAATGAGCATAAACTGTTACAAACATTTCATTTTATTACAGATAAACAGGCTTCCTTTGCAAGAGAAAATATAAGATTATACACATAAACATGAGATAACTTATGTAATATATAAAGCATTCAGAGAGCATACACCCAACATATATTTAACAATTCACGCAGTAATAAAATCGCAAAAAACATTAATACAATAAAAAAAAATGGAAACGTAAATTGTCATTTGAACCAATAAGCTTACATTCATGATGTCCTTCATTTTCTCAGTAAATATGCATCAGGTAAGTGTGATAACTGTGAATTGAATGGCACCAACCATCAAGATTTTGAAACAAAAAAATCAGTTAAAAAGTAGGAAATGAACTGTGTTGGTGCCAGTTTAATTCAAACTTTTAACATCCGCGCTGCTTTTTTTGGAACAAATCGGACAAAACCCACGACGACCAACATTTGGAGATGGAAAACTGTCTCGGGGAGGGGGAGGGGGTGGGGAGAAGAAGGGAGGTGAACTGCTGTTACCCTGAAAACCTGACCTGTCAGTTTACCTGTTTGCCCCTCCCTCCCTTCCTCCCTTCCTCCCCTACAACTCCAGAGGCTTCACAGACTCAGATGTTTTACACAGCGTATGAAATGTTTGAAGGACACAGAAAGCGTAAGTCCGCATGGGCATGGTTTCCTCTCTGCCGGGCTCCCCGGAGGGACCCGCCTCTCCCTCTCTGTGTCATGCATGCACTCATCTTCAGCAGCATGGATAAAGTGGCAGCCAGGTAGCACCCATGTACAAACAACCAAGCAGCAGCTGCAGAAACTCTCCATGCTAACTCTTGGGTATAACAACTCAGAGCATCTCTGCTGTGTTATATACTGTTTGTCAGCAAGATTATGTAGCTGAATTTAAATAGATAGGTACTTATTAGATAGATATATGGATAGATAGATACTCACTTTCATTATTTCTAAATAATGAAGTCTCTGTCCTTGTTGTAAGTCCATGCTTGGCTTGTACATGAGCGTTATTGGCTCCTACCTGGCTCTTTGGGTTCATTGGGGTCCATCACTGCAGGAAAAAGTGCATGTTCATTCTTTTGGGCAACTCCTCATGAATGTTGAGTCAAGTTTCCAACATTAAAAAAGATCACAGACGGTGTTGGACGGTAACTACAGTAGCTTACTGGGCCTCACTGTACATATAATAAGTGTTTTCTCTTCTTTCTATAGGGAAAGAAAAGAAATAATGGGATAATGTTGGAAAATGTCTCTCTAAACTGGGAAAAAACACAGTAAAGCTGTTATTTAGAGCTACATGTTAGCTTATATTTTCTGGGTGACGGTAATCTCCACATTCTGAGACAAGAGATGTCCCTGCTTCCTTTCTCTCTGTCACTCTACTTTATTCTTTCTTTTTTCTCCCCTCAGGAAACATGCTGTACTGGGAAATAGCTGCCATTTGGGCTTCAAACATCATACTGTGCCTAACACATCCCATCACACCCTCATACATCACAGCTAAATGTGGGTAGGGGATTTGTGTCCAGTGTTAGAGGCCTAGTTTCAGTGCATCAAAAAGATGAAAATATGAATTCTATAAAAAAAAGTATTACAAAGATGTAAGATCAAACAGCTGAAAAATACCATACAAGCCAAAAGTTTCTGTTTTTACTGCTTTGAAATGATCTAAATACCCAGAGGGTGAATTCAATTACTGTGATAATCACCTGAATTTTCATTTAGCGCCACCAGCAGGTCAAAGTTTTCACTTACACTGTTAAATATCTCCATAACCACAACATGCATAGGTGCAAAATTATGTACGAACATTCTTTGTACCCAGATATCTTAATTACTCTAATCACAGTCAGGATGAATTGTAAAACTTTGTTGATCATTAAACTTTTAATTTTGCGCCACCATCAGGTCAAATTTTTAACTCAAGCCATTTTTTACCTGCAGGACTAAAGAAAGCCTTATGTTTGGCAGATTTTAGCAGATTAATTGGCCGAACTAAGATGGAAACCTGCTCCTTATTAGCATCTAAGCATGTCATTAGCATTTAGCTCAAAGTAACATTGTCTAGTATAACCACAAAGAAGAGCTAGCATTGGATGTGGTGGACGCAAACAGGTATCTGAAGAGGAAGAAGGTATCTCTTGGATTAAAACCACTAGATATGGTGAAGTAAGGTCTAATCAGGATGATTCGACCTTCTAGTTTTCATCTCCTGATGCACTGATTCTACCAAAGATCTTCACAAAACCCTTGACAGAGAGACTCTACGAAACACCTGGATACTCAGAGTCATACAAGACTTTTCTCTGCACCTACTGGTGTCATCAGGGTCAGAGAGTCAAAGCCCAGGTTACCACAGTCCCAGAGGTTTTCTGCCTGCTTAGACGGCCTCATGCTCCTCCCTCCTCGCTGAAAGAGGCCTTTCTATGGCTCCGGAGTTCTGTAATCATACGGGGTTGATCTAGCAGCCAGCCTAACTGGCACAGACAGCGATGCCCGGAGGCCATGCCAAGGTCTGCCTGCCACATCTCATCTGTTTCGTCTGCTCTGATGATCTAGACTGCCAAGGGTGAGGGTGGGGGCACGGGCAGAGGCCGTCACCCTCTCCCTCTTTCCGTCTGATCATTTCACCGCGATCAAAAGCATTCCCACAGTTTAATATTATGTCCAAGTTATGGTTGTAGTCTCCTGACAAGAGTCAGTTTTCTTCTTCACCACCGCAAACAGACCATCCTGCATCATCAGGCTTCGTCTCCTCACCTGCCTCTCGAACGTCTTACCGTCCATTTTGAAGCTGTGTTTGACTGATGTGTCTCCTTCTGTAGCTGCAGAGGGGGCCCAACCTGTGGCCACCATCAGCCCCTCAGTGCTGAATGTCCAGCAGGGCCAGCGGGCAGAGTTTCGCTGCACGGTGACCGGAAACCCGACCCCTGCCGTTGAATGGATCGGTATGACCAGTCTTGCAGTGCTCAGTTCAGGCCTTGTTGAGCTTTATTCATAGATTTTTGAACATAGAGGCCTTTTTCTCTATTTATTTTGTATAATTTAGACAATTTTGGTGCAAAAATTTACCCTGCAGCCCTCAGTGACGGGGTGTTACTGTTTGACTTTTGCAGGAGGTCCAGGGGGCAGAATGAGTGCCAGAGCTGTGATACGAGGTGGCGTGCTGACCTTCACGGCCGTGGACCCGGTTGATGAGGGCGACTACACCTGCAAGGCCCTGAACACTCATGGAGAGCACACAGCACGAGTTTCCCTCTTTGTCCAGAGTATGTTTTGTGTTTATGTGTGTGTGTGAGGTGTGTGAAATGTATGACTATTCACCTTCTGGGGATATAAATCAGTTTAAGCACTTAATTAGTGGGCACTTTCCTCCCTTTTGAGGACAAAGTGTGTTTTTCCACAGTGTAAATCTGGGATTTTATGGTTTATGCTTGATTTGAGGTTAGATTTTGGTTAAAGTAAGGACCAGTGTCAGGGTAAGGCATCTGTTAATTTTGGTTAAGGTTAAGGTTAGGTATGTTTTTAAGTGTTTAGGGGATTCTTGTAAGGTGACGCAATGTCTCGTCAAGTCATGGAAACAAAATAAGCTTGTGCGTTCTCAATGTTTCAGTGTTCCTCTGAGAAAAAGTAGCTTTGAAAATCAGCAGTATCTCACATTACTGTTTTTGAAACCAGTACAGGTTAAGCTTTGTCTTTAGCTTTAGCTGTCTTTAGCTCATCATTCTCTTCCTGTAAAGTACAACATGTGGAACTTTTCTTGAAAGAAATAACACAATCTCACTCTTATTAATGAAAAACTAAGTTCATAAGCAGTAACTAGTGTTGCTCGTGTCAGCACACTTGGGGGGTTTTGCTGCCACAGTCTCACTTGGTCTGAAATGATCAGTGTAGTTGCTTATGGTAGCTAATTAGAGCTAATGTTAGCAAACTCAGAGAGATAATGCTAAATATAAGATATTGCTTAGCCAGTTAATTAACTTCACACTTCTTTCCTGTTTGTGGTACTATAACACACACTTTAACATGTTAAAAGAGAAAAATAAGGATTTTTTAGGGCTGATAGCCCCTTTAACAGTGTTATCATGACAAAATATCACAGCCTGGAACAAGCTTTTTCCTTTATAGAAGGATAACCAGGTGATGACTTGTGTTCAGTTCAGCTGCTGGAACAAAACATCGTTTCTGTGGTTCAGTTGTGCCTGTGCTTTTCAAATGGACAACAGCCGAGAGGCAATAGAAAAATCTCATTTCTCTGTGAGATACACACCACTCAATCCACTTCTCCACAGTTAAACTACCATGGAGGTCAAAAGTTGATCCTAAACTTTTCCATTTTGGAGCAGTTTGCTACAGTTGAAACTGTAAAATGTGGCTTTAAATGTCCGACTGTGTCGACTAGATGGGAGAGAAGCACTTACAAGCAGAGAGACACACATGTCGAAACGGCTAACAACCAGTCAGATAGCACCAATCTGGTTTATAATTTGTGTTTGAATGATGCATAATGCATTTTTTTTATTTTTGTTTGGTCAGAGTCTAACCCAAGTGGCCTAGGCACCCAGCCCCAAGTCCAGGTCAGTCCTCAGAACATTGGTGTCCACGAAGGCGACACCTTGAGGCTGTACTGCCGAGCATCGGGCTCGCCCACACCGAAGCTCACCTGGCTGAAAAACGGAGGACAAATCCCTCCACAGGTGAGAAACCACCTGCTGTCTCGGCGCCTCAGTGATGACTTTAACATGGATTAATTAAAACTAAAAATGTATTTACAATCTGCTGCGCTGTATCTCTATTTTTTACACTTGGAGGAGTTTCCGGTAACGATGGTATTTCATCATATTATGTCAGTTTATTCATGACTGTTTCAGCATTTTGACATTTTGACCTTTATTTTTCCCTCCCTTCTTTTTGTCTCCTCCCCTCCTTTTTTTTTGTTTTTGTTTTGTTTTTGTTTTGTTTTGTTTTGCTCCCACCCTGTTCTGACGTTTGCTCAGGCCATTCCCTCTCACGGTTTCCATCAGTTTAAAAGCAACAGTCTCGATGTGTTACAGAGACGTATTGAGGAGCTGCAGGTCTGTCCATCTGTCCGCTGTCTGTCTGTCCTGTCCTGTCTCGTAGTTCACAATCGATTTGTCCTCTACTGACCTCGTCCTCTCACATTGTCGACTAAGTGCATGAACAAACCTGTCCTTGATTCACGCCATGTATACACCGTCATTTTACCCACAGCTGCTCACTAAGTCCCCCTTTTTTAGAGCCAAACACATTAAAAACCAACCAGCGGGGGGTCTTGTTGACTTCCTTGTGATCTTGCATGCAAGTACGTGTTCTTAATGTTGCGTCTCGTTTGAGTATCAAAGTCCTCCATAGTCTTTTCGTCTTGTAACGTCCACATCATACCATCTCTGACGTGTTCGGGTCCTTCGCACCCAGTCGACCCTCATCATTCCATTGAGTGTATTAACAGGACTAAGTATACAGTAGGTACTGTAGGTATTTCAGACATATTTTTGCTCCGTGCCAGGCGCAGCCAGCTGCCCCCCTGCCCCGAAAGAGGGGGGGTGTTGTGTTAGTCTGGTTTCTGCACGGCCCTCCTCGGCTCGACGAAGGGCTCCGGGGCCTGTTTAGTTCTGCCTCAGAGAGCCACTGCGTTGTGTCAGCCTTTCCCAGGGGGAGCCGGGCTCTGCCGTGCGACCACGCAGAAATTCTGTATGCTCTAGCAAACGGCTTGCTTTGAAAACTCGTCAATGGGTTCAGACACACACTGAGCCAGGGCCCCGCCTCAGCCACTGCTCGGTTTTAGCCTCCCCTCACGGATGAATGGGCCGGAGCTAAGCAGCTTTGTCCATGGATGCCCCATCACCCCCCGGATACAGTAATCCCTCCCAAGACCCTCCCTCTCCTCATTCCCCTCCCCTCTGAGGTGTTTCCAAACTTTATGAAAGCTCATTTTCAGCCTTGCTGGGCCTCCGACTGCCATGTGGAGTAGTGTACAAACAAGTCGAGTTATTGAACCCTCAAGAGCCAGAAAGTCGTAAAAGATCTTTTTATACTGGTTTAAAGTGATGCAGAGTACCCCCATGCAATATTGTTCTCAGATATTTAATTATATTTCAACTTCTAGGGCACTGCTTTCACTTAATCACCTGATCTTACTGTTAAGATCTGCTTTTTTATGTTCCATCCAATCCAGTCAATGTGTCATTAACTGTCCTAACGCTCCTAATTTTCTCATCATCTTCAAAATCATCCATCATGAGTCTTTATCAAGAATAAAGATCGTAGAGTAGCAAATTTAATCATCACAGATCATGATATATTAACGAATTGCAACTCCACCAATCATTGTAGAAATTGTACAAAGTTTCCATGTACAAAGTTCAGTGTCTTAGAAATCATGGGCCGAAATCCATTTCAGAAAGACTGAACTGAAGCAATAACAGCTCTTGTCTCGTCTCAAAGATTCACGCTGTAGTGCTTTTGTGTCGCTGTTAGCTAGTGATGATGTCATGATGTCGCCAATGTTATATTTGTGTTGTTTCGAGGAACATGTGGCAGGTAAGTCATGTGCTTCGTCTTCAGTAGGCTGTACGAGTTATGTGTGTTTTTTTTTTTATCATGTAAATATCAGTAAAATCACACATAAATGTAACACACACTGTTGTACATCACTGCAGCTTTATTTAAACATATATGAGACATGAATTTGATCTCATCACTTTTTGGTGTGTCTCCTCCAGGCCCGCATGGACCGCACCGACATCGGTACTCTGCTCATCCCCAACATCAAGATGTCCGACTCCGGCACCTACATGTGTGTCGGTAGCAACAGCATCGGCTCAAATAGTGCTCCAATTAAAGTCACTGTGTTCAAAGGTGAGATGATGTCACAGCAGAAACATAAAATCAGCCCATTTTAGAAGTTGGTGATTTATTAAGAGGATATAATGTTGGATTTTGCTGTCTGGTTTCGCTTTTTCTTGAGTTTTATCGGATCATTTCTGTCCTGGTGGATAAACTGACATTATTACATTTTATGTGTAATGGTTGTAGAGAAAAATCACTCGTATATAAATAAAACCTGAAAACATTACAAGTCATAGATAACAGACTTAAACATTACGCATACAAACAGCTAGCTGCTACTTTATTAGGTACATGTGTACAATCTAATGTATTCCATTACAGCAGCTCCATCATAAAATCTATTTTAATGTTGCCAAATAATTTTCAGAGGTTATAAGTGTTGGTATTTTATAATAGCATTATATTTTGAGGTGTTTCCATAATTTTTGTACAAAAAAAGTCCAGTAATACAAAGCAGTTCAGTGTAACACCACCTTTAATTATACCTTTATGTATAAACATGATTAAATGTACACATTACAACTAAAACTGAACGCTATAAATTTCATAAAAGGAATTTTTTGGCAGTAGCTGTTGCATTAAATTGCATTAGATCACACAAGTACAACTAATAAAGTTGCCACTTAGTGCAAACACATGTATAAATACTCCTTTACAAAGTGTTCCTTTTCCTGAACAAGTCTCTAAAAAAGCTGACTAAGACATTACATGAGCCCCCACCTCCACTTTGTCACCTCATCTATTAACACCCACCTCTCCTCTTTGCGTAACCTCCCCCCAAAATTACCCAGAAGCTGAGAAACTCAGTCACACAAACAGTAGCCTCATAGTAAGTGTGGCTGTAAATGTAATTTTCAGCTACAGTGATTAGAAAACAAGTTAAAAATAAAAAGTACTTTTCATATATGAGCCTTTGCGTCAGCCAGGAGAAACTAACCCTACATTAAATACATAAAAATTTAAAGTATAATAATCAGTGCGTCTTGTATAAACATAATATTCTGAATTTCAGAAACAGAAGAAGCTTTATGTGGTGCATCTGTTTGTGTTTGTGCAGCGGACCACAGCTCCTCGGTGGTCACCATCCAGCCGTCTATAGCCGACGTCCAGGAGGGTCAGAGTCTGGAGCTCAACTGTTTCGCACCTGGAAACCCTCCACCTCAAGTCACATGGACGAGAGCCAGCGGACGCCTCTCCTCTAACCACCAGGTAACCGCACAGATGCAAAAACATGGAAAATGCATCTTTTTGCACCCATTTAATGAGATATACATGCTGGTAAAGGAATGACTAATGCAAAGTTCCAGTTCCTCTCAATATTTACAGCATGTATTGATTTAAGGAAGCTAATTCTAAAAATACTTTTTTGTAGAGAGTGTATCAGTTTTTTTTAGTTTTGCTAACAGTTTAATGTTAAATCCCACAATAAAATTTATCATTTTTGCAGTATTGGCAGCATTACTCTCAAAATATAAAGTATTATTTATTACCGTACTTTTCGGACTATTAGCCACACCCACTAAATTTAACAACTAAAACCACTAAGGCTGTCTTCTTCAGTGTCGGAATTTAACAGCCTCAGAATTACTTTGTCACACACTTTTTCGTTTCTATTCGTCCATAAATTAGCTGCATCATAATTTAAGCCGCAGGGTTCAAAGCGTCGGAAAAAAAGTTGCAGCTTATAGTCCGGAATTTACGGAAGTTTAGGTGGTCGAAGCATCAGAAGATTCAGGTGTATCAGATGTAAACTGATGAGTTTTGTTGAAGCTAAACCGAAGTGACGCCTGGTCTGCTGTGTGCAGGTTCTCGGCAATCAGCTTCGCATCCTGTCAGCCACCCCAGAGGACTCAGGCGAGTACGTCTGTCGAGCACAAGGAAACTCTGGTAACCCCGGATCTCACGTCCACCAGGCCTCCGTCTCCGTGTCTGTCACCTCATCTTCTTCACGTAAGTTTGACAACACTCTACGTCTCATATGTTGATCTGCAAAACAGGTTGAAATAGAATTTTATTTTTTGTATTTCAGAACAAGAAAGTGTCAAAAAGTCAGTTTTGAGGTTTAAGTTTGCACTTTTTTTCCCAGCTGCACTTCCCTGTGCCTGACGTCCGTCTGATTAGACTTGACAGTTGTTGCTTTCTCACTGAAGGAAATTGCAGCTGATGGCGGCATCAGTCGGAGGAATTACATGGCAGGGTGTTGTTCTCACACTAACACTGCCTCGCTTCATGAATGAACTTTCCAGTCGCTCTTTCCAGTGGAGCCCAGTGTGACCTCAGATTGAATGATTTCCCCTCGCTGCTGTCCCATGATCTCATCCTCATTTCCCCCCTTCTTCTTCTTCTTTTTTTTCTTTTCCTTGGATTTCACTGATGTCTGAGTTCTTTAATTTTAAGCCCAAAGCCACACTGGATACCCATTTACTGCTTCAATGTTCTGTGAATAATAAGTCCGTTTAAATGAAGTGGGATCATGAGCAGTAATGTTTCTGCTGCTGCAGGTCTTCAGAGTCCAATCATCGCCATCGAGCCCCACAGTGCCGCCGTGCGCGTGGGGGAGTCGGCCAGCTTCAGGTGCAGGGTGTACAGCGGAGCCAAGCCCGTCAGACTGGAGTGGAAACTGGCCAGCAACCAGCCGCTGCCAGGTTATAACCACACACACACACACACACACAGAGGAGTAGACCTGCTTAATGAGTTCTGATTTTATGAAGTCATTATTTACAAGCAGTCACAGCTGCAAATCCCATGAATTACTCCTCTGTTACCCGATATAACGATGAATTTAGAACTCTGTTTATCTCACACGTCCAATTTCTCTAAACTTGTAATGACGTTTTGAAAAATATTTTCATTCAGCGTGTTAAGATTTGAACACATTACTGATTTTTTTTTGAAAGCTTTTCTCCTCCAAACACGAGCGCTTAAGAGTGCATGTTCAGTAAATAAAAGAAATGTGTCTGTTGTATGCAGTCGTTTCTTTACTCTTTAAGGAGCTTGACTGTGCTCAGCTAGTCATTATGGTCTTTCCTAAAAGATTTCTTCAGCTTAGTTTTTCCAAACTTTTCACCCTGTATCTTCAAAGTGTGTCTTAGACCCAAATTGAGAACCATTTAAGGTGGTTTAGACTTACTCTTGTGTAAAATTTGGGGACAAAAGTGCATGATCCCACATTTTATGCATCTTTTGTCAGACTCTTTACTGACAGCTGTAGGCCCACAAACCACACACTTCAGTTTGAGCTGCAGACTTTTTGGTTAAAACAAGTCTCGAGTCCAAATCAAGACAACCTCGAAGGCATCATAAGTTTTAAATTTTGACATTTTACATTTATTTGCACAGGCTGAGTAAGGCTGACAATGATGAGTATAATTTTTCAATTACCTTAGTTTATTTAATTCTTTTTTTAAACAAGAATTCTCATTGAGATCAGAATCTAATTTTTTAAAAGAAACATTTGCACAAAAAAAACTAGCAAAGTAAAAAACAGTTTAATCACAGACAGATGCAGAGATTATTTACAGACACAAATCAAACATTTTCCCTCTAGGAAACGCCTTTAAAAAATGTGGTGACAGTTTCAGAAAAACAACTCTTTAAAATGTTTGAATGAAATAAGAAACTTTATCTCCATTGGGATGCAGCACTAACAAACTGAAATAGATTGAAGTTCATTTTAAAAGTGATTACAGACTTTAAATTGCAGCATTTGCAGCAGATCTGATGCCTCAGTTGCTCCTCTTTCCTGCAGATAATGTCAAAGTTGGCCCTGATGGCTCCGTTATTACCATTTCCAATGTCCGCCCCGTGAACCACGGTGCCTACCGGTGCGTGGCGAGCAACCCGTTCGGCATCACGCACACCATCGTGTCTCTGATCGTCAAAGGTGAGTCACACGGACACGTTTTAATGCCAGTCATCAGTGAAGGGCTCCCTCTAGTGGTTGGTCATATACAGTGCCATAACTTCATTTTTTCTTTGCATGTGTCCTGCAGAGTCTCCCGTCGCCTCGGTCACCCCTGCTGGGCCCGTGCGCGTAAGGGTGGGTGAACCCATTAACCTGGAATGCCAGGCGTCAGGGGAGCCCCGCCCCTCGGTCTCATGGCACCGGCTCGACAGCAACCGGAAGACCATGTTGAGCAGCCCGGTGCCAATGGAGTCCAACGCGGTCATGCAGGTATTCATACGTCAGGTAGTTTTGGTGACAAGACGTCCTTAAAAATTGGGATCGTCGTGAAAAACAAGCAGTGGTCCTTCATCCCGAATCTCTTCCTCTATGTCCTCAATTTTAAAAGAACTATAATTATTGTCCAATAAGTATCACAAACTTGGTTTTACATTCAGACAAACACAGCTCTGACTCTCCATTAAATAATAAAAGAGTAGGAACTGAAGGTATGAAGTTTTAGAATTTAAACGCACAGTATCAATAAAAAGACATGATGTTAGTTTACGTTTAATTCACGTCAAGTTCGCTGACTCTCCTCCGCACTCACCTGATCGGAGTTACCCGGATGTTCGCGATAGACGAAACTATGAAACGCGCTGTTAGCTTGAATAAAATTACGTATTTATCTAATTTTCGGGTCTTATTTGAATCACCGAGATATGAAAGCAAACACAACAACAACAAAAAAACTAAAAAAAAACAAATAAATAATCATTTTTATGACATTTTAATGTGAAAATGTTTTATAAAGGGTTTTAAAGTTAAAAACTTACATGAACTGTGGCTGTCTTATGTTTTTTTTGTTGTTGTTGTTGTTTTTTTGTCCAGTAATGCCATGGCTACATATAGCTATTTCAGTATTTAGGGAGGGAAGTTAAATAATGCATCACTGACACAAGAGTCAAAAAACAAAATGTTACTGCAGACAGTGGAATTAGGGAGGGAAATACCTGCAGGCTAGATTATTATTTCTACCTTACAAAGGCCAAGCAAAGCATTTTCCAAAAAATTTGAGAAAAGAATTTGTCATTTTGATTCTTTTTCATTATGATAATAATTCCTATCACATCCACTGCTCTGAATGTCAACCACTCTCATCTGGTCACCCCACTTTGGCACCATCAACACTGGAAGAACAGACTGAAGTTCATTTCAAAACCATCTTTTTTCTGTTCCATCATGTAATTCTCTGTATTCGTATTTTGAGATGAACCCATTTCCTCCTCTTGTGCAGATCCTGGTGGCCCGTACAGAGGACAGCGGCACGTACGTCTGCACAGCTCGCAACAACGAGGGCACCACCGAGACCAGGGTGGAGGTCGTCGTGGAGGGGGGCTCTCAGGTGCCGACAGTGCCAAGGGCCTCTGTTCCGGAGCCGCTGATGGTTATGGTGGAGGGACAGACTGCGACGCTGCGCTGTGAAGCTCATGGTAATGAATGCTAAAATGTTAAAATGAATGCCTCAATGTTTTATTTCCTCTGCAAAAAATGCCTTTACCAACTTTTATAAAATATAAGAATAGAAATCTTTTCATCTTGTGTAATAAAATTGGCATTTTAAATCATTCTGAGCATAGAAATTCTGATTCATTTCTACAGGTTTCCCGTCTCCGACCATCAGCTGGTCCAAACTGCGCTCTCCTCTGCCTTGGAGACACAAGGTGGTGAACAACAGCCTGGTGCTGCCCAGCGTGGGCCGCCAAGACTCCGGAGAATACATCTGCAGCGCCACCAACAACATGGGCACCACTGAAGTCACCATCATGCTCGATGTGGAAAGTACGTGATGTGCTGCTGTTTCATTTTAATGTATCACTTCATTCTTGCTCTTGCTTTTAAGGATTATAGATCTAATATATTGTAGTTGAAAACTTGTCCATTATTTCTCATTTTGCAGTATTAATCTCCTGAGAAAACACCTAAACCTTTCTCCTCCTCTCCACAGCTCCTCCTTACGCCACCTCTGTGCCTGATGACGTGGCTGTGCGGGTCGGGGAGGTGATCAGGTTGCAGTGCCTAGCCCATGGCACTCCTCCTCTGTCCTACACTTGGACCAAGCTGGACGGAAACCTGCCCTCCAGGGCCGAGGTTAGCGGCGGGGATCTTCAGATCAACCTGGCTACCGCTGAGGATGCTGGGAGCTACAAGTGCGTGGCCAACAACAGGGTGGGCAACAGCGAAGTGATCGCCAAGGTCACCGTCAGATGTAAGTTTGCTTTAATAAAGTGATTTGATAAAGTTTGACATTTTTTAATTAAGAAATAACTCAATTTCTTTTCTCCTACAGTTGTGTAAAGTTAACATTAAAGAATAAAAAGCATGTGGAAAAGAGTGTGATATTTTTCTACCAGAGCATGACCGAATCTTTTCCATATGCTTCCCTTCTGCAGCCCCTCTGGCAGTGCGCGTGTCCCCCCAGGTTGAAGTCAAGGCCCAGGGCAGCGCTGTGGAGTTCACTTGTTCAGCAGCAGGTGGTGTAGAAACCAAAGTCGAGTGGCTGAAGGAGGGTGGAGCCCTGCCACCGAACCACCACGTCAAGGACGGGGTGCTCAGGTGACTCATACACACCGTGTGCAGACAGCAACACAGTGAAGAATCAAAAAAACAGCTGTGAATGTACAGATGTGTGTACGGAAGGACCATAGTTACAGTATTATACTTGTATTTAAAGCTAATCCCATTCTAAAGTATATTCAACACAATTCATACATAATTTGTACAGAAAGAACAAGGCTGCTGATTTTTCATATTTGTAATATTTTAAACAAATCTCATTAAAAAACTACAGTTTCATTAAAAAAAGTGAAATAAATCCTAAAACAGCTGGACAGTGTAGTTTTTATAAGCTGGAACAGCAGTGAAGTTTTCTTTTTCAAGCTGTACATTTGGTGCTATAGCGAGTATTTACAGTATCAGTAAGTTGTACAGTATACAGTATTGTGTTTTTTGATACTCCATGGACAACAATTGAGTTTATAGATGGATGAGTTAATTTCTAGTTTTTATTATTTCAAGATTCACGCTGACAATAAGACATATAAGACATACTGTATATAGCCAGAATAATCTTTTAATATAATTAAAAAAATCATATTTACTGATAATGTAATTTATGTTTAATATGTGGAGTAAAAACCTAATCATGATTTGTTTTCAAGAGTGTAATTTCCTGTTTCTCTGCAGGATTGAGAACCTCGAGCAGAGCAATGAGGGTGTTTATATCTGCAGAGCCAGCAGTGTGTATGGGCAGGCTCAGGACTCCGCCAGGTTGACCATTCAAGGTGGGTCACATCCGCTGCACACACACGTCACATCCGCTGCACACACACACACCGGTGTCCAGCCTGCTTCATCAAAGCCGGATATAACGTGTTTCCTCTCTTCTGTCTCATCCACAGCCCTGCCGAAGGTGATGATCAACGTGCGAACCTCCGTGCAGACCGTAATGATCGGGAACTCCGTGGAGTTTGAGTGCCAGGCGGTTGGCGACCCGGAGCCCACGGTCCAGTGGAGTAAAGTGGGCGGGTCTCTGCCTGCTCACATCATGGTGAAGGGCGGCATGCTGAAGATCGATCAGGTGACGGAGGCGGACGCCGGGCAGTACCGCTGCACGGCCACCAACGACGTGGGCTCGGTGCAGTCCCAGGTGGTCCTCAACGTCCAGTGTGAGTGCACCAGAGAAGATCAGTAGTTTTAACGGTGTTTTCATGGATGCTGAACATGGATGCATTATTGATCCTTCCACCCTCATTTAAATCTTCTGTCTGTTTGCACAGCTCTTCCTCAGATTGCTGCACTGCCTGAGACTAAAGAGGTGACAGTCGGGTCCGATGCAGTGCTGCCCTGCGTGGCTTCAGGATACCCCGTACCTGAGATCAAATGGTCCAAGGTAACCAGGACACACCTGTGCTCTAATCAACCGGATTTGTCACGATAGAGTTTGTCAAAACTCTTTTATTCTGAAGAGAGTAAACATATGATGCTGATTTTATTCATAACACCGATCCTGTCGCTCCAGCTGGAAGGAGAGCTCCCTCCAAAGTGTTTCCAGGACGTCAACGTGCTGACCGTCCCTCGGGTCAACTATGAGGATTCTGGGACGTATGTCTGCACCGCGTCTAACAAGCAAGGAAAAGTGGAGGCCTTTACTACGCTTGAAGTTCACGGTCAGTCTGCAGGGTGGAGAATACTGCAGGAAGAGATGTTAATGAATATCGGTGTGACCTGTGCAGCTGTCAGTCGAACTAACTGTGAGATTAATTGTTTTTTCAGAGAGAGTGATGCCATACTTTGCCCAGGAGCCCTTGTCCTACCTCACACTGCCCACCATCAAAAACGCCTACAAGGCCTTCAGCATTAAGATCAACTTTAGACCCGACAACGTTGATGGTAAGGAAGTTCAACCTCAAATCATCTTGACAGTTTAAAAGTTTTAGTCTTTATCTTGTTGATTCTCTCAGTGCACTCATGTTTTTTTACTCTTTGTACTGTATTTGTACCATGTTTGTCATGTTTCCTCGTGTTTTGTTTAACCTCACTGCGTCTTCTGTCCCTTCCTTGTCTCCCTCACCTCTTCCTCTCTCACCCAACGTGGTGGGAAGGTCTCATATTGTATGCTGGTGAGTCTCAGTGCTTGAGAACCACAGGAACTGGAGAGTGATGCTGGCAGCACTGCTTTTTTTTTTTTTTTTTTATTTTTTTTTGGCTCCATCATACTTTCACATAATGCATCCAGCTCCGAGCTGATTTAGAGGCTGTGAAAGAGATGTGAGACGGTGCATGGCCCATGTTTTCATACAGTCACGATCATAAATCCACTTTCAGGAGTATTACAGTCACGATAGCTTGATTACAAAATCTGCTTTCACATCCCAGTTTATTAGCTTCTGCACCGCCAGCGTAGCAGCACTGCTGCTTAAAATCACTGCATAAATGCTGCACATAAATCAGTATTGTGAGCTACAATAAGCAAATTGAAACTACTTCTATGTTTTTTTTAATCCACCCACAGTTGGTGCAGAACGCATGGGGACACAACAGCAAAAATTTTTATACAATGCAGTAAAATGTACAGAAAAACAACAGAAAATATATGAGTTTAATTAGTAAAATTGGCCGACTGTTCTGCAACAGACGAACCACAAAATAATAACAATGGCCATTTAAATGAACCTGACTCGTTCTGATTTACAGGATTATACGAGTAAACTTACTTTACAGTGAACTTTTTGTCGCACGTTCTTGCCGTCTATTTGCTCTATCGATCACTTCTTTTCACAACCATCAGTGATGGCGTAGAGAGACATGTAAGAGGGCATGTTCCCACCCCCCCGTCAGCCCCTGAGCCTCATGTAAAGCATGTGTTCCCAGCATGTGCAGACAGAGAAAAGGATGACCGGTAAAATCGTGTGCCGGGTTGCACTCGGCAGCCCGGTGATGAGCAGACAGGAAGGCGGGTCGTGGCCTGGCTTTGGTTGGCTTTAAACCCGCCTCACCATGGCATGCTGCTTTTACCATCCAGCTTTCAAATGATTTTATGTTTCATATGATCGACTCTGATGCAAACAATGTCCATCCTAACAAGTCGCCTACTCTTCTATTCTTGATTGGAGGTTTTCATGAGTAAAAAACTCTTGGTTTTGTTTAAATTCAAGTTGTTTTTTAAAATTCCCAAATTAATCGACTTATTAGGATGGATGTTTTTGTAGTGTATGCATTAGGGATTATCTACCTGTACTCATTCACCTTGTTTTGGTGGTGTAGGTATGATCCTCTACAACGGCCAGAGACGGACCACCGGAGCAGACTTCATCTCTCTGGGACTCGTGGGCGGCCGTTTGGAGTTCAGGTCAGTTTGCTCTGATCTTTCTGCTAGCTGACTGAGACGCAGAATGACGGCATCGATGTTAACCAACCTGTTCTGTCGTCTCAGGTTCGACGTCGGCTCCGGCATGGCCACCATACGCGACCCCAACCCTGTCAGACTGGGAGAGTTTCACACAGTCGAGCTGTATCGCAACCACACTTTAGGCTACATCATCGTAGACGGCGGGGAGCCGATCAACGGCAGCTCACAGGTGCGTCTGTCAGGGTGTGAATGCCACTTTTACTGCCACATAAGTACGTTTTTTCATTTATTCTCAGTTAATATACTCCACAAATGCACATTTCCTCTCCTCAGGGTAAATTCCAGGGTCTGGACCTGAATGAGGAGCTGCATGTGGGCGGTTACCCCAACTACACACTCCTCGCCAAAACTGCCGGCATAAAGACCGGTTTTGTTGGTAAGACACCGCTCTGTTTGCACCGTGACAGGGAATTCAGGATGCACATAGAGTCTTGTCCTCATTTGATTTTGCTGTTATGCAGGCTGCATCCGTCAGCTCATCATCCAAGGTGATGAGGTCATCTTCAAGGACCTCGATCGCAGCTCCACCGGGGTCACGAACTGTCCCACCTGCAAAGACCACCCATGCCAGGTCAGCTGCATCCTCCATCTAACTGATTTAGTTTTATTATCAGTCTTGTGTGTATATTATAATCGGTGTATTTATTCTCTGTGGTTATTCAGAACGGAGGTGGATGTGAGGACTCAGAGACCAGCTTGTACAAGTGCACCTGCCTCAGAGGATTCACAGGCAGCAACTGCCAGCATCACTCGTCCCTGCACTGTCACTCAGGTACACTCTCCACCTGATGCAACAAAGCACCTGAGTGCTGCTTGTCCATCAGTGTTCATAATTACCAGTGCAGTAAATAATAATAAAAAATGTTGAAAGAAGGGTTAAACGTCTCTGTTTGTGACCTGAACCCCCACAGAGGCCTGCGGACCAGACGCCACTTGCATCAACCGCCCGAGTGGCCTTGGCTACGACTGCCGCTGCCATCTTGGCAAGTTTGGAAACAAATGCATGGATGGTAAGACAGGAAGTTACTCTTATCTACCATAAGTAATATTCCAAGTATTTTTTTTTTTTGCATAACATGTGCTTGACAAGAAATACAACATTTTTACGCCTCTCTACGTTCGCTCTCTCCAGGGGAACTGGTGAGCACTCCGCTGTTTGATGGTGAGGAATCATACATAGCTTATCCTCCGCTCACCAACATCCACGACGACCTGCGTGTGGAGATGGAGTTCAAACCTCTGGAAAGAGACGGACTGATGTTCTTCTGTGGTGGGAAGAAAATGAAGGTGGAGGACTTCGTAGCCATCTCCATGGTGGAGGGACATGTAGAGTTCAGATATGAGCTGGGAACAGGTAGAGTATTAACACACATCTGTTGTAGTTTCAGAAGGGTGTTCATAAATTTGGCTTATCTGTGTTTTTTTAATGAACATAATGAAAAATTTTAAAGCAGTCAGAGTTACAAAGACTTAAATTGAGACCGAAAGAGTTGAACAAAAGGTCTAAATTTCTATTTAGGAGATGAATAGCCAGATGATACTGATTTTAAATGAGTCCAACCTCCACTTTGTCCTTGTTTATGAGACAGTTTCTCAGAAACTATAAAATCTCTGTGGGCCTTTCTTGATTTTCAGGTCAGGCAATCCTTCGCAGTCCGGAGCCGGTCTCTCTTGGTCAGTGGCACAGAGTTGTTGCAGAGCGAAACAAGAGAGCAGGCCACCTGAGGGTGGACCAAGGCCCCATGGAAAGGAAGACGTCTCCAGGAAAAGCCCAGGGCCTCAACATCCACACTCACATGTACCTGGGGGGAGTCCCCTCCATGGAGATCCTGCCCAAGCCTGCTAATGTCAGCGAAATGTTTGAGGGATGCATTGGAGAGGTGAGGTCTCTTTGTGCAAAAAAATAGAAAAATTAAAGGAAAAGTCCATAAATATTTTTCTGTAACTTGTAGCTAAAACTTTTCTGCACCACCCGCTCAGGTTTCCATCAACAACAAGAAGGTGGATCTGTCCTACAGCTTCACAGAGAGCAGATCCATCAGGAAGTGTGTGGACAACAGCCCCTGTGACCGCCGGCCCTGCCTGAACGGGGGCCACTGCATGTCGAGTGCTGAGTACGAGTACCAGTGCCTCTGCAAGGACGGATTTGAAGGTTCGTGCTCCTGTTTCAAGTCTTCTAAAAACTGGAAAAACACACAGCACATGTCAGACTTTCCCAAAACTCCAGGCAGCACCTGCAACTGTAATATTTATGCGTTGCTAAATATTATTTGCAACACAGTTCTGGTTGTTTGATGCATTATTTGCACCACATTTTTGTTTTTTGCCCATTTTTTTCATTTAATTTTTTGGATAGTTTTAAGTTAAAAATGATTAAAAAAATACAATGAACATTTTCCACGTTTATCTCCAAACTCTTTAAAGCTCCCCTGCATTTAGTGTGACCTTTGACCTTTCTTCCATGACCCATAACTGTGTGTGTGTGCGCCTGCAGGTGAGCGCTGTGAGGTGGTGAGAGACGCATGCCAGAGCGACCTCCAATGCCAGAACGGCGGCAGCTGCGTCGACGGCCAGTGTGTGTGTGCACCGGGCCGCACGGGCCTCAACTGTGAGGAAAGTAAGTATCGCCTACCAGACTGCAGAAACTGAAAACATAAATATCAAAGCCAAAAAGAGCAAAAAATGTGCAGAAAATTGCCTTATTGTATCATTCATTCAAACCGTACAATTTTAATAACAGACAATTTGTGAAAAAGTAGTTCTGAAAATAATTTTCCGTCATTTGATGCATAAACCTTCATCCCACAGGCAAATATATTTATCATCAAAGCAGATAAACCAGACTTTTTATCCAGAAATGAGCCCATGTGACTCACATTCTCCACAGTATGAAGTCCTTCTAACATCAGAGAGTTTCGCTCCCAGCGTTGCACTGCATGCTGGGAGGGCTAACCCTAAGTGAATACATATGTCTCACCCCTGCACTCTCATGGCTGTATCCTGCACACACAGGCCAGGTCTCCGGCTTCCCCGCGGCTCTGAGGAATTTGGAAGCTAGCGAGGCAAATGGTACAGTATCTCCACATTCAGTCTGCCTGACACGGCCGTGACTAACAGGGGGGCCCCGTCTGAGCTCGCGGGGCCCCCACGTCCCTTCCAACCTCAACCCCCAAACTGTCTATGAGCTAACACATGTCCGAACATCAAAAAACAAACCAAACATGCTACTTTGCTCAACTGGCAACCGAGGCTCTGACCTCGTTGGAAAGTTGGGAGAGGGGAATTCTGCATCCGTATTAAAAAGCTGATATTATAGTAGACCGAAGCCGGAAAATCAACTGATTTTGAACTCATATAAAATGTGGAATTCCCCTCGTTTTTTGTTTTTCCTCGTCGTCTTGTCAGCGCCTGTCAGATGGCTACTCACAACGTAAAATCCTGTTTTCCGTCTACTTGAAGAATGCCTGTCTATAAAACCAGAAAAATACACAAACGTTCCTGTTTTTCTCTCTGAAACTGTCAGAAACATTAAATCTGCTCCACACATTTGCGCTGTTACTAACTTCAGCTGTCTGTAAAACAAAAAAAAAGCAGTGTGATGCTATTTTTGGGGTGAATTGAGATGCATCTCCAGCAGTTTGTGATACATGTGCATGGAGCCACGGTGAGTTCAGTTTGACCCCTGTGAGAGGTCACTGATGACAGAGTGTGTGTGAGGAATGGGAAATGACTTGCTCATGCGCTGGTTGGTGAAAACTGTCAGGAGTGTTTGCATCATGGAGCCTGGTTTGCTCAAACAGAGGATTTTTTTTTTGCTGTTTTTGAATTGCAGTCTTTCAGGGATTTTGGACGCATCTGTTCTAATTAAGACTGTTTAGTTTTTGAGAACAGAGCCAACATTATCTTCCTCTTACAAGTAAAAAGATGAATTTATAAGTAAAGAAACACACCTTGCTCATTTCTGTACATCAGGCCTGAGCGTAACAAGGTGTTACAGTACAGTGGGGTGTCAAGAAATGCACAAGGTTTGATTTTCATGCCTTAAAAAGTGACGCTACTCAGTAAATCTTAACTTTTCATTGATAAGAGTAAGAATATGTTGTTTCTTACTTCAAAAGTTACATATTCTTTAAGTTTTGAGCACCTTGACATTAATTGCAAAGTGATTTTAGTTTAATAAAAATACCTGCCTCATTGTCTGGTAACTGCTGTATCTAACCAAGTCTGTCCTACTTGTGTTTCTTCCTTTTCGCCACTTGAGGGCACCATAACAGCGAGGATGAAACTTCACAGCAGCCTCTCTGTTACTCCACTGCTGTTTTGGTTTGTAGTCACTGTATTTTTTTGTTTTTTTCTGCAGATTCACCTTATCAGTATGCAGCTCACTTCAACAATGACGGATACATCGCTCTTCCTAGGGCCATTTTTCCAAGAAGGTGACTGTACTTTGCTGTTTTTCTGCCGCAGATGGTGCGTTATTAGGAGTAGATGTCATGATGCATCAAAGGTAAAATTATGGTTATTTTCTCTGCATTAGTGCCCACGACTCTCCAGAGACCATCGAGCTGGAGATCAACACCGACTCCCCTGACGGCCTGATCTTGTGGCAGGGAGTGGTGAGTCATGGTTCTCCCCATGAACTGAGTCATGTTTTATTTCAGATTCAAATCTGACATCCACATCCTTCCCCCCTCCACCTTTTCATGCTTCCCATGACTTTTGCTGCCAAACCTCAACCCACTTATTTATCACCATCACCCCAAATTACAAAGACATGATGCTCGTAAATGTTTTTATAGTGTTCAGCAGTTTTTAACATGTCAATAATAACAAATTACTGACACGAGATGACATTTTCCTGATCATCATTCATCATGTAACATCCTTGGGCATGTTGGCTGTGAACTCGGCTCTGCCTGACACCACTAAATAAATGCATGTTGCTTTTCTAACTCACCCTCCATTTTCCTCAGGAGACCAATGGCGCACGCAATTTGCGAAAGGTGCATGCTAGTAAAAAGGTATCCACTCAAACACAGACAGACACTTCTGATTCATGTGGCATGTTTCATCACGTGTGCCATCTGTAAAGATATAAATAACAATGCAACACTTCAATATCTGGATTTGAAATGAAACGTACGTGTTTGTTTTGCACAATGTGCACGATGGCTTCTGTCGTTATTCTGCACGAAAGGTTTTATGTCTCACTTACATTAATACTGTTCGGAGCAAACTGTGTGAAATGCCTCATTTCTATGTTTTTGCCATTCAAACACTGGATTTACTGCAGTGCATTTACTCACTGGTTCGCAGTATTGAGTCACATAACTTTTTCCTCACGCTTACGAAACGTATTTATTTCCAGGAACTTGGAGAACACGGCAAACGCAAGGATTTCATCAGCCTCGGTCTGCAGAACGGACACCTTGTGTTCAGGTGAGTCAGCCCTGCAACACAGCAGCTCTGCTGGCATCTGGACAAGTTGTGTTACTTTATCACCGTAAGTTTTGTAACGCTGATGATTTGTGTGATATCCAGTTACCAGCTGGGCAGCGGAGAGGCGGAGATCTTGTCCCGGAAGTCCATCAATGATGGGAGATGGCATAAGATCACAGCAGTCAGGTATGAAGATTATATCCTGTTGCCTCTTGGTCTCACACTGTATTTATGTAACTATTAGAAGTTCTTAATGAGAAGTGTGAAGGAATAAACCTCTGAGCTGAAAGAGAGTCAGAAATCCTGTTGAAAGTCCAATGCAATCAAACACTTTACTTCTTCTCAAATTAATGTGCACAGACATTTCACTGCGATGCAAATGTAGCTTTGCGGCAACAAAAGCAAACAGGATTTTAATTGCATCCTGTTACTGAAACACAAGTGTGTTTGCAAACTGACTCAGCATAGAAGTGCAATTAATGACTAAAAAATACAAACATCTGAATCGCCAGCGTCCATTAAGAATCACTCAAAATGTAGTGATTCTTGTTTATGTGTATGTGTTGTTGTGTAGCTAGCACAATTACTTCAAAGCCTGCTAATGGATGATCACAGCTGTTGTGTTGTTTTTTTATGGTACTGAGCCGCTACAGCAGCTTTAATCAACACATCCACTGAATCTGTGAATTTTCAGACTTGTCGCTGCATTTGATGCATGTTCAGCGTGTGCATTGAGTCTTTGTCTCTTCATCTTTCTCTTTTTTCTTGCAGAACTGGAAAAGATGGATACCTCCGGATCGACGGAGGAGCTGAACTACATGGTCAGTCTAAGGGCGGAAACCTCATGGTCAACACCAAAGGCAGCATATACCTGGGTGAGTGGACTGAAAGTACGCATGCATGCGTCAACGATCGGATGCATCGGATCAACGAAGCCGTTCCTCACACGTTCCTCATGTTGCAGGTGGAGCCCCAGACATGGCCGCCATGACAGGCGGGAAGTTTTCAACGGGAATGACGGGCTGCGTGAGGAACCTGACGCTGATGAACGCCCGGCCGGGACAGCAGCCGGCCCAGGCCATCGACCTGCAAGCCCACGCGGCCCACGGCATCAACGTGCAGCCGTGCTCTTCATAGATCGCAGCAACACACTCCGACACACATGCACAAACACGCACGTACACACATAGAGACTATGGAGTGATGTCATACACACACACACACACAAATACACACACACAGCAGCAGACTCACACAGAGAGACTCACACACAAAGAGGTTGACGCAAACTTGGTGCTTTGCTGCTACCAAAAAAAAAAACAACAGAACAAGATGACAACAGGATATGTTTCTCTGTGTGCAGTAAAACCAAAAAAAAAGAACGAAAAAATGAAACGTTATTAACAAGTCTTCTCTTCCTCAGTGTTGTATTCTCAATGAAGGACTATTAACACAGGAGAACCAGTACAGTTTACATACTTCCAGCAGTAGTTTTAGCCATGAGAAGAGTAAGAGTAAAACATATTAGGCCTTCTACGATGGGTCAGATCCTATGGAGTTGGAGATGTTTTTACAGCACTGAATTTTTATTTATATACATATGAATATATATATATTATATTTGTGGGGGAAAACATGCAAACTAACCATAACTGCTCTTCAACTTTCCTAGAGTTTATTCTGGGTTCTAATACTGTGTGTCCAGGGCTTTTTTACGGGCCTAACTGTATTAATACTTGAAGATGTTTAGGCCTTCTTTTCTTCACTTCTGTAGAGGAACTTTTTTTTTTCTTTTTTTTTTTTTTTTTAAATTGCGCGCGAGCATGCATACGGTCTTTTTTTTTTTTTTTTTTGCAAACTGTTTGGAGAGGAGTGCACACACAGGTCACGGTCACATGCAGCTTCAGTATACACACAACTCAGGTCGTCAGTCACAAATCCATAACAGCAAAAAGTTTTTACGAGCTGCCGCTTCAACTCGGCTGATTTTCTGCTTTTGTTTGGTTTTTTTTCACACGCTGCTGTTGTGTCTTCTCTGTCTGTATTTGTTCTTTTTTTACGAAAAAGAAAGAAACCCTGGTGCTAACGTCAGACAGGAGGATGCAGCACATAGTCATATGGTTTCCTGTCTGTCACACTTAGAGGTGTTTTTGGTTTCGTTTTTGTTTTTTTGTTTTTTTAGTAATCTGGTTACTTAGATCGATCAGAAACAGTAAACGCTAGTGTCACATTCATGGATATGCATGGCATTTGAGGTTGATTTTATAACAATACGGCATGATTTTGTTGCCTCTACAGCCTTATTTGATTGAGTAGATCTCAAAAAAAACAAAAAAAACAGGTGAAACAACTGAAAAGGGTGTAATTTTTTTAAGCGTGATTGTTAAAAGATATTGTTTTATGTGTAAAAAAAAAAACTATCTGCCAGTCAGGTAGATATCTCTATCAAATAAGAATGAGTGTGTATGCTAGTAAATTTCCTCGGTTTACGTTCGTCTTAGCCTCTTCCATTTTACTCACAGGTCACTCTACTTTTTAAGCCCCAGTACGGAGTCAGGCGTGTGTGTGTGTTGTGTATGTGTGTGTGTGTGTGCATATGTATGTGTGTGTGTGTGGGTGTGTCTTTATCCGTATCCTCAGGAGGGTCAACCCAGAACTGCCTCAAGATGTTACTCAATTTTTCAGGTTTGGTAGCTTTAGCAAACGATTCAGTAAGCTATAAAACCTCTGGTGGCTCTGTGGCTCTGTGGGTTGTTTCCTGTGCAGAGGGAGACTCGTCAGGCTGCAGCGGGACACAGGACACAGTTGGGAAAGTGTTTGGTCATGTGGGAAAAGCAGTGAAGCCTCCTGCAGGTGCTGTGACCAGTAGTGTAGCTCTAATAGCAGCAGCAGCAGCAGCAGCAGCAGCAGCATGCTCGCCTACCTTTAGTCGACTGCACCACAATAAAAAAAAAAACCGCGACGGCACGATCACTGTGGGGTTCACAAACCTTTTTTTTTTTTACACTTTTTTTTGTAAGCTTAAAATATTTGTATTAATATCCTTAAAAAAAAAGTGAGCACTATCCTTTCTTTCTTCTAGAGTTGCTTCATTTTTATTTATTTCATGTTTTGTTTTTCTCTCTTTTCCTCCTTTTTGTTTTCAAGGCTCGATTCTGCTGCTTTAGCGAAATCACAGAAGCTTGCTATTTTCTTTTTTTTTTTTTTTTTTTCCTGGTTATTGTGTATTGCCTCCCACATCCCCTTGTTTTTTTCTCCCCCCTCATGTTTGAGTTTGAGAACGGCCCCCTCGGTGATTTCCTTCAGAAAACCCGTGTAAGGTTCCCGCTGATGGGAGCTGCCTGGTCAGAAAGATGGAAACTGGTTTCTATTCTTCAAAAAGTCTTTAGACTCCAAATGCAACAAATTTCATGTACCTACACGGAAAGGTGACATCATGTTTGTTGGAATATAAATGTGAGTTGCACAGAGCCGGAGGTTCAGGGATCCAAACCCTTGTTGGGTTCCTCATGTGTATCTGCTCTTAGACTGGTTTCCATTCATACACTGTACATTCACACCCAGTGCCACTGCTTTATGGATGTTTTTCAGGCCATTACAAAGTATGAAAGATGCACTTTTGGTGACCATGGAAATTTTTATTTTGAATTTTCTTTTTTTTTTTTTAATAAAAATATTTGACTGTTTCACTTCTGACTGGCAGAGAAAAAAAAGTGGAGAACTTTGTTAAATGAATGAAAAATTGTACCAGATGAAATATTGTTCATGTTTGGAACAACCTGACATCCATTTCCACTGTTGACAACAACAACAAAAAAAGATGCTTCCCCTGCCCTCGGTGTTTCTTAATTAAAAACAAAATTCATGTGCTATTTGTAACCTTGTGAGTTTCCTTTTTTTTATTTCATTTCACCTGTGTGTGTTTCTTGAATTCTTCTCTGTGCTGCAAGTTTTTTTTTCTGAATGGAACATTTTAGAACTAAAACACTTTATTGTTCCCTAATAATCCATTGTACAGATAAGCCTTTAACCCGGTCAGGTTACATTACCTGTTAAGACCTCATGTTCCCTTGCAGAGGTTACACCCAAATCAGGTTTCTAAAATAAACATGTCCCCAGGCTGCAGCACTCTCACCTTACAGAACCTGCTGTACGTATTTGTTAAATTACCTTTGCAATCATGACACAATAATGTTCTGGCTGAATTTAAATTACAAAAAAAAAAGATATACTATACCGATTGCTTGTTACAAACATTATAATTCATATGATTTTGAATTATAGTACTCACATCTTACCTACAGCTGCTTATAAAAAAGTGCAAAATTATGTAAAATATTGTTAAAGAATTCATGAATCTCTGTTGACACAAACTGAACGTCAGTGACCACAGGGTGCAGTTATGTAAGCAGATCAGATCAGAGGGACCCCCCACCCCTTCAGAGCCACAGGGTTCCTGCACCTAAACATGAGGATCAGATCAATGTGTCAGAGGACGAGCTGACGGAGGTGTGTGTGTGTGTGTGTGTGCTTGTGTGGCTCACTTTTCATGCTCACACTGTGGTTGTTATATAAGAGACTGTCACTTCAGTCAGATCTGAGGTCGTCAGTTTTAAATAACATGTAGCTTAACTTCACAAATCTTCCCCCGTAAATAAAAATATTAGCCCTTATTATAGTTTAATTGTTTTTTTTTTTGAATATTAAATCTTTTAATCTCATTCGCCAGACTAGCGACAAATAAATCAACACTGACACAATCAAGGTTTGCACAGTTTATTTAATATTATATGTATTTAACACCCTGTACATATTAAGTTTATAGACAGTTTTACAATAACCAATACAGAAATAAACACAATTAAATTGCAAATGACTCGCTTGAAAGCTTTTTAGACTGTAGTTTATTTTCAGTGGAGACATACAACAATTAATTAAAGGTCCACTATGGAGGATTTAGTGGCATCTAGTGGTGAAGTTGCAGATTGCGCACATTCTCTCCTTCCAAGTGGCTGTAGAACTTGTGAAAAAAGGCAGGAGACATGAGATCATCGGCCATAAATCCAACATTTAGGACATAACTAAATATAAACAGAATATAAACAGAATATTTTTGAGACACTTGAATCATTCTTTCTTTTTAAATCAAAGGACGACAGCCTGATACTCGTTCAATGAAGCTCAGTGGTCTTTCCAGAGATGCATCACTCTTTTTGCCTCTGGGTGGGTTTTGTCACACTGTCATGCAGACAGCAGTTAATCTGGTCATTTTATACTTTTCTTTTCTCTCAGTGACATTTAACAGGAGGCCCTTGGGTCTGACTGTTTGGTCAACACCTCACTTATTATCTATACAAACTCAAAAGTCACTCTTTACAGACGAGCTTTCATTCTCACTGCACATGTAACGAGTACGATATAATGTTTCTACCCGAAGCATAATGATGGCTGAGTTTGAGCTGTATTGCGTATTTTCGTACAAACATAATCCCCACAAATTTGGGACGCCATGTAAAACATTATTTAAACAAAGCGTGGAACTTTCAAATCCTTTTGACATATATTCAGTTACTCAGTTAAATTCAGTATAAAAACTATATATTTTATGTTTAACCTCATCAATTTCATTGATTTTTATAAATATATGCTTATTCTGAATTAGTATGTTTGCAAACGACTACATTCTGTTTCTCTGAATAATTTGCACAGCGACCAAACTTTTTCTGAATCGCAGTTAAAATTCATTCAGCACACATCTATAAGTTGATCTGATATATTAAATATTATACATATCTATTGGTTGTCAAGCTCACACAGGAAGTGTGTCATCCAGCTGCTCTCTGAGCCTCAGGGACGGTGATTAAATTCTTCTTCTCTGATACCATGATGGAGTCTTGACTTACACAGCCGCATGTATCACATGTTCATTGAACAACACTCACCGCTGAGCTGGAGGATTGAACATGTTGGTGAAACAATCAGCATTAATGACAAGTAAGAGGCTGAAACAGAAAGAGGGATCATCTGTTTTGATGGACTGTAACAGGTAAAAATGGATGCACGAATAAATTAAAAAGCACAATTCAGAAGCACAGAAAAGTTCCTGAAGTTTTTCTGATGCTAATATGAACAAAAACTACGAAATAATGTGCATATGAGCATATTAATGCAGAGAAGTATTACTTTTACTTCATCCACCAGAAATGCACAGTGCATGAGCCGATACAAAGGGAAAGCATCTAAATTAAAATGCTGTTGTAGCTTCACTTTTAGCAAATCTCATGTACTTTCAGACAAACTCACACACAGAGGTGTAAGATATAATGGATTTAGGAGGAAAAATGAAGGAGCAGAGTGTTTGTGGTGCATCTGATTCATGTTATATTAACGTTTACTGAGGAAAACTGAGGCTCAGCCTCTGTGGGAGGAGCAGAGGAACAGAGATACTGACACACCGCAGGATGTTCAACCTGAGGGTCAGGTGTTAAAACCCCACATTACACATTTCTGCACTGAACAGACTTTTCCTCACATGGGACCAACTTTGTGAGTGACATGTAAAGGAGATTTTATTTCTAATTTAGTGAAGCATTTTAGTTCCTGTGGATTTTTAAAATATTTTCTCTTCTGAAGATTACTGATGATACTGGAAAGAAAATCATGTTGGTCTTTCAGGTACTGAGTTTTTGTGCATTTTAAACTAATTAAAATTTTATATTTGCTGATACACACCAGTTATTTCTGTATTTCCTCTTTAAACTTTATTATTTCAGAGCTTTGCAGTTTGGTGTCTTGTAGCATCAGGTAATATAATTAATTGGTGTTTCATTTTTTATTATTTCATACTGACAAAATTTTAGAGAAACAAAAATAACAAATCATAATTGATCGGAGGTTTCTTCTTCCAGATGTTCAGTTCCTTACGACGGCATTGGAAAGTAAGACTTGCATTATTTTTTGCCTGATTCTACTCAGAAGTTCGGCATCACACTCCACAGATTGTTGAGCTCTGACTTTCTCCTCCTGCAGCCTGTAAGACGGCCTGGTTCGATGAAGGAGACGTTTCTAAAGACGGAGACTCGGAGCTCCTGAATGACTTGAGAAGGAAACACTGGACGAAGATCTGCTCAAACCCAGTGGACATGGAGGCTCGGACAGTTTCTGGAGTCAAGTCTCAGCACACCAGGAACAGCTTCCACACGTAAAGACCTGATTTTTATTTTACACGAGAAAGCTGGAAATCATCATTTATGATATGTTGCAAAATCTGAGTCAAGAACATTTTATTTTGCTCTTCAATTATGTTTAAATATAAATAGCGTAAAATCTGTTTAATCATTTTAATGATTTAGAGCTAAAACTAAAATTTACAAAAGGCTCCCTGTACTATTTCATATTGTTTCAAAGTAGTTTTAACATGTCAAAATATATTGTATGTTCCTAAAACACAACATGAGTTGTTGTGGTCCTAAAATGGCAAAAAAAAAAGCTTCAAAACAACTCAAAAAAGACAAAAATAATTTTTCCTTGGTCAGAAATACTGAGTTGGAATAATCAATTAAAGTTTAAAGGCTATATTACAATATATTAACTGAGAAGGTGTGTTGTGGTACAAATACACCATGTTGTGGCTGAATGATATGTACATAAATAATTTCAACATAATAAAAATACATAAGGAAATAACAATATCAACTTGTGATTATTCTCACAGATATTTTGATATATATTGGAGTCTGTAAGTAAACAAGCAAACAAGTTTTCTTTGTCTGAAGAATGAATGTCAATGAATAGTTGAGTGACTTTTAAAGGATTAATACAAGAAAACTAACATTAGATATTTTTTCTTGTTTTGAGCCCAAGTCAAGTCTAATATTAAGACGAGATGATTGTATTTTGCAGTTTTAGTGCCTCTGAAGGCCTTTTATGCCTCAACTCAGAACAGAAATGGAGACAGTGTGATGATTACGAGGTCAAGTTCACCTGCACAGGACAGTTCTGCTCAGGTACGTAACATTAAATGACACAACGTTATTTTATTTCACAGAGAAAAGTTTAGGATTGCACTGTTTTTTATTAAATTGTTGATAATATTACTTTAACTTTCAGACAAAATGATGCTTTCCATGTCTCCTTCTTGTTCAGAATGTAGGACTCGCTGGTTTGACCATGACAACTCAACAGGAAACGGAGACTTTGAGATCCTCAGCGACCTCATGAACATTTACCCCGGAGAAATCTGCCCTCAGCCAATAGCCATCGAGGTCCAGACCATCGCTGGAGAACCTGCCTCCTACACCTCTGATACCTTTTTAAAGTGAGTCAAGGTCAATGAAATCCCCCGAGGACGGAGGGGTGAGCGGCTTCACTTATCACCCTCCTCTTCTCTTTGTTGCAGTTATGACGCCACCTACGGGTTTGCCTGTGTGAATGCAGATCAGTGGAGCAGAAGCTGTGAAGATTACAGGGTCAGATTCACATGCCCGAAAGACTTCTGTGAAGGTGTGTGTCTTCTTTCACTTTGGACTGAACATAGCAAAGTAAAAATAAATTGTTAAGTAGATATTAAAGGAAGATATTTTTCACTACCAGTGTTACAAATATTCACCAAAAAACATGCAGGTTGAAAGAAGAAACTCCTAAGTGCTCATATCTGAATCTGAGAGCCCTTTAATAGACTAGCAACCATTTCATTTCACCTCCAGTGCATGCTGGGAAAGGCTCTTGTACACAATGATCCTGAACAGGAGGATGTGAAAGAGTTTCTTCTTTTTTAGGATCAGAACCTTTCAGGCTTCTTTTCCATAGAATTAACATCTCTCTCTCTCATAAATCTCTTTGCACTAAGACATATAAAGCTGAAACTTTGATCACACAGTCTCTTTACTGTAATAAATATTTTCCTATTTATCCCCAAAACTCTTTGCAAAGCCCCCTCTATCAGCTTTCACTGATAGCAAGAGTGTAAAATGATAATTTACAGTGTTAGCAGATACTCAGGGACAGACACTGAGACCTAGAATGAGATACAGTAACCCTCAAGAGATCCTGCAGCTCATCTCTGACCCAGTTTCCATCACAGAGAATGTACACTGTATTTTTATCTTTATGTGCTGTGCAGCTGCATAAATATAAAATGTTAAAAAATGTGTGATATGTGTCCACAAATAGTCTCAGTTTAACCAGTTTGGCTGCACGTGAGCTTAATTTTCATATGCATTAGTTACATTTCTTTTTTTTTTTTTGCTGTGTAACAATGTTTTTCTGCATATTGCTGTTTAAATAAATAAAAAAAACCCATACTTGTCTGTAAAAGTAGCAAGGCTGGAAAGCAGCTAATGCTTTAATTTACTCAAGTGCATAACTTCAGTACAGTTTAGAGGTAGTTATGTATTTGCCTCTTCTGCTACTTTATACTTCAAATCCTTTACAGCTTGAGGGAAATACTGTAGTTTTTACTCCACTACATTAAACAGCAAAACAACAGCACCTGAGTGGAAAGCTGAGCTCAAGTATAAATATGAGCTCAGAAAAATGATCCTGCTTCCCCCCAAAAATTACACAACAATAATTACAACATTCAAATACAGTTCACTTTTAGTAAACGTGTATCTATGTGTGATGTCCTCTAAGTGTCAGAGCAGTGTCGAACGCGGTGGCTGAACAGTGACAACCCGTCAGAGGAGGGCGATGTGGAGTCCATACCTCAGTTAGTGAAGATGTTCCCTGGTCAAGTCTGCAGGAAGCCAATCAGCATTGATGCCAAGACAGCAAGTGGAATATCTGCCAAAGACACCAGAGACGACTTCCTGTCGTAAGCCTGTTATTTTTTCATCAGACATGCAGATTTGATTTCTGAGAAACAAACTTTCATGACCAGTTCTTCTTCTGCCCTTTGTTATGTTCCAGTTATGATGCAACTTTCGGGTTTGCATGCATCAATGAAAAACAGAGGAGTAAACAATGTGAGGACTATCAAGTGATACTGACCTGTCCTTCTGATTTCTGTCACGGTGAGTTTACCTGCACGTAAGATTCATTTTGCTGAAAAAAGTCTCTTAAAAATGTATCTTAAAAAGCTACTGATATTTAAAAAAACATAAGAAGATGTGGATCACAGCAAGACTTGAATACATGAGAACTTTGCGTGTAAAATGATGAAAAATTAAACCACAACATAAACCTGACATGTCTGTGAAGATTCTCATTCATCCAGGTCATGATTATCTTAAAGAGTCGTTAAAACAAGGCAACTGGACTATGTTGCATAAATAAACCTGAACATAAACCTGATGTCACTGTCTCTACATGCCTGCTCCAGTTTAATGTGTTTTCTCCGTTTTGCAGGCTGCAGGACAGGCTGGTTCGACATGGATGATCCCACAGGACGGGGAGACTATGAGACCCTCCTCCGGCTGCAGGTGCTTTATCCCAGTCAGGTGTGCTCCCAGCCTGTAGCCATCGAAGCCATGACAGTGACTGATGTCCCTGCACACAAGACCGGCGACGTCTTTCAGGTGTAAGTTGTAGGACAGACAATGATGTGAACAAGTGTTTGACAATTTTTGTCACAATGTGCTGAGATACATTAAAAATATAGTGGACATTTAAGGTGATGATGATATTAAAACAATAAAATTACATATTTTCTAGTCATTAATTGCATCAAACTACATGAATAGCAACTTTTCTTTTAAATAATATTCCAATAATGGAGTATTACTTTTGATTTTCTAATATAATGTTTCAAACTGGAATTCATGAGTAACTTTGGTGGAGTTTCTCTTAAATAGTTTGCTGTTATATGTATGTTTTGCAGGTATGATGCTGCTAATGGTTTTTCCTGTGTGAATGCTGAGCAGCCTGGTGGAAATCGCTGTCAAGACTACAAGGTGCGCTTCACCTGCCCACTGGATTTCTGCTCGGTGTAAATTATCACTGATCAATATTTTTTAGGAGATTTACCGTCAGGATGTGTAGGAACTGCTAAAACAATATGCTGAATCAACAACTTGTATCAATATTTGTATTTGTGGATGTACCTAATTTAGTGAAACTATTTAGTCTCAATCAGATAACCTTCACTTTCTCTCCGGGACATGAAGAAGAGAGCACACAGGGTTTTCTTCTGATATGTTTTTACAATGTTATTGATAAATGTTTGTCAGAAAAAGAAAAGCATCCCATTTAACTTGTCCTGTCCTGTTTTTTGCATATCTGTGGGTAAAAAACAGGATGTTTGTGGCATCGGGCATATGTTGTCGTTGTCATTGAACAGTCTTGGTAAAATGGTCTGTATGAACCACTTTATGACTCATTTACAAGTCATGTCTCACTATGTCTCCACCTCTGAAGAAAAACCTCGCAGCAACAACATAAATCACGTGTTTCTTTGTTTATCCTTGCAGCTCTTTCAGGTATGACATTTGTTTTTATGTTACCCTTCTAAGTTGGCAGCACATTTTATTATTATGACACCAAACAAGTCTGATCTGTGCTATTTGTTTACAGATATTAAATTCATCTTCTGTCAAAAGGACTCAACTGGGGTTTACTTATAGTACCTTACAGTCTCATATTGAACAAACAATAATCTAGTAGTAGTCAATAATTTCAGTAAAACAGCGGGTTACTGTTTTTCTTATTAGCCTTTTTTTTAAAAAAAATGAAAACAGCATTTTTTTTAAAAAAAAAAAAGGCTAATAAGAAAATGCATATAATGCATAATAACTAAGGCTGTCCTCTGAGAAAACGTATTCTTCATTAGGATTCCCGGTTCTGTCAGTATGTGAATATTTTTATAATTATATTTTTGGAAATCCAGAAGTGATGGTCGCCAAATAATCGCCAAAACAGATTTAGGGGAGAAAAAAACTACAAGCAATCTGGGCGTCACTTCCGGTGGAATATTCCAGCGGATTTATCCTTGGACTTAAAAAGGACGCGCTGAAAAAGCGGCTGTGAAGTTGACAGGTAAACGGTCTGATGTTCTGTACGTGCAATTACGGCGTAGCGACTTTATACGCAGAAGTTAGTTTGCAGACGGACGAAAAAGTACTTCAGTTTGCGTGAAAGAGAAAAAAAAGGAAAAAAAAAAGAAAATCAGGTCCGGTGTGTACATACGCGTTTTAGACGTCTCTGTTGGAATTATCTAGAATTTTTTGTCCTCGGAGGTCCTTTCAGGTAAGATGAGAGGCACTTAATGTGTGTGCACACGCATCTCTATGTAAACAGCGAATACGTATTTTAGTACAAATCACAAACCTGCTTTGTATTTGATGGATCAATTGTTTGTGACGCAGTTGCGCCACTTTTTCAAGCCTTTTCAGTAAAAAAAACAAAACAAAACAAAACAAAACAACAAAAAAAAAACTGGGATGCTTAAAAGCCACACATATCCACCTGTCTGCGTCGGCCGATTATTATTTTCATGCATCTGGCGGTGTTTTTGCGCAGGGGGATGTCGGTCGTCCACAGCTGCTGGTACATTTAGACAACTGATGCTGAGGGCAGAGCGTTGCGCATTAATCAGACCCCCGCGGAGCAGCTGCGAAGTGTGAAAAAGCAGCAAGTGGATCGGAAGCAGAGTCAGGAGTCAGAATAAAGAACTATTTAGGGGCATTTAAGTATTAAGATGAGATCTCTTGTGTATCTGAGATCTTGTCTTAATGCTCTTAACAATTAAGGAGAAGATAAACAAGTTTGTTTGTTTGTTTGTTACGGAGAGGTTTTTTTTGTAATGCACGCGACCTTCATCTAACAAATAGCCTACTGATTCAGCCGTAATGAGATTGTCTAGCTAGTTTTAATCCAATTAAAAACTGGAAGGAGTAAAATTTGAAGTGACGCAACCCAGAGAAGAATTTACTTTAAGATCCAAATTTACAACAATTTAAAAGTGAAGCAATAATCTACTTTAAGAAAAGTACTCTTAAGTTACTTGAGTACAGAAGTGTTAGCATCAAAGAAAACTCAAAGCACTAAAAGTGAACGCTGGCCTACTCATTAAAGTCCTATCAAGGTAAATGGGTATTGTATTATGGGATAGTAATTACCTATGTTATTATATATTCATCTATTTACAGTAGTTCAGTTTTTATTTTATCTAATCTTATATTATCCTAACTTAGCCTGTCATAATACATCATCAGATTTTTTAAAATATATTTTTGTTAATAATCAGAATCTGCAAAGTAACTAAAGTTGTAAAATAAATGTGGTGGATTAAAAAGTGCAATATTTGTCTTTAGGATTGTTGTGGAGTAGAAATATGAAGTAATTATATGACTGTAAACAATAAATACTAAATAACAAGAAAAGGCCATTTCTAGATAAAAGTGTGAAAGGTCACGGTAGAAAAATGTGACAACAAACATTGATGGCTTTACATTTCAGTAATAGTGGGTCATTAATTTAAAAAATATCAACATTATTTTAAAGTTTATCAAACAATAGGTACTTAACTGCCCTTCTGGTTTTAGATTATATTTTTAACAAGCTAATAAAGAGTTAAGAAAAGTGGGTAAAGGTCTTATTTGTATAAATGTGATTTAAAAGTTGCATTACATTTATATTGTTTGAAAGATGTGGATTATAAGTTTTGATTAAAGGTAATGACTTGAAGAAAAGATGTGAAGATAGAAGTAAAAAAAAGTATGAATAGTTAAACAAGTGATGAAGGATGCAAAATTAAGTGTAAGAATAAAGCAAAACTTTGTTACTGTACTATTGCCTGGGTGTTAAACTGCAATTGGAGCTTAATTTTAAATGAAGTAGCAGCAGGAGGAGTACAAATAGTTGAAGAAGTAGAGTCAAATTAAAATCTACACTAAATGGACTCCCTTAGAATGAGACTCAATTAGCAATTATCCACTTACAGCACTTTCCAATACCTGCACACAATTAATGTTAATAATAATAAATATCATAATGTATGAAAGATGTGGAACTGTATAACATTTAAATTGAATTAGTGGCTGAAAGTATCAATAAGTAGTGAGGTTTATAAGATGCTGTTTGTATCAAACTGCACTAATTATCAGATCTATTAATGAGTTGTGCTTTCTTAGCTGTAATTAAAGGTTGACATGGTGATGGCAGCTGCTGTTTTCCTCCTCGTTATGAGAGTTTACCTCATAGAGATTTTAGCTGAGGAAAATGTCCAATATTATGTGCTGTTTTTAAGTACAAAATGTTTAAATGACAAACTTATTAATAATGATTTCTTAAATGAGCTGAATATTTGTATATTCATAACGTGGAACAATTTTAGAATCAGAAATGCAGTGGAATAATAACACATGCTGTGACACCATATATAGGTACAAGTAGTCCAGATTTAAGTACAGTACTTGAGTAAATGTACTTACCTCCCACCATTGGGTAGCAGCATCGCTTAATGTGTATGGCTGCCAAAACTGATCACAATAACTCTTTAAAAATTTATGATTATTTTTGTGTTATGTACAGTTATGTACAAGCTATGTACAGTTCAATGTCATGTATGTAATGAACATATAAGAAAACACATTTACTTTTCCTCCTACAGCTGTTGTGTTGTGATCCAGGGACAATCATGATCCTCCTGACTTCCTCCTCTGGTAGGTACTTTTTTTCTTAATCCCATTTTGTAATCTGGATTACTGCGCATCTTCATGGGCAGGAGTGTCAGAGATTAAAATACAAGATCTGCTTGGATCAAATTAGGCAGCGAAAACTGACACTGATGTGCTGAGGGAATTTTGAAAATGCTTCAGCTGAAGAAAATAACTGGATTAACTAACTGGATTATGTATAAAATGCAATTATTACAACATCTGTGTAGGTATAAAAGGTGTACAAGACCATCGCTTGACTTGAGCAAAATTATTTGTTATTATTGAACATAAACTTTAATGCATCCTGTACATAGTTCATACAGTTTTAAGATGTTAATTTTTTTTTTTTTTTTACTGAGCAAGATATTTATTCATGTTAGTAAATTCTGTGTAATCACATTACAGATTCACAAACCACACCCAATGGAATGTGTAGGAATAGAAAAATAGCATAACTGATATAAAAATAAAAATAATTATAAATATACTTATATATACTTATATATATTCATAATTATTTTTAATATGTTTTATAATCACAAAACACAGTTAACATATCTAAAATATCAAGAGTGTGTATTGCTCAGTTAGTTCACTTCAGATGATCCTTATTATCAGTTGTTTTCCTTGTTTTTCTTCAGTCTTTTTAATCGTTACCAGGTAACATAGTAGGGTATTGCATAACGAGGGCCTTCCCATCATGCTTTGCACTCATTAGGCAGCAATCCAGAAATAAAGACTTGCTGGAAACTGACAATGCGTCTGGCTCAGGCTTTAACCTCTTTGTATTAGTGACCAAGACAGTGTGTTAAGTGGTCAGAGTCAAATTTGACCGCTAGAGCTGCAGTCCCACAGACTTTAAGTCTCAGAGCTGCATGTGTGACTCTCTGATGCTGTTTACTGTCACTGAAGTCTGAATAAAACTGATTATTCATTTAGCAAACTTGGCAATGACATGATTTGTAGAGAAATGCCAAATGTAATTTACATTGATTCTTTTTTTTTGTTTGTTTACCCCTGATATTATTTTAAAAAGCAGTTTAAGTAGCAGGTTGTAACTTTGCCATAACTCTAAATAATAAGTAGCCTAAACAGCATGCTGTCAAGTAAAAGTATAAGTTATTGTTGGCTTTCTGCTGTGTCTCATACGCTGTTTTCTTTCAGATGAAGAGTCTCTTGGACTCGCCTGGCTTTGGAATCACAGGAAGTTCAGGGTGAAAAACACTTGAAGGGTTGCTACTGCAACATTTTAAAAAAAAAATTAAAATTTTGCAGGACATGATCTGTTTATTCTGACTTGGACAGTACTATGACTTGGGAGAAAGCAATAAACTCACAAGAGAGGAGGCTGACAAGAAAACAAAGATTTCTTTGTTTGACTTCATTAAAAAACATCACAGCTTTGTGGGGGCAGAGGCAGTTTTTGGCTCGACCGAAGCAAAGTCAGCAGTCATTTCATGTTGCTGATATAAAAAAAATTAGCTTTAGCTTTCATTCATCCTGCAAATTTTGTTCTTAAAACAAACCTATCAAGTTTTAATTCCAGTTTTTACTAATTGCACTTGAAGAAAACATTTAAATCAATAAATATTACTACTGGTGATAAAACTAATGCAGTTTAGTATTTGAATCTAAACTGGATGTTATTAAAAACAAGGAGACCAGGAGACGTTGTACATATGTCTTTCTGCCACAGTTTCTGTTAAAGCCTGGGCTGCAGTGGTATTAATAGATTTGAACAGTTAGCTTTGTGAATGCTGCTGCGGCCTTGTCTCAGGTCACTACATCTGATCAGCGTTAGCAGGCTAATTGGTCTCACGTCTGGTATGTGTCACGTCTGGTATGTGTCAATGCAGTAGGTCCAACTCACTCTCACTGTAGCCAGTGGTGTATGTGGTAGTCTCCTATATGTGTACTGTTCCCCACACCAGTATTTGTGTTCATTTTCCCCACTGATAAGATTATTGAATGCTAATACTTCACATGCACTCTCTTCAGACATTGTATCCTTTCGACTTTTTTTCCTTTTCAGACATTATCAGTTGATATTGAAGTTTATTGCATGTCATTGTGGCCATATTTGTTTTGTTTTTTTTGCACCAGTTAAAATATGTTTGACATGTTTAGTGTAGCATAACTGATACTGTAATGGTAGCTAATGAGGCACTCTTTAATGTTGCATGCTGTAGGCTGCAAATGCATTAATGTACAGTAACAAAATGCATTTTAGTGATCTGAAAATGAATGAATGTATCGTAAGGTCGGTCTCCATCCAATAAACATACGTCTTGGTAAGTGACGCTTCTTTTATATATGACCAGGAAATCAAAGCTCAAAGGAATTCAAAGTGATAATTTGCTATAAATATCATAAAAAAGAGACAAAAAGAAACACACATATGCAAACATATGGTACAATATCCTAAAGTCATGATTCCAACTAGGTGGTACGAAAAATGTTATTATTCAGTACATACTGGAAAAGTATTGAGATTATTTTCAAATTTGTTCAAATCTTTACTCTCAGTCCAGCTGAAGTTTGACAGAAACTGGGATGTAATTAGAACACTATTCCCATTCAGACATATTCATCAGAAGGACAGCTGGTATGGTCACCTGATCGTAGTAGGGATTTAATGTTTAGCTTTAGCATCTTAAATCTCAGTAGAGGATCTTGACCTACAACCCTGTTTCCTTAAAAGTTGGGATGCTGTGTTAAATGTAAAAAAATAAAAAACAGAATGCTAACTTTTCCTGATTCCAGGAATGTGGTGAACCTCTTCTCATCACTGCTTGTGAGCCTTTTGAGGATGACCCTTCTATATCTAATTATTTCTTTCTCTTTTCACCTGTTATCAATCAACCTGTGTACCTGTGGAATGTTTCAAACAGGTATTTATGGAGCATTGTGGAGCATTCCACAACTTTCCCAGTCTTTTGTTGCCCCTGTTCCAAATAGTTTTGTAATGTGCTGCTGGTCTCGTTCAGAATTAGCATATGTTTACAAAAATCTGCGATATTAAAGAAGTAAAACATTGTATTTGTGCTGCTTTCAAATGAGTCTATTCAAAAAAAAAAATCAGTAGTTGGTTATATTCTTGCTTGTCAGTGTTTTACACAGCATCCCGACTTTTGTGGAATCGGGGTTGTAAAACAGACAACGACTAACTGCTGTCGTTTTGTGGTGTCAGGTCTCTTCCAGTGTACCAACAAGCTTTTCCTGAGTGATCAGGCCACAGGACTGAAGATCAAGGAGTTTGCTCGTAAAAATGCAGCTAATGCTCTGTCATTTGCCAACATGGTCATGGGCATGGCCTCGATTCTCAGCAGCCTTAATGGGTGAGTGAAAACACCATTATCGGATGTTTCTGTCTGAAACATTACTTAGGCTGAACTGCTGGGTGAACAAAATCCATAGCTTGGTTTTAATCATTCTAACCCCTTTTTAAGTAAGAAGCAAACATGCAAACAAACCAAATCCTGAACAATAATTTTAATAATAATAATAAAAGGATAAATGTTTCAAATACAAAAATTTAGGTGATTAGAGTGGGTAAAACACACAACAACAATGGTCAAAGAGATAAAAACAAAACAAAAAAGAACAAAAGAAAATGGAATTAATTTTATGGCACAAAAAAATTAGAAAATACAGCAACAAAACCCAAAACATTTCAAATTTGATAAAACAAAATGTTAATGTTGTTAATTGTTGTTTTTGCACCTTTGGTCCACCATAAAGTCTATAATGCTTATTTATTTATAATACGGAAGCTTAGGTAAGTGAAGAAAATCAGAGAGCAAGCATATCAAGAGACTTGACTTGAGGATAACAATTTTTTATAGCAGAAAGACACTGAACTTTATTAATAATCTTTTGAAACTCAGCCCTTTCTACTTGTGAGAACCTAAAAATATTTTTCCTTTTAAAATGGGATGCTGTCATCAAATAACTAAAGTGAGCCCTCACTTGTTTGTTCAGGCACCATCATGCTGCATGTTGGCTGGTTCTGATTGGCTACTTGCTGGATTTGGCAGATGGAGCAGTTGCCAGGCGACTCGATGCCTGCTCTGCAGTGGGTAAGTGGAGTGTTGTGGTCAATAGCTCTTACCAAAGATAAACTTCAGCTGGGGTGTTGGCAGGGCTTGCTGCACAGTTCTTTGTCTCAACTTTCTAATTTGGCTGCACAAATTCCTAAACAAAGAGAACCAGTGAAATTAAACTCTACCAGTGAAATACTTAATGAATGAGTCTCACATGGTCTCCAAGAGAAGAATCATATATATTTTATGAAATGTAATTCAGCAAATCAGTCTCTTTATGGCTTCTAAGGAGCTTTTAAGAGTTTAATTTGAAGTTTTATTAACATGACATCTCTTCATTTGCTCCCCTTGAATAACAGGCACACAAAGCAAATGCACAGTGTATAAAAATGTGCCACATAGCTTATTTCTAAAGATCACAGCACTGTTCCATATATAGTAAACCAAGAGACACAAACAGCTGTTTTGACGTTGCTCCCAATGTGAAAGTGCGCAATTTTTTCAAAGCCCAAAATAACTCCCAGGTGCATCACAATTCATCGCTGGCTGCACATTTCTGGGGGCTTTGTGTCCCGACGGGGTTTTTCTGCATGACTTTGCAGGTGGATGTTGTTGTGCCCCCCACGTGTTTTGTCAAATGGACAATCACTTTCTGATTAAGCAGCCTAATTCCATGGGATCATGCTCCAATTGTCTATTTTATCCCGTTGCTTTGGGTTCTCTGCATATCTGAAATTGCTAAAATTGTTGACCCTGGGCTGGGGAATTCCACCTCGTTCATTTGAGCAGCGGCCTGAATCACCTCGTCCTCATCTGCTAAAAAACATGCTCCATGCTCCTGAGGGATAAAGAGACAAGGCTGTTGTTTATAGAATGGCGGCCCGTTAGGCTGACAGTGAAATTTCCACTTCGAGATTTTCACACATGCACATCCCAGTGTCACATGCCAGTGACACTGGCAAAGATACGATAAGGTATCTACAATGGCTTTAAAAGAATGTAAACTCATGACAGTTGGCACTCACCAATAGCCTTTCTAAATCAGATTATTCAGAATGCAATGTTCCAATTAGGGTCACGTCTGTCAGGAACATCTTAACACCAGTATAATCTGTATTTCCATTCTTCTTTTTCATGCTCAGGTGCCAAATTAGATGATTTTGCGGACTTCACAACATTCGGGATTGCCACATCATTGCTGCTGAGGACGTCTGACCTTCTGGACAACATTTTTTGCATGTGTTATGCCCTCACTGTGTTGGTGCGCCTCTGTTATTTCCAAAGCGGTCAGTTCTTTTGATTTTAATCTCTCATGTCACTTGCCACTTTATTTGAAGGACTTAACAGAGATTTCTGTCTTCTGTGGTACTCAGGGGTCCCGTTCATGTACTGTGGCCTGCCGTGCATCTACTCCTCAGCCATCCTGGCCAGCGCGTCTCTGCTGTCAGGGGGAAACATGGCCATACTGCGGGTCATCGCAATGGCCATGATCCTCTTCATGATCAGTCAGAACTTCTACCCCCATGACAGAGTGCTGGAGTCGCAGGCCTGGAAGAAAGTAGTCTATGCTGGAGGTAAAGCTGTCACAAACCGTCAACACGTCAAGCTCCCTGAGTTTTTGTATTTATGTAATTCATGTTTCCATGAGTTTCATGTTTTATTTTGTTGACATTGATTAGTGTTTTGTATCCCACTTCCTGTCAAATTTCCCTCCTGTGTGATTGTCTGACCACCTTAATGTGTTTCACCTGTATCTTATTGTCTCTCTTAAGTATTTAGTCCATCTCTTGGCAGCTCATTTTTTCAGCTCCTTGGCCCTCTCTCTGTTCCTCAGTCCTGCATCTGATTTATGCTACTAGTGCTAACCTGTTGTAGCTGTTTTGATTGGATGCATTGCTGTAAAACTTTGACATTCTTATTTTTCTCAGGATTCATCATTTTAACTTTTTTTTTTTAGCTTACATTAGGACACTTTTTATTTCAAAACTAAAGAAATTCTTATCAGCCTCAGGTGAACTTTGGGTTATGTGCTAATTGGCAAATGTTAGCATGCGACACACTGACCTAAGAAAGCAAATACAGTAAACATTATACTTATTTAACAAAAGCATTGTAGCATTATCAATGTCAACATGTCAGCAGGCTGATGTTGGCATTTAGCTCAAAGCACGCTGTACCTTTATACAACTTCAAAGTGCTACTAGCATAGCTACAGACTCTTTTGTTGATATGTAGCTACAATAAAAATTGCACAGAATAAGATGTGAAGATAACTCAAAGCAATCAGGATTTTTTTTCTGGCAATACATGCTTTGTGAAGTTTTTTTTTTTAATTCACATTTTTACCCACCGTTTAATTTTTTTCTCCCCAGGAGTCATCATACTCTTCTGCTCTTCCTTCCCACCTGCATGCTTGTACTACCTGTTGTGGTCTGGCTCCTACATTTTGTTCCCAATATCCCTTTGGAGCAGGAAAGTGTAAAAAGGATTTCTGGATTTTTGTCACAAAACTCCCAAAAAGGTTTACCTCTGATCCCTCTGAGTGAACTGAAGCTTCCTGCCATGGAGGATCCACGCTGAACATGCTCATGCACCACAGGCCGACACTGTCGTCGATTTCTTTGTAACCATTTCTTTATTGGTGAAAATACGGACAAAACAAAATGTTATATATTCAACATTGTACTAATTAAAAAAAAAGTGCAAACAAGAAAATAATGCAAAAAGAAAAAAAAATAGTAATGCTCAGAAAAATTGTCACGGATTTCCTCTAAAATAACAACAACCCACTAAGAGAAGTGTGACCACCCACCCCGAACTCCTACGTTTGGTTTGGTTCTTTGCACCTTGTATAAAATCACAAAATCATAAAAGGTATAAAAAAAGGTTCTGGGTATGTTTGGATGTAAAATAAATTTGGGAATAGATGACAGTAAAACAACCTCACTTCTGAGTTGAGGTCAGGCATCTATAAGGCTCGAGGGATTTTCCTGAACAGGATCTTATTCTTACATTGAGAAGGGAGTACAGTCTGATGTTCGTACACTGATACGGTGTCTTCGTATGAGAGAAAGGTCAGATTTCCAGAACACCAAAAAGCCTTTTTTTCCCCAACTGTACTGGCAAGTTAAATGAAGTGCTTTAGTTGTTTTTAGTGGGTTTAACGGGTTTGGGTCCGGTGAAAGATTATTTTATCTAATTCCTGAGGCAGATTAAACAATTTATTCATAAAAATATAAAAACAAAAAAAATCACTGGTCAATGCCAGAGCGGCATATGTATTTCGTATTTCTTTTCTGGGACACATTTAAACAATTATTGTAAAATTTGTCCAGCTTAACAAACAGATGTATAGTATGTTCTTTGTAAGATATTGAGTTAAATTAGTTTGTAGTAAGTGGAGATTAAAAAAATTATCTTGTTCCAAAGATTTAGTTCAATCAGCATCATCATATGAGCAATTTAGATCCAATTCACATTTGTGTTTCATATGAGGTCTTGCATATTGAGGACAGTTATTGTATAGAGTATTGTAAATAGCTGATGCTAGACTTCCAGTCATTGGACACAAGCTGTTAGAAGTGTAGGCATCTGTTTCTCCGGAGGAGTTTCCTCTGGTGCGCCACAAACGCTGTTAGGTGAGTTTGCTTTCACCCATTTTTTGATTTGCAATTACCTTAACAGGCTGTGTTGAGACAAGATTGTAATGTTGGGACAGTTTTTGAAAACTAGAGAAAATACCTTCTTTTTTTTAGTCACCAACAGTTTCAAAGCCTTAATCCACCCAACCTTTGAGTGTGTTGTGTGCTATGAGATTTGGATGGTTCCACAGTGGACTGTTGAAATTAAACATAAGTGTTTTGTATCATTGGGTTCTTGTTAATTGTACTCAGTTTACTTTTATTGCCCAAATAAAGGGAACTGCAATTCTTGTTTTTCTGTTGATATCCATCTGCTTTCTGAGTGTATTCAAACCCATATGAGTCTAAAACTGTGATGCAAAATATTGTCTTTGAAAATTGGAGAGATTTAAACTGCCTTTTCCATGTGGACTCTGTAGCAAAAAAAGTTTATTCACAAAAGTTTTCTTTGTCACAAAAAGTATTGCATTGTCTCGTTGGATCTCTAATAAAATTGTTTTCGGAGATTGTAAAAGGACTGCAGTGGAAAAAATAATATGAATTTCGGTAAGATAGTTCAATTTGACTGTGTTCAGGACTCAGGTAAGTCCATCCATCTTTTAAGGTCAAGTTTGGTTTTATCAAGTAACTCCATGTAATTTTCTGTGTATATTCAATCGAATGATATCCTTGCCTGGATTTCCGGATTAGTAAACCTGTTGGGAGACTGTTTTAAGGGTGTGGTGGTGTGCCTGATTTGGGTATCCTGCACATTGAACATAGTCTCTCGCAGTTAAATTTATAGACCAGTGATACACTATATTCTCTCAAACATCCTAGCATTAGTTGGAAGGAGGTTTGTGTATTTAATGCAATATTAGAGGTAAGCACAGGTTCAAAAGTGATGGTGGAGCTGGAGATTCATGCCTCTTGTAGCCTCTCTTGAGAGAAATGAAGTTGGGCAGCACAGTCCTAGCTTTCAGAACAATGAAAATTGCTTATATGTCTAAAATTATTTTCCAAAGTTCATGCTTCTAGGGTCTCAAAGAGAATGACTGGTCCAATTCTGTCAAAGGCTTTGAAAACATTGATGGAATCAGTTGGCAAAGGATCTTGTTTTTGAGCTGCAGTGATTGTGAAAAAGTTGACACACATTAACAGAACCTTGTTTGTCTCCAATCAGCCCTGTTTGGATCGCAGGAATGACTTCTGGTCAAACTTTCTCACATAAGAATGCAATCAGTTTTGTTGTATTCAATATACTAAATGACCTGTAGGAGTCACAGTTTTGTTTCCTGAGCTTTCGGAGGGAAAAAATATGTAATGTGTGCACAAAATTCTGAACCCTGTACACAAGCTCTCTCTATGGGCATTAAAGACACAAAAACTGAACCATGCCTAAAAAAGGACAAAAGACCTTTATAAAAGGTTTGTACTTTTTAGTCTGTATATTTTTGACAAAACGGAGTAATACGCCCAATAAAATATCTCCAGTTATTTCATCACATCATCAGCATTTGACTACAACACTGTTTTGTTTGATCAAATCATTTTTCATTTGCTATAGAGTTTCTAATAAACCAGTTCAGTGACATTTAACAGCACTCAATCTGACAGATAACGACACTTCATACATTAGTCCTCCCCTATTCATAGGTGTTGTCACAGGAGAGCAGTCCTGCCTTTCTGTTGTACTCAAATATGTTTATGACTTCAGGAACACAAATGGTTTCAGGCTGTGCGAGATGCAGCGAGGACTCCAGCAGCTTTATGATGGCAGAGAACGCAGGTCGGTCTTTGAAACTCCACATCCAGCAGTATTTCATTAGATCATACCTAAAGACATATAAAAGTTATTTAAAAAAATATCCCAAATAAACTTATTGGATTTCTTGTGGGAAGTGGTACGAGAAAATACCCTGCTATAGACATGTATGTATACATGAAGAATGAGACATTAAGAATATATTTAAAAAGTTCTTTAAAAAACCATACATCATAAACAGAGATGAAAAAATTAAGGACTAAAAAAAAAATGTATGTAAAAGGCAGTAAAAGTCAAATCAAATGAAAAGCATAAAAGAAACATTGTAAAAAACTTAATGTAAAACCACAGTAAACACTAATATTTAATATAATTTAAATAAACTAATAGTTTTCACAGTCTTTGGTTTGGAACAAAGACTTAAAACAGACAGAAGTGACCTGCTCAACTCTGAATATCAAAAAAATACTGCCTACCAGCACCTCATTTCTAGTTTTTACACCTTATTTCTTGTACAAAAACAGAGATCAATTTGTTTATTACCCCTGTACCAAGACAAGCTAGCTAGTCCCACTGCTTAGTCTTTGTGCTAAGCTAGGCTAACTAACTCCTGGCTGCAGACTGAAGCTTTATTTTTAACAGACAGACATTAAAAAGATATTGAGATCCTCATCTAAATCTTTGCAACACAGCAAAATTAAAATTCTTTCCAAAAGTGTCCACTTCCTCAACCAGACATATGCAGTGACTTTTTGTAGCAGCTTTGTAAGATTTGAAGGAAAATGCAACTATCACAGATACTACTACACTGAGTAACAGAACATCACTCCGTGTTATTGGCCTATTTCGTTTCAGTCCACTTACAGAGGTCCTCCACAGTTTTGTGGCCTCTTCATGCGATAGGACCCGTGTAGCTTTGGAAGCACGGACAGAGGCTCCAGCTCAGGATATGGAGGAGAGCCTGAGGTGAAAATAAGCAGAAGTCTATGATAAATTACCATGACATGAATGGGAACATGATGATGATAATGATATGTCAGAATAAAGACTAAAGATTGTAGAAATCAGTATAATAATCTAATCTGACAAATACTGACAGATTACAGATTAGAGAACATGCAGTTTTACCTAAAGTGATCAGCTCATACAGTAAGATTCCAAATGACCACCTAGGAAAAAGAAGATATTGACAATTCACATGTAAAATGTGACACTTGTGCAATACTATAGAAAAATATTATTAAGTTGATGACAAAAACACACATTCTCCTTGTTTTAGTGTGTGTGTTGTGTTTTCCCAGCCATCACTCTGCCCTTACACGTCGCTCCTGTCGATACTGAGCTGCATCATTATCCTCTCTGGAGCCTGCCATTTGAGAGGCACCTCTGCTGCCCTCTGGCCCGCCGCCACCACCGCCGCCGAATCCATTTTGCGTCCTCCAAATGCCACGCCCAGCCCAGACACCCGGGCAGAGAGGTCTGGGCCAATTAAGATGTTCCTGGCAGCGACATCGCCATGCACCAGCCTGTGCTCAGACATCAGGTAATCCTGAGGGAGGAGGAGCCAATTACAGCCAAACATATTGATCTTTGGTTAAAATGTTAACTCAAAACTTAAGAAAATAACACATTTTCCCTGGCGCATGAGTTCTCGACCTGCTGCGGTAATGTCATCTGCAGAAAGACATTTAAACTTATCTCATTTTAGTCCCGTTGATTGTTGGGAATAATCGGTCCACAGAAAGTGACTCACCAGACCAGCTGCAACCTGCTTTGCCACCAGAAACACTGACTTCTCAGAGAAGTTCTGCGATGGATTCGCTGAGTTTGAAGTCCTCTATACAGGAGAGAAGAGTTTCTCATCATTTCACTAGATTTAGGAGTTAGAGATTGCATCTATCATCACGTATAAGTCCTGGTTTGAACCAAAGCTGTGCAGCACCGTTACATTTCTGAGTGTCCAGAGGAAGTGAAGGAGGTTCCCCGGGTTGTAAGCCTCCAAGACCAGATACATAGGCAGACGCCTGGTCTGACAGTGCAGCATCCGCACCATGTTCACATGTTTACACACTCTGGCATGGAAGAGGACCCACTCCACGAACTCCTTAGCCTCAGGCTGGTTGGTGGCATCTGTACGGTGTTACATTAATAACAGGAGTGAAAACAGAGAAAGTGATAATTCTAATCTGGTTTTACATTAAAACTACAGTATCTTCCCTTCCTCTGAAAACACCAATAATCTCTTTACACACCTTAACAATCATTCAACAGAAAAGATTCCCATCATGCCGTCCTTGTGACAGATTCATAGTTTACCTCTGAGGGACTTCACCACCACAACAGAGGAGGCTCCATCTTTCCTCTTCAGCAGACCTTTACAGATTGGGCCATAACGGCCTCTCTGCCAAAACTCTAGCCCTTCAAGAACACACTCCTCAGGGATTTCCCAGGGATACAAAGCCGCCTGGACCTGAGGAGTGCTGAGAGAAGCTGCAGTCAAGTATACACTCGGCTGGCCTATTTTAAAAAAAACACAACAAGAGATAAATCAGCACCTGGCATCGCTCTCAGACACTGATGAGAAAGAACTCTAATGGTGTTTTCCCAGGTTTTATATTGAGGTCATTCAGTTCGTACCATTTGCAAAATGAGTTTCAGGGCTCTGTACTCTCCGTTTGTTCTTGTAGAGACTGTAAAAAATAAGAGCCACCACTAAAACTGTGCTCAGAGCCAACAGACAGGGGATGATAATCACAGCGAGCAGACCCGATGACTCCTCATCTGCACAAAGAAGTGAAAGAAAAGGCAGGTTCAGAATAATAAAACTGAAGACGGGAAAGCAGCAGCATGCAATAAGTGACACTGTGTGACTTACTGCACATGGGGAGCAAGGTATCGTTGGCACATCCATAAAGAATAGTTGGCATTTCTCACATATGAGAGAGAACAGCAGATCTTATCAACAGATGAAACCCTCAAATATCACCACCAGATGTTTATCCCTGTTTGGAGTAAAACTTTAAAGTGACTAAAAATGTAAAAATCTAGCAACACATGAAGTCAAATTACTCAGAAATGTTCCTACCTGACGCCCGATGCCACAGTGTTCATGTGAAAAACATACTTCCAAACCTTTAAATTTAAAACTTAAAAAGTTGAAAAATCTCAAAAGCAAGGTTGTTATCAGCTGCTTTTGGAAAATGGGCTCAGTTTTTCATGTGCGCCTGCAAGGGCACCGACCGAAGAGGTGACTCGGAAAGTTGACTGAATGTTAATCATTGACAGATTAACAGGTTTGTGCCGGCAGCGATCGGTAACAAAATAAATGGTTGAACTGGTAAAAAATGGTTAAACTTTAAATTATATGCATAAAAAAATGTCAAGATAAGTTTGATTTTAAAGTCCAATTTGGGAAAATATGCTCTGACTCATCAGTTAAGACACAGTATCATGAAGTCTATTTTTTATGAGCAAAAAACTAATGAAAATGGATAAAACCATAAAAAATGATCTATTTATAACTTTTTATCACAATACTTCTTTTTGATTTTGTGCGATATTAGGGAAATTGAATTTTACAGCACAGTGGCTCGACTGTAAAGGGGATTGAGGTGCCAAGCTCTAAGTATCATCACAAGGGGGCGGCATTGTGAAAGAAATCGTCTCCAACAGAGAAACCCGCTTCAGTTCTTGGAGCAGGGAAGGATGCAGCCCTCCAGGCGCATTTATGGACTTAAAACTACACAACAAAGAATCACACAGAGGTTTCAGCCCACTTTTTATTCAACACATTAAAAATCGTCTAATCATTTCTATTCGACACTGTAGCTGTAAGTCGATTTTTTCCGAATTTATAATAAACATTTCACACGTGAATACATGACTCCCGGTGCCCGGAACCCCGCCTTGCTAAACACACCATGGTAACAAAATCCAGCGCTTCCCAACCACAGAGGACCCGCCCTTTGCTCTTCACCATTGGCTCAATGGAGAGGCTTAAGCACCGGCCCCCACGCTGTGATTGGTCAGACGCCAACGCATTCAGGAGTGCAACACGGAAAACGATTAAAAAAAAAAGTTATGGAGTGAAGCCTAATCGGATCACGTCTGTTTCATGCTGCTGCGTAGTTTTTAGTAGAAAAAAAATCCCCACAGTGCCTCTGGAGAAGCGGGGAGGAGCGCGGAGCGCGCAGCGGAGGAGAAGAAGCAGTTTTTTCGGTGCGAAAAGGATCAAATAACCGCCCGGTTGAGAGGAAGGCCAGGTATGTTTTCCCGTTTCCAAGGACTGCCTTGCTGATGTCACCGCGGAGGAGGGCAGGAGAGGGAGACAGGTGCGCACGGTGAAGTTGTCTCTCCGGTTGTATTGGATGAAGAACAGTCACCAAGAATCCTTCAAGAGCTGATTTATCTCTCTGGGAGACGGTTTTTTGAAGTTTCTCTGTATTTCTTTCAACTCTCACTGAGCGGTGTTATCACTTGGGTTGGATTTTTCTGAAGTCTGAAGTGGAATACTTCACGTTTTAGGCGCTGAAGGTCTCTCCGGTGCGCACAAACTGCGGGGCTCACAGGATGCGGATCCTGCTCTGAAACATCGAGGTTTATTAACGTGAAGGAGGCTGCTGTTGTTTTGTTTGTTTGTTTGTTTGCTTGCTTGTTTGTTTGTTTGTTTGTTTGTTCTAAAGTGAACATTGCTGTGAACTGGGGTGTTGGATCGAGACGCCCCAGCAACAAAACCAGCACTTTCCGCTTCAATGCGACACTGACGCAGCTGATCTCGCATCCCGGTCGCAGACAGGTGATGCCAGCAGCAGAGGAAGGATAAAAACATCAGCTGAAGGAGTTTGATCTGACAAAATAACAGACTTATTTCCACCTTAAAATGGAATATAACACGCGGAAGGAGCCCCAACTTCTCTAATCTGCGATGATTTCTCCGTGCGTCATTGCGTCTTAGGATCAGAAGCGGGGTTTGCGTTGAAGGACAACCGCTCTTGGACTTCCCTCCTGGTTTTTCTTTTTTTTTTTTTTTTTTTTAAAAAGATAGATCGGAATAGCACACGTATTA
>JAQMCX010000002.1:23122360-23178186 GCA_029814765.1 Acanthurus leucopareius | reverse complement strand
GTTTTCTCCGTGCGTCATTGCGTCTTTGGATCATTAGCGGGGTTTGCGTTGCAGGAAAACCGCTTTTGGTCTTCCCTCCTGGTTTTTCTTTTTTTTTTTTTTTTTTTTTTTAACAAGAGCCACCAACAATGTCCAAGACACTGAAGAAGAAGAAGCACTGGTCCACTAAAGTGCAGGAGTGCACCGTGTCGTGGGGGGGTTCCGGGGAGTTGATCACGGTGGTTGAGGTGCGTGGCGGCGCGGAGCTGGGAGAGTTCCCCTACCTCGGACACATAGTTTCGGAGGCGTTGGTCTGTCACGCCGGGAGGTTCCCGGGCGGCGGGGACGTGCTGCTGGAGGTGAACGGCACCCCCGTCAGCGGACTCACCAACCGAGACACGCTGGCTGTCATCCGACACTTTCGGGAGCCCATCCGCATGAAGACCGTGAAACCAGGTGTGTGACCATTTTTCATATTAAAACACACACACCCACTCCACACACACCTCCACCCCGCAAACACAACAAGACCTGCCATGTGTGTGTGTGAAGCGCGTGAAAACGGTGTGTTTCAGCTCTGAAGCTGAGGACAGGTCTGACTGGTATCATGAATAAATAATAGGGGCTTGGGGGGGGTTCAGCCTCCCAGATGAGCCTTTCTCTGTGGGGAAATGTAGTGAGGGATCAAGTGTGTGTGTTTTTTTTATATTCATGCAGTCTCATGTATATCTGAAAGCTGGTCCACAGGTTAATTTTTGTCTGTTCAGCTGGCTCGAGCTCGAGCATATCTTAATTGACAATCTGCGCGTGCCTTCTATTCATTCATGCGCAGCCACAACATTTTCTACTACAGAGCTGCTTTTTGCTGCAGCAGTGCAAAGCTGCCAAACAGCACAAGTGCTGCTTTTGGAGCACGCTTAGCTTGGCTTAGCTTGGCTTGGCTTGGCTTGGCTCGCTTTCAGTGCCCAGATCCTGCAATGCACTGTAACATAAGCCCCCCACCCCACCCCCCACACCCAAATCGCTCATTAAGCTTGCAGCCTTTTGTCTGAACTCTGGTCTGTAATCTTCTTTTTTTGCATCCATGCACAAGTGTTGCCCGTCCTATTCGGAGCTTCTTTTTTTTTTTTACACATCACTCACATAGTCATAACACATTACAAACACACACACACACACACACACACACACAGACACACACACGCAGGCATTGCATTGCCTTCATGTTGTGGTAATTCCCTGTCTGTGAGCTCAGCTGAAAAGCGTATTGATTGGATTTTCTGTGAGATTGTTCTTCTTAAAGGCTCACAGACATGCCTAATGAATGAGTTTAACGGGCCAAAAACACACTGACACTCAAACTCTACCAGTCATGTGGGACAGGAGCAGTGTGTGTGTGTGTATATGTGTGTGTGGATGGATGGATGGATTTGATAGAGGCACTGCTGAGTGTGGCACTTTTGCACGACACTTAGCAGGGATTTGTTAATGGTCGCCTGGCCGGCTCAGACAGCGTTGGGCTGCTTTGCGGCGTTGAGGTGAGTCCAAGCCTAATTGAATCAATCGCGTCCGTATCCTTAAATCCCCGGGATGCTGCGCTCGCCTGGACACACACAGCTTGGCACCACGACTGTCACAGTGTTATCAGGGGATGCTTTCTTTTTTTCCAGTGTTGGCACTCAATGCAGTCAGCAAACTTTCACATTTATGCATCAAATGAGGCCAAACTCTTCACCTGCCCTTCAAGAAAACACAAATTTGAGCTGATTTTAAGTGTTATGATGTTGTTTTTGTTCGAATCTTTGCATGTTTGAGTCAAACTTGGTAGAAAAAAGTGCATTTTCTTCCCTCACACTGTTTCAAACTTAACTAGCTTACCCTCGTCTCTCTTGACCTTGTGTTATGTAATGTTAGTTGTATGGAGCGCGGCCTGCTTACCTTGGGCTCCTCTGCTCCCCTTGGGGCCTCACTGTGTGTTTATCTCCGTCCCCTCTCTTCATGATTAATTCATCGCCTCATCCATCATTGATGGCGTCTTCGTGCCAAGATGAGGTGACTGATGGGCAGATTGGATGTTAGCCGGCCGGTGTGGATGTGAACTCGGAGTATTGTGACGCTGCAGAATTGGGAGTGAATATAAAAACAGTGGATGTTTGGTAAAACGTCTTTAGATGCTGTTGTGTTTTAACAAAACACAGAGAATAAGAGTCACATCAGAACCTTCAGTGGGTCCGTCCTCTCTTCTGCTTCCTGGTTGGTCTTTACTTTTTCATCAGTTATGTCTTATTATCACATTTTGCTCCCACATCTCTGGTATTTTCTTTCCTTTGTGACATTATTCTGTTTTTCACTCTGATTCTTAAATTTCCCTTTGAGCCTTTTATTCCAATCCTGCTCCGTCACCAAATATTCTGCATATTTCCTTTGTTTTCACCAGCCACTTTTCTTCTCAGTTGATAGAGTTTGACTTATGAATCGATCTGCTGAAGATATTTGGTGATAAAGCACATTATTACAGACAAACGCACCCTGGTTTACAAGTGTTCTCATGTCCTCATTGGCCCTAAAACTCTGTCAGTATCTAGCTTGTGTTTTTTGAATCCCACTCATCACATCTGCAGCTCCTCATTTAAACACCGTCTTCTTCTCTGAGACTCTCTCAACACTTCTCCTGCTCAGTCAGGACAGAAAACAGTCGTTTTTCTTGAGTGTTCCTCTGGCTCCTGACCAGCTGATGGACTCAGTATGCAGCTGCCATCCTGAGAGGAGGAGGAGGAGGAGGAGGAGGAGCAGGAGGAGGAGGAGGAGGAGCGGCAGCAGTAACCTTGAGGGGACCGTTGAGAGCAGAAGCCTTGTGATTGCAGATACCTGCTGCAGTTTAGAGACTTGTGAGTGGGCAGCTCATTGATTAGCGTGTAAACAGACCTTGATCTTCTTGTTTTTTTGGGGTTTTTTTTTGCCTCATGGAGCTTAATGGATGAACCATTTAGCTCTCAGGTCCCAGAAGACCCTTGACTCACAACTCAGGTTTGTAATGGAAACTGAGAAAAGAGTTTTCGAAATGTTTTTCCTCGTCTTTAAGGTGGATAACGATATACTGACATGGACGTGGTTCATGTTGAATGGATCCACTCCAGAGTCCTTTGTGTAAATACATCTTTGGGACTTTAAGAAAAACTTCTATCATAAGTCAAAGTTTTTATTTTGACGTTTATTGTTCCTCCCTGCAAAGTTCTGGATGTAAATTTATAAAATTACAACAAAAATAGAAGGAAATGTCAAAAATTCTCACAGTAACTTTGATGGATAACGGCACTCTAATGCTGCTGTAAGCTGTAATGCCATTATGACTGTATACCACACTGATCGAATCGTCCTATTCATTCCCATATGTGATCAATCATCATTAATGAATGGTTTAAATGACGCCAGCATTCATTAGAATAAGGCAGGGATGATGCTGTGAAGCTTCGGTGGACGTCTGCTGACGGAGGCGGAGGAAAACTGTTCACAGAGATTTTTATTTTTAGAAAAAATAACAATAATAACGATCAAAAGATGAACGAGGTTCAGTTATGAGTCTTAAAAAAAAAATCCTCAGGAGTCTTACAGACGCAGAGAAGCATTTTTATTTATGACTTTGAATCAGAAACACAAGCGACAGCAACCAGTGAGAACTGAACGGAAGAAATCTGTAACATCATGTAATTCCACTCAGCTTAATGGGGGAAAAAACTGATAAAAATGAGCGAAACAGAGCCGCGGATAACTACAGCGCTGAAGTTATCTCACCCTGGGGTTTTATTACCATCCGCAGTCGTTTTTTTTAAAGCAAAGAGCCCAGAAAACGATCCTCCGAACGAACGTGGCCATAAGGAACCCTGCTAACAACAAGCTTGAATTATTAAATGCCAGATAATTGTGGTGGGTTCTTCTCCCACCTGTTAGGCTTTATTCAGCGGAGAAGACAGACTCAAAGGACCCTCAGCCGCCCCCCCCCCTCGGATCCTCTTACATGGTTATACATCACCACCCTGTGATGTTCAATGTGTCCCAGGAGCTCCACTGTGAAGAAGCGTTTTAATTACATTCCTGATGTACCCACTTCCCCTCCAACCTGCTTTTTTTTTTTTTTTTCTGTTCCCGCGTCGTACGGTAATTTACATTACAGTTTCCCATAATGCCTTTGGACGGCCACCTGGGAACGCGACTGAACTTGTTGTGTTTGGCTGTGATTTACACGAGCGGCCGTTTTGTCCGAGCGAAAGCCCAAAGCTGAAAGAGAAAATCAGTTTATTGCAACAAATATTGAAAATGTTCCTGATTTCAGAATCTCTTGTTGATGCATTTCAGGTCTTAAAGTGTCCAGAAGAATAAAAAGCATCTGGAACATAATGAATTTTTTTTTTTTTTTATCACATCAAGTGATAATCTGCCACATTTCTTTTCTCTCTCTCTCTTTTAAAAAAAAAATCAATCTCAGTTTCTTTTTCTTTCTTCTCACGCCGGCGTCGTCGTCGCATCGGAGGTTAACACTTCATACGTTTGCCATCAGTGGCTCAGCAGAGCAGTAAGCGCTCCGTCTCTGTAAGTTCGCTCTCCAGCTTCCCCACCACCACCACCACCACCACCACATCTCCTCAGTGCAGTCACGGCTTCTGTGACTAAGCTGCTCTAAACCAGCTGAGAGCAGCTGTCAGGACCTCTCAGGTTCTGTGGCTCGCTCTCTCGCTCTCTCGCTCTCTCGCTCTCTCGCTCTCCTCACCGTAAATGTAACTTCTGTTCCACTCACTGCTTTTGTCATATCAGCGTCTGCAGCGAAGCTCGGCTTTCTCTCTGAATTTACTCTGGAAAAGAACGGGGAAAAATCTCCACCGGGGCTTGTCATCGTGTGCGTCAGTCATCAGACAGTCCTCTTTTTGTTTTTTAAATTTAATTTAACACTTAGATAATAATAGTAACAATAAAAAATGATAATCATTTCCTTTATAGGACTGTTTATAGAAGGAGTGCAGCCTGTGATGCTTTAAAACAAACAAATCAGATGCACAAAGTGCCTCACGTGAAAGTATAATGAACATAAAAACAGAGATAGAAGACGAATAAAACCCACCCGATAATAATCGTAAAATTAAGATGACGATAAAGATGAAAATAGAAGTCGAACACAAGGTGGGAAATAAAAACACAAGTGAATAATAGCAATAAAAACGAGGTTTAAACAGAGTAAACAGGATGCGTTCAAGGAAAATATAAAAAAATAGGAGTGCTGGAGTGCGTTTGTGTGAGGCGAAGCACAAAAGAGAGATTCAGGCTTTTATCAGGAGTCGAACGTTGTTAAAGACAAAAGAAAAGAGATCAGTTTTGTAAGTTTTCTTTAATATTTTCAGCAAACTTCCTCCTCTGTGGTTGTGTGTTTCATAGCTTTGGGACTTGATTGACAAAAGCTGCATCCTGGATTTTCTTTTTTTTGCATTTGTTGGGAAAAACCTCCAATAAACCAGCAGCAGATGATCACAGTGTGTTTTTAAAAAGAGGGTCAGTGAACGGTCCTTCACATCTGCAAACACTGTCACAACAGACGCTTTTTTTTTTTAATGATGCTCCACTTAAACTCCACCGTGGTCAGAGCTCCTGGGTTGCAAAATCCCAAATCCTGCTTCTCCTCTCACCGTCAACTCCTCCTGCAGCTCCGAACACGGAGGCCTCTCAGTATTCCGGGCGTGGAGAAGGGAGCTTTTGCCGGCATCCTTCCTCTCCGTGCATCGCTGCTTCCTATTTTCCGTGCGTCCGTGTGCGTGTTTAAGTGTATGCACATCTCAGCTCTACACCTGACGTGACATCCACCCATCATCCCCTCCCACCGGCTTCTCTCCCGGCTCATTCCCCCTCAAACCTGTCACACTTCTCCGCCCTCCGCCCTGCCAGCTCCGGATGCGAGCGGATGGGCATGCTGAAGCCCCCCAGACGACGGTGACGGCGGCGGCGGTGGCAGCGGCGGCGGCTGCTGTGAATACCAAAAACACACCTCTTCCACTCTTTCTCATTCGTCCTCCCTGGAGCGACCCTTCTCCCTCTGCAACTCACAGGCCTGCAACGCCATGCAGTCCTCCTCATCCACTCCCCTCCATCTAACCATCAGTTTACAGCTTCGCCTCCACCCGTCTTGCCTCTCTATCCTCCTTCACGACCGACAAAGTCAGTCCATGGAGGAGGGAGGCTGTTATTGATGGAAGGACGGTGGAGTCGAGCTCAATACGACTCCTCGCTCAGCGCCTCCTGCATCTCTTTCAGCCTTTGAACCATCAGCTGATGACACAGCTGCCCCAGATGTTAAGCAACATGAGCACCCCCTCTTCACTTTTTTCCTCGCTAATATCGTCCGTGGAGCCGCATTGCGGTAACGAACGGCCCAGCAACAGAGAATAGCATTTTCGCTCGAGCCATGCCTCTCACTGGCAGGCGCCATGACTTGGCAGGTATTTTAAAGGCAGTAGACACGAGTGCGTGCTGATTCGCCGAGACTGGCTGAATGGTCGTGCTGTGTTGTCAGCAGCAGCAGCAGCAGCGTCTCCAGGTTGTTGCTTGTGAAAACGGACGTTAGAGATGCACACACACACACACACACACACACACACATTTTCAAACACACAGAAACTTTTCCTCAGAGACTCTCGCCCTCCTTTTCTTCAGCTTGACTCCTAATTGGTCTCTCCTTCCAGCAGTGAGCCGTCCCTGCAGCTGTTTATCCTTTTTTTTTTTTTCACATGAGACGAGGTCAGCGTCTAAACAGTGCATGTGTGTGCAGAAGAGACCAGAACATCACAGCTCCTGCATGACATCAGGAAAGACGTTAACCTCCTTTGATGAACTTTATGAAAACAGCTCACACTTTTTTTGTTTTTCACTCATTTTGACCAAAAGAAACAAAATGGGGAAACAGATTTTTCCTGTGTTTTTATGTTGTGCCTGAAAGTTCTGTAACTTGCTGCATCATGGTTAGAAGTTAGCTGTGTCATCGCTCCGGTGGTTGGATTAAGACATGTTAAAACCTGATTGTGATGTTGTAAATCATTGATCGGCACTTCCATGGTGATGCATTTGTGTCGGTAACTGTAACCTCTGTGTTTCTTCCTCGTCTGCTGCTGCTGCTGCTGCTGCTGCTGCTGCTGCTGCCATGACTTCCTGATAAGGAGTGTTTGTTGCTGCTGTCTGGGACAAACAGCAGGGGGGTTAGTTAGTTTCGGCTCCAGTGACCTGCTATCACAAAACCTGTCATCATGGAGACGCCGTGTGTTTAGCAGAAAACGCACCGTCATCTGACCCTGATGCGTTCGAGGACAGATTGGCCACAAGGCCGATTAACTGAGATATTGTCCCTTTTTTTTTCGTGGAGCTGTGAGCAGCAGCAGAGGCCGAAATTGACAGTTATGGATCCACACACAGGTGCAGATGTTGATTGAGGGAAACAGGAGGAAAGATGATCTGATAGATGATTGAGCCGAGTTTCCTCCAGATGCACACTCGCCGCCCTCTGTGGAGAGCCTATTTGGGGACTTTCGTTTCTGGCTGTTTTCTGTGCGAAACATCCCCACGGTGTTGCAGCAGAGGCAATAATGAGCACGGAGAGGAGAGACAGCTGGCACATCTCTGCCTCGACAAAAAAAACGTTGCAGAGAACGATTCTCTATTTAAAGGATGTATTGGGTTTAAAACCGGGAGGAAAGAAAAAAAAAAAGAAGAAAATAAAGAAATAATGAAGATGTTTAGAGAAAAAGAAAATGGGGTCAAAGAGGGAGGAGTGCAGACAGAACAGGAGGGAGAGGAAGGAGTGAGACGGAGCGTTGGGATTGTGGAGATAGAAACAGGACAGAGAAAATGAGAAAGAGCAAATAATAATAATAATAATATCAGGAGTGAAAATGATTTTGTTGCCATTTATCATGATGATAGTATTGATTCTCTGTTGCGACTGTCTGAAATGATTCTGCCCGCCGCTCATCAAGCCGACACTTAACGCACAGTCGGCATTTCCAATCATGTCTGCGAGTAAACAGTCTGTGTGCGTGTGCAACTATGCATGATAATGAAAAATTAAGGTACATCTGAATTAGTTTGCACTTGTCGGTTGCCTTTTGAGGCCAAACGCACCTCTTTCGCCATGCTTCTGAACACCAACAGAGTATCTTTTCTGCAGTTTCACTCGCATTTCTTCTTCTACTCTTCTAGCAGAGGCGCTGCTGTGTTGCTTCCTTTGGATTTACTCTCCCATAGATCTCAGGAGTTTATTTTGGAGACTAGTTTTAAGAAAAGATTAAGACGGATCGGCTGTCTGTTTAGCGTGGACTGCGCGCACGGCTCCGTCCCTCCGGTCCCGACTTTTTTTTCTTTACACTCCCGGTAATAAATCAGGCTGAGAAGACTCCATCTCGGAGTTCAATCTCCTGGTTTGGCCGTGGTACTCCATCCTTGGCCCTGCGCCCGCGCTGATGGGCCTACGTCAATACTCGCTCTGCCAGCGCGGCCCACTCAGCTGTTTAGTCGTGGTACTCCACCTCAAAGAATCGATTTGGGGCTCATTCTTGCCTGTGCCCATGACAAGATCTCATATCAGACGGATATAAAGCCCACCGCCCTCCTAACACACCTTCACAGTAAACACCTACTCAGCCAGCTGCTGCTGCGGCCCCTTCTGCTCCCTGAGCTGCAGCACTGACGGTGTTTCTGCCAAACCTCCTGTGAGAACGCTGAAGGGAGTGAGAGCACTTCATGTCCAGCCTGGAAGCTTCGTTATTCCCTCCTTTTTTATGTCTTGCTTTGTCATTTTGAAGAGCAAAAATAAAAAGAAAAGTCTGCTACCATATGTCTTATTTACGATCAGGTTGAGCTAGAGTTTTTATTACTGACATCATTAGCATGGTTGGACTTAAGATGGGCTTTTTAATGCTTGGAAGACTTAAAAAAAACGGAGTGAAATCCCCTTAAGACATTACAGCTGCACAGATTGACACTGAGTCAATGTAAAGATGCATTTTTCCCTCATCTGCGACGTAGGAGGCAGCCATTTTCTCGCTGGGTTATTAATGCGTTTGTGTGCTCTCCTTCTCCCCTCCGCGGTGAGATGTCATGCTCCGTGGAGATGAGGCTCCCCGAGTGTCCTCATTAGAATTCATGGGTGTCAGGATCTCAGCTCGGCCAATTTAGCTTGCTTTGCTCCTTAGCTCCTCTAACAGGTTATTGATCGGGTCCAATCTCATTCCTGTTAAGGCCGCCGACGCATCCGGAGCTCCTGCATGCGCTCAAGGGCCTGATCTTTATGAAAAAGTCGAGGACGCGGGGAGGACGTCTTGCTCACACAGTATATCTGACTCCCAGCTCTTATTCATGATGCTTCTGCCTTTGCGGAGGGGTGCCGGGGAGCCCACAGTGACCGGTGATTGTATCTGTTTTGACAGCCTGCCTTCTTAGTATTCTGCTTCTGAAGGCTGTTTCTTATTTTGTGCTAATAAGCCAATCCCACGACACAAATTGCAGAATCTTTCTGCGCCCGAAACGGGATCAGGACTCGCAGACTCGCTGCAGTTGCGAGTGTGTGTTTTGAATGTCAGGTGTTTGACGACCACACACTTTCTTTTTCTTTTTATTTGCAGCCCACCCGATGCCAGTTTTCTGCGGTCTTCAAGCAAATTGACTCAACAGATCACATAAACATTACTCACTGTTTAAAGTAAAGAGAAAGGACGCGTCTTGCTGCAATCCTGACATTGCAGTGATGCAATCACTGGAGGAGTCCGTTCGTACCAGTTATCAGGCGTAACAGATTATTTGAGCGGCCGTCGGATTTGATGCATCGCTGCAAATAAACTCAGCCCTCGGAGGGAAGCTCTGCTCCGTCCTCTCTAACCGGAGAGGTTTCTCAGTTGTTCTTGTGCTCAGAGTCGAATCCTCTCACCTGTTTTTGCAGACGATGACCAGGTCAAGTCCTGTGTATTTAGGGCGACACTTTATGCATTTTGCCTCTGACCCTTTGACCTTAAACGCAGCGTGGTGCCGAGTGTTTGAGCTGCGAGTGGACGAATGAACCCTGCAGTCGGTTCAAATGTACATTTGTGCTTCCTGTCCTTGTCATGACCTTGTGTGTTGTTGTTGCCGTGTTTTCTGGCCTTTTGATGTTTGCAGAATAAAGACCGTCGTTGGTTTTGGCTCCATCATTTTTTCCAGCTTCAGCAAGAACAATTTGTTCAGTCGTATCATCCAAACAGTGGAAACCGCTTCGCTCCAGCAGATGATGTTTCGTCAGCGTCAACATCCACGACGTGTTATTGAAGTTTTACCACAAAATGAATCGAAACCGATAAAGATGATGGTGTGAAACATTCCTTGATACTTGGTTTCTTTTTTTTCTTGGCTTTAAAGAATGACTTCATTGTTATCAGTCCCTGCTTGAGTGCTCATCGGGGAATGGCGATCATGTGTGGAATGCAGTTATTTTGGATTGGTCGAACTCAGTGTGAACTGCTATGAAGCTCCACCAGTGTATTGTTACCAACAGGTGCTTGTTCTGGCAAACGTTTCACATTGTTTCCACGTGGCTCCTCCCTGCTGGGGGGGGGGGGGGATCATAACGAAACACTTCTTCTTCAAACAAGACAAACCCTTCTTTGATCGGTTTTAATCTCGTGCCTTTAGCTTCTATTGTTTTCTGTTTATGAAAGATACTATAAAACGCTAGATTATGCGTAAATCCCCAGGATCACATTTCATAAACGAACTGAGGAGGATCAATGATGCAAACGTAATCGCGACATCAAAACAACTTTTGCTCTTTAGAACTTGTTTGTCTTTATTCAAAGAGTTCGTCTTTTCTTCCTGTTCTTTAGAAACATCTCTCCAAAACTCTGTCAAACATCATTCAATCATTGTATTCCATTCATTCATCATATCTCTTTCACATGTCCTGTCAATGAAAAGTGGTTTCTAGGTGGCGTGGCCTTGAGGTTTCTTCATCTATTATGTTTCGAGTCAAGCTACAGAAACGTAACTCCCCAGAAAATACCTCTCAAGTGATTCATTCAGTTAAGAACAATGCAGCCTAACTGGTTTCTCTCTAATGTGCACGTTCAACCTGTTTTTCTTCTCCAAGTGCGTAAAAAAAAAACAAGCGCTGAAACATCTAAACTGTCCTGATTGACCCGATGACGAAACGCCTTTACTCCACAATGATTAGTAGGTCAATTAGACTAATTACAGAACTAATGGCTGAAGCTGAGTCCCCTCAGAGAGCTGCGAACCGAGCAGAAACGCTTCACTCTGGCTGAGAGGGAAGTGAGATCTTGAGGAAAAGACCTGGCCCGAATCTGCCGACTTGAAAGGTCTAAATTCTTGGCTTTGGATGAGGGAGTTGCCTTGAGCCGGTCCAGCGAGGGCTAATGGCCAGACTCATCCTGTTCTCATGATATCAGACTCCCCCCCCGGCCCCCCACCTGACTGATCCAGAGCTTAGCAGAGCTTGTTATGGGATGGCACTGCTGCTGTCTGCGTGCCCAGGGCTGCCTAAAAGCCCCTGTGATGGGGGGGGGGGGGGGGGGCTCTTCAGGAGCTGCAGCTCACACTGATTCAACACTCCTGCTGACAGGCGCCGCAGCCCAGTTGAGAGGTAAACACACATGCGGACGCGAGCGCATGCACGCACAAATGCACAAATGCACACATGCACACATGCACACATGCACCAATGATGGATAAAGCTCACATTCTTCTTGACAACCCACCCGCCCGTCTGTTGACCTGCGTGACCCCTCACAGCGGTTTAGCACGACACGACTCCAGACTGGACATACGGGAGCGAGAAGGGAAACACCTTCCTGTCGTGAGACGCGCAGACCGACTTGTTTTCGGCACTTGTTATTGTACGGCGCTGTGTCACGTGAGGAGTGTGTTTTATGCTAATGTAAGGGCGCTACGTTTGCTTTGCTAACAGCACGAACTGCCGTGAGTGAAATGAAGATGTTTCCTCTTTAAGGACATCATCCTCTTTTTTTTTTTTTTTTTGCTGAGTTTTTTCACAGAATAGATTTAAGTGGCTAAATCTTGTCTGTAAGATTGTCGCTTTACAGTTTGTATTTGAGGTGTAGTTGTGCTGTTAAAAGTGTTTTATCAGTAAAAGTAGATTCTGATGTTTTTCCCATCAGAATCTAAAAATCTCTATATTTTTATATTTGGTCACAAACATCAGCAATGTTGATTCATCATCTACTTCTTGTTCTTGTTCTGGCTGAAGAAGACAATGTCCTCCATTAAACATTAAACTTAACCATCAACTTCACTTAAACTGTAACATCTTTTTCAAAAATCGAAGCGTCTGAAGTGAAAATCAAGCAAAAAGAGAGAACACTCAATACACATTCATGGCAATATGTGACACTGCCGCATCATTTTCTCTCTGCCTGCCGCCTGAAAGCCAGCAGAAATAAGATAAGGGCTGAGGCGGGGGATCTCTATCACATTCCCACACACAAACACACACACACACACTCGCTGGCTGACTTAAAAGCTGCTATGGTTTTGCAGTGATGCAGCTGATGACTTACTCACCTCTGCTGTGAGTCACACATCCGGATGAATGGCAGCTTGTGGATGAGAAGGATTCCTTTGTGGCCATGAGACCACACTGAGTGCATCAGTGATGCGTTCGTGTTTCTGCGTACGGAGGCTGGAAGTTGTGTTTTTTCTGATTTAGTCTCTCACCCACCTTTCTTACTGTTGACTTTATCAATACAAATGGCAAATTTTTCAGACAAGTTTCTTGCTTTTCACTCATTTCCCCTTTTGAACATCGTCTTTTTAAAGCTCCTTGTTGTGTTCAAGGACTCTACAATAACCAAAATGTCAGGTTCAGTGACCGACGTGGATGCACAAGCTGCTGTATAACTTCAGAAAGTTAAATCCATTTTCAAAATAGCAAGCAATCATGCCCTGAAAAACAAGGATGTTGTTAGTTGTTTCTTGCATCTTGCATGTTGTTTTGCTCTGAACTCTGTTGCGCACGATGATGCCTTATTAAAAAAACATAGTTATGGTGATGAAATGATTGCTAGTATCTGAACAGTCTCCAGTAAAGCTTCAAGTTCATTTTCATGATTTTACTCAATAGTTGTCATGAATCGGTGTGAATCAGGGAGAACGAGCCTCTGTATAGCTGGAAAGCTAACGTTAGCTGAGCTAACGTTAGCGCTGCAGCAAAAAGCAGCAACCTCATCAAACACTTACAGGTAATTCAGTCAACTCATTATTAAGCTTCAACTGAGGCTTAAGTCACACGGTTTGACTGACCCTCAGTTTTATAGTGTGAGTTGAGTTCTCCACATGAGCTGTGCAACATGTTAGCACCAAGTTCAACATGTTAACCTTCAAATTAAGCAGTAAAACAACATGAATTTAGCAAAACTTACAGATTTTGAGTTTGAAGTTGGGTTCAGACAGCCGGTATCAATCCATCATTGAGCTTGAAATGTTATCACTCAATTATAAAACCTATTAGGTCTGCTTCTGTCTCTCCTTCCCCCTTAAATAACAGATTAAGAAGCAAGTTTCTTCTCATGAAAGTAACATCAACAATTGTTTGATTGGATAACAGACTGATTATTGACCAGCCACTCGAGAAACCAAACAACCAGAAGGGATCAGCTCTATAAAGCAAACCAAAGCCTGATTCTTCAAACCTACAGAAGGCATGTTTTGAAAATAGCTGGCAGGAATGTAAAATATGTATGACTCGCTGCAGTTAATAGTCTAAAACGCTAAAAAACAAACCCATCAGCGTACTCCTTAAACGCCGAATGCAGATGAGAGTAAGAGGAGTGCGAGCGTCGGTCTGTGCAGGTCCTTGATACCTGTGTTTTTCTTTCCCATCTCAGCCCCTTCTGTTCTCTCGGTGCTCTGTTTGCTCCAGCCATCTGTTTGTTTACCCTGATTTATTGTCCGTTTTTTATCTCCACGCAACAGCGAGCCACCGCAACCATGATATGCAAATATATGGCCATCTTTGTCTCCGGCAAATAGCAGCGTGATTCCAAGTTTGCATGAATAACTGATGATCAGGAGGCTGAGGAAAGAAAAAAAAAACCAAAAACACTACAGGCTTTATTTGTGTTCGATGTGGACGGCGCCACCTGTTAAAGGGTTGAGTCCACCGTTTACAGATTGTTCTTTACTGGCTGTTTCGCTCTAATCCCCGGGCCTTGATAATGCATTAGAAATAGAAACACATTTGGCACTCATCCCCTCCCCTGAAGGTTTGCCGCTGAGCCTTTTTTTTTTGTTTTTGACAAATGAAGCCGTACTGAACTAGATAGAATTTAACATACGCACGTAAATATATATACAAGCGCACATGTGGCCTCGTGATTTCCCAAAAGCCTGCTGTTACTCTGCTAATAATCCCACTCGCTGTCCAAGTCCTTTCTATTATTGGGATGTTCTTCTGTTCATCCATCACCGGCTGCTCGGTGATGAAAGGTGGCACGGCGCATAAGTAGCCACGCACTTCCCTCCTCTCCTCTCAGCCCAGTCAACCCCCCCCCATCATTCCTCCCTTGTTTCTCCTTTTATCTCCTCTGTCCTTCTGTTTTGTTTTTTTTTTGTTTTTGTTCTCTCTGGCTCATCTGTAGATGGTGTATGTGGGAGACCGGCTAAAGTAGAGCAGGCTTTATACTCTCCGTCTGACGGGCTTATAGCGCTCGCCTCAAAGGGAACAGGGTCTGTTGATGGTGAGGGGAGGAGGGTGAGGGGGGGGACAATGCCGCTAATGGAGTGCATGTAAACATGATCAAAAGATGTGATGTTCGGCGAACCCACGGTGGCGACCTCAAGTGTTGTTTTGATGTGAAATGAACCCATGAGTTGCTCCTCCAAGTTGATGGCGGAACGGCAGTCCGAGGACGTCGTTTCGCTCGGAGGCAGCAGGTGCACTTAACGCGGTTTGCTCTGAGTCACTTTACCTCCTCAGTCTCATGTAAAAAGCTCATCAGCGCCTCCCCCTGCCTGTTAGCCCTGTAGGTAAAACTAGCCACACTTGTTTGTTGGTTTCGGGGGAGTTTCTGAGCAGTATTGTGTTTCCAGGTGGAGCCTGTTTTTCCAGACTGGAGCTTGATGATGTTTGTCATTGCACGCGAGTCGCTGACTTGCTGTTCTTGCAGATTGTTTTTTTTTTTTTTTTTTAACCTGAAACCTGGAAAAGCCTGTTTTTTTTTCTGACACTTACCAGAGTGCATTCCATCTGTTGCTCTCGGGTGCAGCTGATAACGGCATCATGGCTGAAAGTATCGAGTCACAGGGCCTAACTAGCAAACAGTATCAGTTACACCTGCTGACATCCAAGCCCTGGGAACGGAGATACAGTTCCTGTGGCTTTAAAGATTCAAAGAGAAAGGCTGGCGGTGCAGGGTTTTAAATGATGCTTACATCTGCTTTAACCCCACTCACCTGATCGTGCAGAGGAGTTTAGGGCGAGATCCAAACACGGATGAGTGCTGTTGGGCATGTGTATGTGTGTGCAGAGTGTGTGTGTGTGTTTTTTTTATGTGTGTGTGTGTGTGCATTTGTGTTTAAAAAAAAAAAAAAAACAGGAGAGCAGGAGGAAGACAGTGCATCGAGACCAATTAGGTTGTTCCTTGATCCTGGCTGTACATGGGGATCTCTCTCTGTGGGAGCCAGGTCTCACTTCCTCTCTGCAGCCCTGCACACACACACACTGCAGCCGTGCACACACACACACTGCAGCCGTGCACACACACACTGCAGCCGTGCACACACACACCGCAGCCATGCACACAAACACGGATGCTGCAGTATCAAATAATATTCAAGTCAAACAATGCAAACCTGAAGCTCTCGCTTTGTGGCGTTTTTCTGTTTGTGATTAGTTGTCATGCTTCTCCTGCATGTCTTTGATGTGTGCTTCACATCCAGTATTCTCTCATTTATATTTATATATATTTTTTTCAGTATTAACCTGCTCCAAGGTGCCTTGTGTAGTCTATTTTAAGCCTTCCTTGCCAATCCTATGAAATCAAAGACCATTTGAAGACACGTTAATAATATATTTTCTTTGTAGCAGCGCTGTTAGTTGCTGTACTTAATTTATGATGAACTGTCTGCGGCGGCTGCTCACTCATAAACAAAACTGGGAGGAAAAGAAATTTGTTGATGTGCAAAAAACTGTATAAATATGAGATGATAATAATAACGGGATAATAATAGCTGTAAGACAGTTGTGTTTGCCTTTGTGTTCGGTAGGTAGCGGGGTTGAACGCCCTGGAAACGCAGGAGAAATGAATGCCTTTTTGGAGGAGAGGGGCGCCTCGGGAAACTCTGTAATGAGGACGACAAGGCATTTGACATTCTCTGTCACAGGCTACAGGCTGTTTCAATTCAGAGCAGGAGTAGAATGAGTGAGAGAGAAGAGAGGAGGAGGAGAGGAAGAAAAAAAATTAAGGAGGAGAGTGAGACAGAAGGAGGAAAGACTACGGAAGAGAGAGAGAGAGAGAGAGAAGAGGAGGATTAGGAGGGGAAGAGGTCTGAGCTAAGCCCCCACGCCCCATCTGGGAGGAGATGAGCCATGCTGTCTGTGAGCTGCAGGGGGGGGGTGGTGGTGGAGGTGGAGATGGGGATGGGGATGGGGTGGGGGGGTGCTAAATTAAGTCATCAGCATCACCGCCGAATTACGGCCAATTGCAGATAATGGCTGGTCGGAAATGTCACAACAATCATGTGTTGATTGGCGCCACTCCAGTCGCTCAGCGGTGTCTGTCTCTCGCTGGGTCATTAAGCTGGAGAGCAATAGTCACTGGACTCTGAACTTCCACATGTCGGTGTGTGTGTGTGTGTGTGTGTGTGTGTGTGTGTGTGTGTGTGTGCCATCTCCTACACACACACATGCACAAAAACACACAAAAACACACACGAATGGTTGGAGATTAACTCATGTTTATTGTATCCATTCGAAAGCCTTAATAGAAAATCAGTTTCCTGTAATGACGGCTGTCTGGAAATGGTGTATTTATGGAGTGTGTGTGCATGTGTGTGTGCATGTGTGTGTGTGTGTCATATAGTATGCTATGAAATGGGTGTTTCTGAGTAGAAGTGGGCGGGTGCGTTCCTCTGTTTGTGTTTCTATGCCTTATCAGTCCAAGTGTTGTCTTTAATCCGACCGGTCCGCTGTTAATGACTTCATTCTGACCTTCTTTCTTTTCCTCCTCTCTTCATCCACTGATGGGATTTTTTTTTTATTATTGAGCAACGATTGCCACATGGTATTGAATTAAAAAGCTTTATTGCTTTGGAGGGAAATAGTTGCCTGCAGCAGTGAAGTGGCTTGACACGTATTTACCCTCAGATTACGCTGGAAAGTCGACTCGCACGTACGGTCCTTTTGGAGGGAGATAACACGGTCTGTGTAAATATTCCAGCACAAATCCAAACTGAAACTGAAGCTCAAGTGTTTGCTTACTGGCGAAAGCCTGCAAGCTACAGCGTTATTTCAACATCTCGACCTTTCTATCCACTTTTAACTCTTAAAGCTGCAACTACTTTTCCAGCTATAAAAAGACGTCTCTTAAGTTCTTTTTTAATTATTTACGACATCCTTTTTTAATGTCACCGTCCTGTTTCAGTTCTTCCTTTGAGGAAAATTCTCTTTTTATTCAGGTTTTTTTTTGCCCTGCTAGTCTGGACTTTGGCCTATTTGACGGACAGCCAGCTTCATGTTTGGTATGCGTATTAATGATTTCAGATTAGCCCACATCGGCACAGCGTGAGGGCAGCATGTGATCGCAAAGCATCTCATATTTAATGTGTCTGCCAATCATGACAGATTACCTCCGACCCGACCGGCCGGTCAGCATGTGATGGTTTGAGTCAGGCGCTCCGCGTCGGCCCCCGAGGGTCACATGCTCGGCTTTGGGTTTGAGCTGCCGGCCACGTGGTGCCAAAACCAAAAAAAAAAAAAAGCAGTGGCCATACACTCAGATATCAGTGCGCCGTGGCCACGTTAAGGCCGCGTTCTCTTTGAAAACCCTCCGATTTATACAAAATCCCATTTGTGCGACGGAGCTGTTTGTTTGAAGCGGTTGTGCTTTGAAAAGCCTCATAAGGGGCTTCGACTCGAGAGCCGTTTCCTTCAGAAACGCCGAGGTGAGGAGTTGAAAGGGAAGGGGAGCTTTTGTTTGATGGCGTTTCTTCGGCAGTGTGATGCGTTTGAGTCCAGCTTATCTCGCTGGCATCGCACCACGCCATGAGAGACGGCCAGAGAGCGGCGGCCACGGTGAAATTCTCCACGCGTGGATGTGTGCGCTCATTCTGTGGCGATAAAACACCTTTTATCTTAATAAATATCCTCATAATGACTTCGGCAGTGTGCATGTGAAGCTCAACACGTCTAAGTTTGGAGCGCACGAACCATCAAATGTGCAAACAGCTAAAATGAAACGAGATTCTTTCGCTTTTAGTTTGAATTCGCTCTGCTCGGCTTATTGTGTGAGGCCAAGAGGAGTGGCAGCCAGAGAGTCACTATCGCTGCCTCCGGGGCCCAAGATCTCGTCCCTCAGACAAGTTTGCACAGTTTTTTTTTCGTGCTCTCGGGTGTTATTATTATTCATCCGGAGTAATTACACAACTAAAGGAAATATCCCTTCAGAGAAAGGGAGGGAACCAGGAGAAGGAGGCTAATGGAGCCTATTGTTCTACTGATCCATGTTCAGACTTCAGGGGAGGGAGGAAGCACTTTAGAGTACAGCGTCTGTGTGTGTGTGTGTGTGTGTGTGTGAGTGTGAGTGTGTGTGTGTGTGTGTGCAGCGCTGGCTCAGTCAGGAGGAGTTTAGGGTTGTGTGAGGTGCTGCTGTGCGTGCCTGGCCGAGCCTTGTCTTGGGGGTCAGGAAGAACAGCAGGAGTGTGTTATGCTGCACTCTGCTGGAACCCAGCTGGGCCATTACTTAATCCATAAACACACACACACACACACACAAGCACACACACTCACACACACACACACAGACATACTTTGTTGTAGTTCATTGAGCACAGTGCCAAGTCATTGTTAAGTGAACTATAGATTAGCCTGCATATGTGTGTGTTTTTGTGTGTGAGTCTGTGTGTGTGTGTGTGAGAGGGAAGGGGTGAGTTGTGTCTATTAGTGAGAAGTAGCCGCTTCTGTGAGCATCTGTGTCCGCATGTTTAAAGTACGAACCACATGGGAATTGAAGCATTAATGTTGCCTGCTTTCATCCGTCTCTCTGTTCGGATCTTTTTCATCTCACGGCCTCATTTTTTCATCCTTTAATGGAAACGTACACGTAGAAAAACGTAAAGAACAACCTGGGTGCCTTTGCACATTAACAGGTGTGTGCACAGGTGTACGTACATGTGTGTTGATCAGATGTGTCTGTGTTGGACTTTCTGCGTGTGTGTTCTCAGCAGTTGGTTTGTGTTTTCTTTGTTTCTTTTCTTGCTCCGTCCAGATTTGCTGTGTTTTCTGACAGATCTTCCTCGGCCGGTGTCCCGCTCCAGTGCTTACCGATTTCAAAACCCTTTTTTCCATGCATGCCTTAGTCTGCCTCGCTGTCTGTCGCTGAGCGGTGACTCTCCGGAGACGGGGGTTAAAAGTGAACGTGAAGCTGTCGGTTCAGAAACCGCATCCTCTCGCCGCTTTGACTCTTAATGCTTGAAACTTCTGCAGGATCATTTTGATTAGTTACACTGAGACATTCCTATATGTTTACCGGTGTGTGTGTGTGTGTGTGTGTGTGTGTGGGACGTCTGAAGGCTGGTTTTCGCCTGCGTGCACGCCGCAGTGTGTACCATCACTGTCTCTAAACACAGAGCTGTATTGATTAGCGGCGGTGCTCTTAAGTACTGAGCAGTTGCTGGCCTGCTGGTCAATACTCCATCACAGTTTGGCCCCTCTGAATCCCTGGTGGTGCGATTCTGCTGAAGGGCGGAGCAGCAGTTGCGATCCACCTTAAAAAACAATGTGCACAGCCAAGCGCTGACCTCTGTACAGCCACGCTGCGACACGCTGTAACGCCGCCAAAGAAACACAGCTGATTTTTTTCTCTGTTTCACTCAGAGAAACTGTTTGTTTTCTCTCGCCCCGCCGCCTCTCTCGGCCCTTCCTCTCCCTTCGTGCCTCCACATCCTCCCTCACCTCTCTCGTTGCAGAAATTCAAAACACTGAATATTTAGAATCATAAAAAAAAAGGGGCTCCGGTCTCCCATCCAGCTTCAGTCAGTATTTTTTTTTTTTTTTCGCAGCAGCCGCGCTGATATCTTTATCTACCTCCACCCAGAGCCTCCCAGAGCTGTCAGCCCTCCGCTCAGCCAAGCCAGCAACCTCTCTTCTCCGTCCTCCTATGGCGCAGAAAGATAGTGGCAATCAAGTCTAAAGCCTTCACTTGAACTCCTTTTTTTCTTTTTTGAACTCAGGCACAGTTCGGATCCCAACTTCATGACACTTTTTTTTTTTTTGTCTGTTGCTGTGTGAAATCTGAGCGCGGAGGGGGAAACAGTCCTCTGCAGAGGCGCTCGGCGGCCCTTCATGTGCATGCCTGTGAACAATGGCGCTTTATGTCCGTCCAAGCTCATTGTGCAGACCAAGTGTCAACAGCAACAAAAAAAACACAACAAGGCCTGCTGATGGAGAACATTAAAATCAGAGGCCTTGAGGCAGGACGCCTTTTGTTGTTTTCTTTCCAGATGTTTTGCATAGGTCGAGAATCCTGTAGTTGCTTAGTGACCGCTGTCTGAAACGTGACCTATACGCCAACATTTAAAATGTCTATATTCTGTTATTTTTCACTCTCAGCAATGTTGATAGGAATGTGAGACAACATTTTATTGATGAGTAAAAACAAGAAGCAGCTGCTTCTCTCTGCTGGTTTGTTCTAATGAATGTAAATGAAGTGGAGGCTAAACGCAGCTAAACTCATTTTAACCTTGATTTTATGGAAAAAAGAGTTAATTTACAGAGCTGTGCTGAAGTAAACTGAGTTAAGGTGGAGAGGTGCATAATAATGAGCGTGACACTGTGATATGGTGAGCCGCAGTATGAGGTACTGAGGAAAAAAAACTCAATATTATTGCTCTTTGCATTTTGCTTTTGCATCTGCATGCTTCACAAAGCAGCACAGACCTGAAAAGACTTGTTTTTTCCTGCATATTTATAACGTGAGAAACAAAGCCAGTTTTGATATTTAGTGCTCAGTTTATTGCTCTGGTGCTTCAGCTTCGTAGTAATGAGCAGAAACTCATTTGCCGGCTGCACTTTGATTGCAGTAAATTGATGATTTTTAAGCAAATATCGCCTCGCTGAAAGCACCTCTGGTCAGAAAGCGTGTCAGAGACCCTGAAATCTCACTGAGTAAAATTGGCCCCCAGACGTAGCGATCGCACGAAATCAATGAAGCTGCTGCCACACGCTTGTTTTGTTTCATTCTTTCCCTCCACCTGACCGGGTTTGAGGTGGAAATGCAGCTTACAGTAATCACGGTGGAGCTACATGGGTCGTATTGATTGTTTTAAAAGCGATTGTGTGGGATGGAAAAAAAAAAAAAAAAAAAGCGTAATAGGTTTATGTTCTTCGCTGCCTGTGCCGGCTGGTTGGTGCTCAGATTTCACTCCATTTAATAAACTCCCAAAAAACTCCAAGGAAATGGTTTTTTTTGTTTTCTTTTTCTGGGAGATGAAACTCTCATCTCTCAAGTGTAACCGGCGATACCAGATGAAACCGGGACCTTCGGCTCCTCAGCCTGCGGCAGATGCTTGTGTAGTTTAACCTGTGTTGACTGGCGAGCTTCACGTCTGCTCATAACCGGTTATTCTCCACAATCCGCCTCTCTCATGCTGCCCCCCCCCCCGTCACCCCCGACCACACTCCCACTCAGTCGGTCACGCAGTCACAGAGCCCTCGCAGGTTTTTACCTCAATGTATTCAAGACCACGAGAACAGAGAGCTCGACCACTTGAGAAATGTCACCTGGGATTAGTGCGAACGCGTCTGGATGATATTAAATCTACAGTTCGTGGTCTATAGATCTGTCGCCATGTCTCTGCTTCTGTTTCCAGCACTCATGCATTCAGAGCTATACCTCCCCCTGCCCTCTGCTTGACCTTAAATACATAAATTAAGTGAAACGGTGTTCACATTTCATGCTCAAGGGGTGGAGAAGAGCGTTTACATGCTGGAATATTTAAGAAACAATGAGGCTTCGCTTCCTCTTCAGCTCTTCAGGAACCTGATAAAACGCTGATAGATCAATAAGGCCAGCAGTGTTGTCTAATAGAGTTTATCGCGAGTGAAACAAAAGGCCCCATTAGGGTGGACATCCATCATCACCACCGCCCCTCCTGAGACGCAGATAAGATATCGAGTGTGCCATCTCCACCGCATGAAGGTCACTGTGCTCCAACCTCCAGACCTCAAGGTGGCAAAGTCACAAACAGCAATCTGTGGTGCAATCGCTGCTGGCTGCCCCCCCGGTCCTCCTCCCTCCCAACCACAAGGTGGTTTGGTTCAGATGCAGCTTTCATTACTGCAAAGGCAGCTTGTTGTTCTGTTCTGTGAAGCTTGCTGCATGAGCAGACATGAGGATGGAAAAACGATGCAGGAGGAGAGCAGAGCAGGAACAGAAGAGAAAAAAGCAGCAGAGAGAGGAAGAGATGAACTGAATGAAGGTGAGAGACAGTAGAGAGAACCAAAACCTAAGCTAAGCTAAGCTAAGCTAAGGCTAACTCCTCACTTTAAAACCAGGTTTTCAAACTGATGCGATCACCATCAAGACAAGCGTTCTAGCACCATTCAGAAATAATCTTTGTCCGTGCCCGACGCCTTAAAACACACATCACATGACCAATAATTCAGGTGCAGATGTAAACAGGAAGCAGAGGGTTGGTTGCTTAGTTGAAGAAAGAACAGCAGCGACAGAAGGTGAGTTTTGAGATTTCTTTGTGGACCAACGTCAAGGTTAAACTGTCGGCATAAACAACAAGGTCAGCAAAGCCATGTTGAATTAACCTCTGTTGCTTCCCGACTCAGGTTTGTTTGTCAGGGTTAGCAACATTTCCAAAGGTTTCCCTTTGAGGAGGTTGTCAAATGCAGGAACAGTGTGGACGCAGGTGAAGAAGTAGTAATAGTTTGGCTCAAGTGAGACCAGACGTGGATTTTGAAACTTTTCTTTCTTTCTTTCTTGCTAACCACAGTCTGCAACCAGGAGGCCGGTAGATTCAAATATCACAGACAGCATCGGGATCATGCAGAATGTGCAGGTGAAACCGGAGCTCAGATGACTCAGATCGGAGGGATCAGAGGGGCTCGGTGTTTTTATGTCAGTGACATCCCTCTTCTCTCTCCCTCTCCTTCCTGCAGCCATGTTGTTTGTGCACAGCCCCTTCCATGGCAACACCTCCGGTCCTCCCACTCCCCCTCCACTCCGCTCTGCTCTCTGCAGGCAGAAGGGATGCTGTATTTTGTTGCACTTACCAGTGCATCCTCTAAGGTGGAGGGCAATAAAAAATCCCAGTCATGCTATTTATTAATATGCACAGAGATCCACTGACGCTGCATCACAATGAGACACAACAGGTGCTGAGATTCCCTTTTCATATTTTGTCTTTTTTGGCAGTTTTCTTTTGTTTCTCCTCATCCTTGTTGGTTTTTTTCACCCCCTCATCATCTGTCATCCACCGGCTTTGGGCTGCGGGGGTGTGTGGGGGCGGGCGTGGGGTCTGCAGCAGTGTCAGGAGACACGGGGGCATATGTCCTTCTCCTGATCCCTTTATGTAAGCGGTTTTGTAAGGGGAGGAAGCGCTTGGTTAGGGGTTGGGTCACAAGCCGCGGCTAATTGGCAGCAGGCGACCGGGACCCTGTGGGGACAAAAAAAGAGAGGTGAGGAGGGCAGGGGCCTTGCTACTCTCGGGGAGGGGGGGTGAGGGGGGCATTGCATGACTAGAAGTGGTCTTGTTGATTCCAATTAAGGAGCAGGAGGAGAAGGAGGGAGTTCGGGTGCCACATTGGCTGTAGCGAGGATAAGAGTACTGGGGAGGAGGGGAGGGGGCACAGGCACAGATGCAGAGGGTAATTAACAAAGGTTGCCATGACACAGTGGCTAATAACACCAGCCTGTTGCTCTGTGAGTTTAATGGACAAATGTTAAACTATTGTTTGTCCAATTCTGCAAAAAAAAACAGGGTTAAAGATGCTTAAACTCTTAGAGGAAACAGTTGCTGCACAGTCGATAAAACCCCTTTTTGGAATAAAAACCCATCCAGTTTGAAATGACACTCCATCTTGAATGTTGATGATCCTTTTTAAAACGTCGGCGCATAAATTAGATTAAATCGTGTGTTTTACTGATAAATGTTCTCTCAAAAAAAAATCGGCAGCATCCATCCGACCGAAAACACTCGTTTTAAGCATCCTCTCATTTATCTGCAAAGGATTACTTATCTTGCATCTGTAATGCAAGCGCTGTTGTAATCAAGTCGAGTCCCGGCTGGCTTATAACGTCTGTTGGAGTGATGTCTGGAGGCCGCAAGCCAGTGAAGCGTGAGAACAAAAAAAAAAAAAAAATCTGTCAGACGTGCCTGCGTGCGGTTGAAAAGGACAGTCACCACAAGGGATGAATTACGAGAAAAATATCCAGCTGGATTTGTCTTGGATTAGGCCAATTTTCCTACGAGACGTTAGTAATCCCTGGAGGACGCAGGTTTTAAGGGGCTGCGGAGTAACAATCTGGTCAACATCATTCCCCATCTGCACCATCGATGATCTCCAACCAAGAAGAAGAAGAAGACGAGCAGCATCGACAACAAACACAACCTCCATGTTTCTGAGCTTAAATCCGAACCGAATGTGCCTTTAAATGTACCTGATGTGCTGCTATCACATTTCCCCCGCGGCTCTTCGGAGTGAGTATGAGGGGATGAGGGATTATACGAGCGGGCCTGGTAATGCTCTCGGTCCACACATTGGCCAGATTATTACTGGGCCTGCTTCCAAGCATGCTGTTCCATGCTAATTGCAATTGACTGTTATATAATTCCATTTGTAAAGTCGGGTTAACGTAAAAAAATCCCATCCGCGGTATTAAGATTGACATTTTCATGATATAATTCTGCAGCATGTGCGAGACTCCTTTTTTTTTTTGTGCCTTTGGTTTTATTTTGTGCGAGCCAGTTCACTTTTTTTTTTTTTTCTCCTGCCGGCGGCAAGATTTATCGGTCCAATCTGTCTTTATCTCTCAGCCTGCCTGTCTGCCATCCATGCATCCGCCCCTTATCCATTCTTCTCTCAATGCAAGCATCCATAATCCTGAGCCTCGTCTGGGATCCGATCGATCCAGCATCCGTTGCCCCTGCAGTTCCTGCATCTTTGGCTTGTTTTCCAGCTCAGATCAATACTACGTCATAATAATCCCCCCCCCACCCTCCCTTTCTTCCTTTTTCCTCCTATATCTTCCTGACGCAGCAACAACAACGCCTCCACCACACATCTCCGTCCTCAGGCATCTGCATTTTGCACCACCGAGCAGCAGCACATGAGTGAGTCTTGTCTGGCGAAGGGTGCATCGATTTCTCCCGAGCCACACGCGATGCCGCGGAGCATCGATCCACGGCAGTGTTGGAATAGTGTCACTTATTGAGACGTGATCACATGCTAACGGGACTGTGCGAAAAGGGCATTTTTGGACGTACAATAGAAAACATATAGAAATCCTTTTACTGTGTAGGAGAACAGCAGGGAGAGATGAGGCTTCTTCTTCAGGGCTGCAACTAATGATGATCTTTATTATTGATTAATCTGCCAATCATTTCCACCATTGATTGATAAATAATTTAACCTATAAAATGTCAAGATTCTCATCAAAGTTTCCATGAGGCCAGAGTGACACATTCACTTGCTTCTTCCAAAATGTGAAGACTCTTCATATCATAAACGATGAAAAAAAGCAACAAATTCTTACATTTAAAAAGGAAGAACAAGCTTGTTTGACAGTTTTGCTTTAAAATCACGTAAATTATCATTTAATAATGAACTAAATTGACGACTAAACAGCTTTTTTAATGATGAATCAGTTAATCGACCAATCTTTGCAGCAGTTCTGCAGCAAAAGAATGCTAACATACTGCTTAGTATTTAATAATATCCTAACCTTTTTGAATAATCAATAGAAATTTAGAACATAGAAGCGACCAAACACATCAATCTTTAGTTTTGCATCAAAAACTTCTATAAATGCAGACTTGTGGCTGTAAGTTCAAAGGGTTCATCAAACTTCCTTGTTCGGTGCATCTGTAGATTTTCCCTCTGCTGTCTGTGTTTTCGCTGCGATGTGCAGAAGCGTTCTGCGCCGTATCGACGGTCTCTGCACGGTTGAATTGTCGTGCAGCACGCACAGGGACCATCCTGTTGCTGATGGGGTCAGAGGAAACACGGGTCCACTCTGCCGACATCTTCCCAGCACTCTCACACCGCCCGCCCGCTCCCACGAGGGCTGCAGGGAGGCGGAAAGACAGGAACATGCTACGGCGGGGTAATTGCTTTGGTTTTGACGCTCGCTCCATCTCCCCTTTTCTCCCGTCTTCTCAATCAATCTCTTTCTTATTTCAGCCTTCCTCCTCCTCCTCCTCCTCCTCCTCCTCTTTGGCCTTTGACTCGCGCCCCTCTCTCGCCTCCTCCGTCAGCTGTCCTCGTCTCTGACATTCCTTCAATTACCTTGTTTACCTGTTTTCGGCGCCGTCCCGCCTCCTCTCTGACTCCTTCGCTCACAGCTGCCGGCTGCTCTGTTGTTCAAGAGCTGTTGAGATGAAAATGCCAGATGAGGAGTTAATTGTCTCATTACTAACTCGGTGTCTGGACCACCCTCATTAATTTAAGAGCTGATGAGGTGGTATTGACCCGAGTGTGTGTCTGTGTGTGATCTCTTCTGTCCTCTCTCTCTCTCTTTCTATCTGTTTATGTTTCATGAGTGTTTTTTCTTTTTTGCAGCAAACCTCTCCAACCAAACAGCACAGTAAACAACTCAAATATGAAACCAAACCTCAGCGAACCTCGATTTGATTCTTCCCACATACTGTGTGTCCGGAGAGGGCAAACAACCTGGTTTTCCTCTGCTGTGTTTAATTTTTTTTTGGTGTGTGTGTGTGTGTGCCGGTCATGTTAATATCTCCTAGTTATATCAAATAATTAAAACAAACAAACAGAAGAAGAGGGTTATTTGAGGAAAACATCATGAAACTTGGGTTTATTTTTCTGGAGTTAAAAAAAAATCCAGACGAAAAAAAATCTGGCTCTGGCGTCCTTCGTGTCGTGACGGCGTAATTGTGTCAGTGGGAGACGTGTGATCAAAATTTCATATCTCGTTGCTCAGATCTCATATTCAGGTTTGTAGCTACAGGTTTTGAACATCAAGTACAAGTCAGACCTGAAGGAATTTCTGCCATTTTTTTTAAGCCAGCAGATGCTGATAATGCGTCAGTGGAAACCTCAGCAGATTCTGGATCCAAAGTCAGAACATTTGAATGGAAGCTCTGAGGACAGAAGCTGCCACACGGTTTGAGGAACCCTCTGAGACCAGGACTTGTGATTTCAGGCTGTTTAAATGAACTGACTGACTCGATCATGAGCCGAGGGTAGATTTGCGTGATTCACTTGGGATCTTTTTCATTGAGTTTTAAAGGAAAAACCTATTTTTTGTGCTACTTTTACTATATTAATAACAAACATAAACTGGATTTGTTGTAATAGACACGATTAAGTTCAGATGACTCAAGTTCTGCATCCAGTTTTCTAAAAAAATCCTATTTTTTAATCCAGAAATGGAGAATGCAACGATCACAGATGAAACTGTCTTTTTCCTGCTGAAAGATTTACTCAGAAACTCAATCACACATCTTTTATTTTGACTGATTAACTCTCGGTTGGTGTTCTGCATCCGTCCTCACCTCATCACATTAAAGCAGATTTCCCAGGAAATTTGGATCTAATCTTAATATTATTGTGCAACTATTGTTTTCAGCCCCTCAAAGGGTGCGAGTCCAGCTGCCTAATGCTGTTCTCCTCTCAGTCTTTTCCTTCCTGGCTTTGTAAGCAGCTGTTTTGCTGTCGTTTTCCCTCTTAGGAACATGATTTGTTCGCGGAGGAGACGGACGTCCTCCTGCTGCCTCATCGGTAGAAGCCGATGTTATCGTGCTCACTTTGTAACGGTCCACACCTTAAGGAAGTGTCAGAAAAACGATGTTGCTTTTGTGGAAAATGTCAAGGACTCATATCGTCGCTCAAGGTTGGATCGAAACACACGCTCCCAGCTCCAACGCATGCACACACTCCTCTCACTCGACCGCTGTTAATCAAATGTAAATCAGTAGTTGTCGCCGTCCTTTGTAATCCAACCGAGACTGACTCATCAATCCTCGAGACGGCCCTTTAAAATCTGAAGCCGCTGCCATCAGGCCAAGTGTTTCACACATTTTAGCGCATTTAATTCTTTTATGGTCGAAATGTCAATTATTTCCCCAACAAACGAACAAAAATATGCAATAAAACATTATATATTTTGAACATTTCTCTCTTTATCCCACAGTCGGATTCTGGATCGTCACAGTGATTTTAAATTAGCTTTCAATGTAGCGACGAAATGAAAAAGGTCAGAACTTCAAGCGTGGACCGAGCGTGTAGAACAGGATGCTGAACTCGCTCTGCCCGCGGCCCACTTTGTTAAATAAAAGGAGGCCTGGGGCCAGTTAATAAAAGTTAATTATATTTCTCTGATAAAATGGACAACAATAATAAAAAGACTTGTCCTTTTTTTTTTTTTTTTGGCTGGTTCCCAAAGCGGAGCAGCAGTTTCTGGTCCAGCAGCAGATGTTTCAGCTGTCAGGATCGTTGATGTGGCAGAAAAAGAACAACTTTAGAGTTATAATCATCTCTTTTCTTGCCCTGATTTGAAGCTAGCATGTTTTTTTGCAAATTAAACCGTAGGTTAGCATGAGGCAGTACAATGAGTTTTATTTAATTGCCTGTTTTGTCAACTTTTCAAGGTCTTTTTGTCCTCAGTCATCTAAAAAACAACTCAGTTAACTCAGTTTCAGCATCTCTGTTCAGGTCAGGTTTAAGTGAAGTTTCTCTAAAATCAAGTGCCACAACTCTGCACCACACAAAGATCCCTAATAAACTCATATGCAGCAACCGAAGTATAAAGAGAAATTACTGAACATTTACTAACTGGTTGACAAACAAAACAACTCCCAGTGTGCACACGGCTTTTATTTAAATCCTGAGTATTTAAATTCTGCAATGTTAACATCCATGTTTGCTAATCTTCCCCTTCCCCTGCCTCGTTAGTGCAGCAGTGCATGTTATTGGAGCTGCATGAAACCATTCGCAGGATTTTTGCACCACTTCACCGCACGAGGATGCACACAATGCAAGTGCACATGCACGAAAAACGAAACAAAAAACGGAGCCCAATGGTAGATAAACAGCTCCATAACTCTACTAGAGGTCGAAAGCTCCACAGGAAACCTTTAATTATGTTCCCCGCAGTAACTATGCACTGCGAGATGTGTGTTACTGGAAATGAGGAGTCCCTGGAGTCTTACTTCAACTCGCTTATGTGTATGTTGCGTTCACTGTCAACAATCCCGAGCAGCGTCGGAAACTTGTAGGAGAAAACACGAGCAGCTAAAAAAGAGCAATCACACTTTTTCTTGTTCCTCTGGAGTCGAAGCACCGACATGTAGTTACATTTTTGAGGAGGTGCTTATTATTATTATGGCAGCAGGGTGCACAGGCTCTGCAGCTACGGCTGTGGCCTCTTAATGCAAAACTATAAATACAGCCTGACGCTGAACGGGGCTGCAGCTGAAGTGCTTTGTGTCCAACATGGTGCTGCTGCTGAAAGGAATGAGTTGAATGTTAATGCTAATGTTGGCCTCGGTGCGGCTTTAGACCAGAACATGTAATCGATCCTTATCTTTTCCCCAACTTAACCACATGTTTGCATGACAAAATGAGCTTATCGTCCTCTGTTTTAATCGATCATGCCCCCCCACATTGCCACTTTCTCGCCCTCGCCTCGTTTTCGCGGCGGTTTTAACATAATCTGGCTCGTTAGAATTCAAGACGTTTGCAATCCTGCACCCACTTTCCTCACAAACCACTCGTTGCCCTTTGTAAGTTTCTAAGAAATCACCCCACATCCGACCCAGCGAAAGCATTAATTACCAGTGGAGGGCACATTGTTGTGTGTGTGTGTGTGTGTGTGTTATCTCGCTCCGCCACGAGGACTCATCAGGCAGCCGTGACATTTTTTTGGGAAGGTCATTTCTCAAAGAGCAAAAGCAAATGAGAGTGACATCCTGCGAAAGGCCGAGATATAACACGAGATCTACAGCTGACACTTTTTACAAAAGTCATTGTATCCGAATTACATGCAGATTTTTTGGTGCTTTGTGCGACGCACGCGGCTCTCAGGCACACACACACACACACACACGCATAGAGGCAGCGCGGCTCAGTGTGCTTGACCTTGACTCCTGCTGTCCATTCATGTTTGAGTGAGTGAGCAGAACGCAGATGCACATCCATCACGAACACACCCTGCACTTGACACGTCTCCGAGTTTAAAACGTGCATTTACATCAGAATGACGTGAGAGAGCAGAGCTGGAATATCTGCTGACAGACCGATCAGATTAAACGTGTGTCAGTGTCTTTGTGGGCAGCGAGCGAGGAGGACATGTTTATTTACATATGCGTTTCTGTGTGTGTGTGTGTGTGGAGGTGAAGGAGCTGCAGATTAATGCGTTCGGTGGTGGAGGGTGGTTTTTCGGTTATAAAGTGGAGGTTGTTATGTAGGAGAGAGCCGTTCGCATGGAGACCTTGGATGTGAAACAGTGAGTAATCGCGTAAGGAGCAGGTGCAGCGTAACATCCAGGTTTCTTATGCGGCCCTCATCCTCCTCTGCACCTCCGCAGTCATCCATCGCCGCTCTAAGACCCGTCTTCGCCCGGCTTCCTCATTTAACCGCGGCCTCAGATTCACTCCGTGGCCTGGGATTGTTTTAAATTACTCTCATGTCCCTGTTGGCAATCACATCTCCAGCCTTTGCGGTGAATATAGATTACAAACCAGAATAGGCGGACAAGTGATGCACTGCAAAATCATTAGTGTGTGTATGTGTGTGTGTGTGTGCGTGTGTGTGTGTGCTTCTGTCACGGTTAACTCTGACAAAATCAAACCTCTCGCCTTAAAAAAATTGTTGTATATTTTTGGCTCTTATTCCGTTTTTTTACTCCTTTTTTTAGCCGTCTTTTGCCACAGTTATTCAACACTTCCTTTGCGTAATGTGAGTAGGATGACAAGAACATTTATTATATTTGTTATTTTTTTTGTTCTTTAACAGGATACAAGTTCGAAGAAATGGCCTTGGAGTGGAGGGGGGGGGTGTGCATGCTCTTTTTTTGCAGTACAATTAAATTTGAATCTTTGCCATTTCTTCTCATTGAATGTCTCCTAGAAAAGTGTCATTTTATAAACACGGTTAAACGTCTGAGGTCAAATTCTCACCGCACGCTGCCAGGGTTGGCTTTTTAATCGCTTTACAATTGAACGCCGAATAAAAAATTGCATAAGTTTATGGCCGTTTGACTAGTTTTTTATTATCACCAGAGTGTTAACTCCTTTTATAAAAGCTGCTCAGTTGTTGTAAACTTGGAAGAACATACTCAACCTTTCCACCTTTACGTGACTGATATCTTCTCAGGAAACCTCCCTTCTTATCAGTGAACGTAAAAGAACCTCGGCGCTGGATCTGATCCTTCGCAGGCACTCCTGGTTCGCCGTTCCTCTCCCTCATTTGCCAGTGTTTGTTTTCAGCAGGGTGAATAGAGGATGTTAGTCAAATACACCCACTTCTAAACCAGGCGGGGGAACAATGAGAACATTGTGCAGTGGAGTTGGAGTTGCCGTAGCTCCTTGACCACCTCTTGTTTGCTCGGTTATGTGGACGGCTGAGATTGCTAATAAATCTCATAGTGAGTTCCTCGCTACAGGAAGTGCAGATAAAGAGGGAGAACTTCGAGTGTAAATGCGCTGGCGTGCGTCCATGCATCCTCTCATTGGTTGATTTGTTTTTGTTTTACCTTTGCCCTGAAAGTTTGACTCATATTTCTGTCAGGGAGGGGGGGAGTGTGTGTGTGTGTGGGGGCGCGCTCTGTCAGCCTGTGTTTCCACCTCAGAGAATTAGTCGATTTAATTTAGGCGTCGTAACCTTGAAAAAGCCATTCATCTTTCTCCCACATGGATTTTTTTTCTCTTTTTTTTCTTCTTCTTCTTACTCGACTTGCTTGCAACTCTTCTCTTTCTGCCTCTCATTTTTCTCCATAACACCGGCAACACCGGTGGCAGCCGGGCACGGCAAAAAAACACACACACAAACTGCAATTGGATGAAGTGAAAGGCTCCCAGACAGACGTGAGCAGGGTGAAAGGATTGGGAGCCCCATGCCAGGCAATCTCCCTGATAATGGAATGCGGCCGCCTAACAACATTCATAAATATTCAGATGAGGCGAAATGAGGCTGCCCGAGAGATTGTGTGGCGTAAGCTGTCAGCGGCGTGCACGGGAAGTAACAACGGCAGCCGCTGCTGTGTTGGTGAGCTGTAGGGAAGAAGCATCGTATCCCGTCATGTGTAAAGAGTCAGGAATGTGTGGGAGGTATTGTTCTTTTCTGTTTTGTAAAGGTTTGTTTGATTTTTAAAAAATGAACCATGTTGAGTTGATCTTTTATTTCTGAATGGATGAAACCAAACATCCCCAAAAAAAAAAAGTGATGCACGTTGGCTGATTGAGGCGGCGCTTCACCTCAACAATCAGCACACGCTGCAGTTTCCCCTGGAAGCATGTGTCAGAGCCGCAATTAACATGGCAGCGGTTAGCCACATGTCGGTGGAGAAACTTTATCCCCGCGGGTCGTGAACACACACTGAAGCTCGTAACGACGAAAAGAGATTCTCTGAAGAAAAGAGTCGTGTTCTCACTATTAATATAAGTGCTAATATCTGGAGTGTGAGCCGGTTTCAGGGAGCTGAGCTCGATGCTGCTGAGCAAACACACTCTTCTGATATTATCACAGCTATATGAGCAGAGTCAGTTCAGGTATTAAACAAGCTGAAGGCATCTCCTCTGTAGATCTTCCTCTAAATGCCGCTGATATTTAAATAATTGAACTGAAATTGAAAGTTAAATGAAACATAAAAGAGGATTAGCTGAAATAAAAATGACTCCTGACTGTTTTTTTTAAGCCCCATTATCAGATCAGAATTGAAATATTTGCACTTTTTTCTGCAAATCTAACAGAATTCCCATCAGCCTCGGCTCTGTTTTGTGTTTAAGAGTGAGCATTACAAGTCATTATCGCTCTGTTAGCATGCTATCATTAGCATGTAGCTCACAGCATCACTGTGCTTAAGTGCAGCATCACAGAGCTGCTCTATGAGGTGATTTAATTCATAATCTTGTTTCAATTTTTTGGGAGAAACTTTGCATTAAAGAGTTAAACTCAGTTGTTCCACATGTGGTTATGAACCTTTCCAGGACCCCATGCAGCCTGCTCTTTGGGAAGCATTGATTTAAAACAAAGGCTGATCAATCCCGCTTTATTCTGACATTGAACGTTAATGCGTGATCCGTGTGAAACCCTGTGATGTGCGTCAGCGATTCTGTTACCGAAAGCTGCTTTTTTTTTGTGGAGGATTTAATAGACTGAGCCGCTCTGACTCCCAGAGAGAGATAATAATAATAATAATTGATTCAGTGCGGGGAACAAATCGGACCACCTTGTGTCACAATTGGAGGTAAGTGTGTGAAAGTTTGTGTGTAATTTGTCTCTTTGTGCATCTGTGGAAGTTCGCTGTAGTGTCGTTTGCCCTTTTCAGTAACTTGACCCCTCATTAATTTCGTGCGATTCGTCCGACCTCAAACATTCAGGGGAAACACACCAGAGGAATCCGTTGTTATTAATACACCATATTAATTATCATGTGAAATCAGAGGCGGAGTGTGAGGCGGTTGGATGTCCTGACCAAAAGGAAGTGCCTTTGCTGAGCTAGTGGCTTCGGATTGTGGTCTCTTGGAAAAGTGAGCCAGAAGACGGCACTTTATCGCAGCATTTTCGGAAATTAATGAGTGCTTTTGGGAGCTTGGGAGCGTTTGTGTATATGTGCATGCCTCTCTCTATGTGTGTGTGTGTGTGTGTGTGTGTGTGTGAGCTGAGGAGGGGGGGGGTTATTTTAAAAGATTTTTTGTGTGTGTGGACCGCTGTGGTATGGCTGTTTCTCTGAACCTTGCTTAAGATTATATGTTTAGTCAAACAGCCTCAACAGCTCCGCGTCTCCAATATCCCAAATTCCTTCCAAAGCAAACCGTCGCTTAATCTCTGAGCGACTGTTTCATGAAGCGGCTCCAAAAGGAGAAAAGAAAAAAAAAAAACTCTCATTCCATTTTCTTATTTTTGTCAGAAAGCCCCCCCCCCCCACCCTCTGCCGGCCCCCCCCTGCTGTGGGACAGCGTCGTTATGTGCTGGCACCCAGATAAAGCGGATCAGCTGGCATAGAAGAGGCGTCCATGTCCAATCTCTGTTTTACCCTCCCAACAGCGTTTTGTTATTAACTATCTACTCAGCCTGCTGTGGAGGGAAGAGCGAAGGAACGAGGAGGAGGAGGACGTGACAGAGAGAGAGAGAGAAAAACGAGTTCGCCAAGCGAGCCAACGTGCCACCCTCAAGGACGTCGACTCTCTCTCTCTCTCTTGGACGACTGAGGACCGTCAGCGTTTCGGGGCAGGAGGCGTCGCTGTCTTTGGGCCTTTTCTCCAAGTGTTTATTTTTAGTTCCCAGCCAGTTAAGAAAGAAAAAAAACAAAAAAAACTGGGCAAATCCTGAGGCTTAAATCATCAGGGAGCCTCAATTAGGCAAAGAGGAAAAAAAAAAAAAAGAAGATAAGCAAAGCAGTTCTTTTGGCTGGGCAGAGCTGTGGCGTTCTGATTGGTCAGGAGTCGCTCGTTAGCTAATCACAGCGATCAGATCAGGAATTTAATACCTGCCTATAAAAAACTTAACAGGCAGACACACTCGAACCCTGCAGGCATGGGGTTTTGTTGCAGCGCTCCTGTTGAATGCATTCAAATCTCCCCATTCATAACATCGTCTCGTTCATCAGGAGTCACTTTCAAACAGCAGAGTGAAAAAAACCGCGGTCGGCGGCGGCGATTTGATGACTCATTTGATGAAACTCCCGAGTTGCCCCGCGAAAACAAAAGCTGCGTTAGAAACCGTGGATTCATAAAAAGAAGAGGAGTGAAAAAGTTCAAGCTGGAGACTTTTGGAGTTGTGTTTCTTCGGTGTTATGACTTCTTAAGATACCGGTAATGAGATTTTTTTTTTTTTTTTTGCATTGCATCGAGGATAAAGACTTTGATTGATGTCTGCGAGAGAAGTAGGCGAGAGAATGTGGCACAAAAAAAAGGAAAAGAAAGAAAGAAAAACCTCTTTCAATGCGTTGGACAGGAACAAGATAAGTTGGGGATGAAAAAGCTGGGGGACAGAGGAGGTGGGGAGGGGGAGTGGAGGGGGGGAGAAAGGCACATGATGGCGGTGAGAGCTCTCGGTGCCGCGAGCTGAATGACAGCATATCAGATAGCAGCCGAGTCGTGGCGCCCTTGTTGATCTGCTCTGCCAGGACGGTGACAGCCACGACTGCAGAGGGAAAGACGCCACTGCTCGAGCAAACGGATGCAAGGTCTCCGCGTTTGAATGCAACGCCTCCATGGCAGCACAGGGGGGGGGCGGTGGTGGTGCAGGAATAGGTGATATAATGGAATATCTAAATAAAAAAACATGAATGTGGGTTTCACACAGTGACAGGCTTATTTTTTTTTGTGTGTGTGTCTTTATTGTAACAACCGGCCATGAATAATGTAAAACTGCACCAAACGGTTGCTTCATTCTGTTTGAACCTGGTGTTTCTGCAGAGTTGCAAATGTTTTTTTCAAAGCAAGACTAATAATAATAATTATTATTATTAGCACAATAAGATTCCTGAGGTGGCTTCTTTCAAATGAGGATTTTTGTTTTTTTCATATTTTACGGAGGATGATGTCAGAAAGTGAAAGCTTCAGATCAATGCGTGCAGAGCTGGAGGTGCCGTAGCGGAGCCGTATGTAGTCCTTCATTCCTTCTCTGTTTACATCTATTTTTGAGCGGCTCGCCGTGCATCCGTCTCACCTTGTGATGCTAAAGGTGAGGAAAAGCAGGCCTGTGAGCTCCAAAGCATGCGTGCACATCAACACAACAGCAGATAAACAGTTTTTTCCTCCCCTGTTCGGCAGCAAACTGTCACCTTTTTTTTGTTCTCTCTGCCTGGAAATGCTCTCATTCTCTCTTATCTCCTCTTTTTCTATCCCAAACCGGCTGATTCACCATTGACAGGGCCAAGAAAACAGCCTAATGGTGTGTATAATTCCAAAATGGTCTCCATAATTAAATAGCGTCTTGACACTAATTAGTTCGAGCTGTTGATAATAAAGTCAGCTCAAATTCTTTAGCAGTGCTTTTTAAAAATATTTTTAATTAACCAAATGGACTGATTAATACGATGTCGTTTTTTTTGTTGGTCTTGCTGTGCATTTTGTTGACTGCACTTCCTCAAACCAGCCCCCCACCCCCACCCCCCTCCCCGACTCTCCCTGTTCGTGGCTAATGGTCGGCTAAAAGGGCACTTGGCCCCGTCGAGGGAGCTGCTGCAACACAGCTGACACACATTCACAGCACTCCAGTTTCCTGCTTTATTTGGCCCACTTACAGATCTGAGAACAGTTTAACCAAACCGCTGGGTTTCGATGCTTCACATTTTTTTTTTGTTTTGTTTTTTTTAACGTGACTTTACGGGGTGATATGTTAGTCTGCCGGTCGGTCGTCGGATCCAACACTCATGTCGTCTCAAAAGCTCTTAAATTGGATTTTATCTGAAACTCTGTGGACACTCGTGGCTCTCAGATTCACGTCGATGACTCTGTTGATTGACTCACTCTCCTGTAGTGCCGTCGTGAGGTTCACGTTCGGGGTTTCAAGTGAAATTTCTCAACAGATATCGGACGGATTACAATAAAATTTCAAACAGCTGCAGACACTTCAGACTTGTTGTTCTCTCTGGAGTCCACCTACAGGAGGACGTGCTCCAGATCTGCACGGATCACTGGAGTCTGCAGCATGTTGCCATGTTGTGAAAGTCCCAATAAAATGGAGGTGTGGGGGACGTCCATATAGAGTGTATGGATACACAACTTAAGCAGAAATTTAAGTCACAATCCTTCGTAGATGTGAAAAATACATTTCAGCCTTTTCATTCTTAATGGGAAAAAATTGTAAATACTGAATCAATTCCCTTTATTATAGAATTGCTCAAATGTATTTTTCTATAATTAGTAGGGTGGAAGAAAATACTGATACATGCAATATTTCATCACGTGATACTGTATCGATCATTTGAAGTGCTGAATCTACAGTTTTTCAATAGTTTGGTGTTGCCAGATTCTTGCAAATGCACAGCTGTAATTGGGGCAGATGTTGAATCCTCTGTTGCATAACTGCACAAACATCAGTAGTATGAAGTTGGATGTTATAGTCAGTTACAACTACTTTGAGTCTGAATACATAAAAATAAACCTTATTTGTTAATTTATGCAACATTGTGTGTTCTTTATACTGAGTTTTTCCAAAAATAGACTATTTCTGAAAGAAAAATTGCTTACAGAATCCCAAAATATTGCAATATATCATATCGTCACCCCTGTATCTAGATATGTATGGTGTCGCCAGATTCTTGCCAATACACAGCTCAGATAAAGGGGAACAGAGGCAGTGGGACGCAGATCTGTGACTCCAGCTCACAGCACAGTCACTTCACATCTGTGCTCTCTTACTCTGTTTCCTGCTTATCGGTTCTCCGTCCACATCTCTCAGCCTCACCTTCTCTCCCTCCCTCTCTCTCTTTTTCTAATCTTTCCCCTTTTTTCCCTTCTTACCTTTCATGTCTCCGCTCAGAGATTCAGCTCATGGCCACCTCTGAGGAACGTTTGGCTCTTGACATACAATATATGACCTTTAAACCTTTGGTCCCTGGAGACGCTCCATCTCCAAGCCCTCTCCACTTACACACTTTCTGTTTTTTTTTTCTGTTGAGAATTAACATTGCAACACAGCACCTAGCTGACGCAGTTTGGCTGCTTTTGGATTGAAAAAAAAGAAAAAAAACCCTCCTCTGTGTGCTGAGATGAATGATTCCTCCCTTCCTCCAGCCGTATAATTACACAAAGCTGCTCTCCATGCAAACTCACTCTTTTCTTTTTTCTGCGGAGCTCTGGCGAAGCAGTGGGGGTCCCGCGGGATGCTGATGGCTACCGCCGCTCCCCGCTGTATGTGAGTAAAATATGACTGCATAACTGAGGCGACACCCACAGCTCCTCTCTCTCTCTCTCACTTTCTCTCTCTCATGCACTCAGAGGCCCTTTTGCAGGCTGTTAGCTTCACAAAAATAACCGATTTTTTTTTTGCAACAACAGCAAACGGTGCACATACAATAATTTAACCCCCCCACACACACACACACCGCCAGAGCCTCGGGGCAGAGGCGTGAGCCAACGCTCCACGCCTGTGACGGATGGTCTCGGACAGGTGTTTGAAGAGCTCAGGAATGTCGGACCAAATGTCTCACCCACATGACGGGTGCTGCGAGCTGTTTGTGGAGGACGTGGTGTAAAGACAGAGCCTTTTTTTTGGTGTTTTTTTTTTTGTTGTTTGTCTCACTGGAAGCACCACACACACACACACACACACACACACACACTCTCTCTCTTGAGCCTGTCAGAAGAAGCTTAGCCCATTGGGATGCTATTGTGTGTGTTTTTTTTAACATAAAGACAGAAAAAACATGACCAAACACACTAACTCCTATCCACTGCTTCATAAGCTCCTCTCACGTTCTCCCTCTCTTTGGTGGCTATTGACTAAAAAAGTCCAAATCAGCCTATTTTGCCCCATCAGGCCAGAAAATGAGGTGTGATTAATGACGTGAGGAAATGACTGGGATTCATCAGCATCTAGTTAGCATAGCGTAGCTGAGCAGAGACGTGAGATGAAGGCAGTAATAACCCGGCACAGAGGTGATGGAGTTATTAGCCCCCCGGCCTCTTCTTAGCACTGTCATTGTTCACACATACAAAAACACACACACACACACACACTCACGCACACTTGAACATTATAGACTACACGCTTCACGCCTCCTGCACGTCCTGCATAAACCCCTCAAACATGTGTATTTATAGGCGGGTGTAAAAAACCTGTGAATGTGAACTCGTGTACGGCGCGCTGCGTGATTTATAGCAGGATGTGTCTCGTACTGACGGCTGCAGGTATTTCTCTCTAATTCACAAAGGTCATGTTGCTTCACTTTAGAATAAGAGTCCTTGCAGGAAGTGTGTTTCCAGAGCTCATCCTTCACCTTCCACTCAGCGTAGATCTTAATGACACATAAAAGATATTGCCAAAGCAGCTGTGAGTGCAGCTCTGAGAGGAAAAAAGAAACAGTCCGCCTGGCTCGGAGCAATCTGATCCCTTTCTTTTTTCTTTTTCTTTTTATGTGGGGGTTGAGATTCATTTCCAGCTAAAATATTTGGAATGTGTGGAGAATTTCGAAATGCAGGGAAGGTCGCTCCTTCCTGCCTCAGTCTTGTTTGGACCAGTTCAGGTTGCATGTCAGGTCGGAAGAGGCACAGAAGCTCATACTTCATATCCTCAGCTTCTTGTTTTGTTTTGTTTTGTTTTTTTTTTTTGAAGAGAGAGGTCAACCTGCTGAGAAAAAGGTCAAGGTCTGGTGCAGCAGAGTCATAATTAAAAAAAAAAAAAAAAAAGAAGGTCACGTCAGATTGCAGCTGGGAGATCTGGCGAGATGACGACACGCCGCTGTCAATGAAAAAGCAATCCGCACAGGAACATGTATGACAGGACTTTATGACACACTCCATCAGAGGAATTTGTCAATGCCTTAAGTCCTACACACACACACACACACACACACACACACACATGTATAACTGCAGTGGAGCACTTTGCAGCAGATTTATGTTCACTAAGAAAGCATCTCGCTTCTCCGGCTGGACTCTGGATAACGTTACTGCCAAGGGTGTCCTTAAAACACTCCTGCAGCATGAAATCAAAGTGAGGCTGCTATTGAATCATAAAGTTGAAAAGGTTAAAAAAAATCAAGGTCAGGACACAGTTTCATTTTCAGTATCACAGACCTGAACAGTCTTACTCTGACTCTGCAGGTACGAGTCCAGAACAAGCTGCAACCGAATCAGCAGAATAAATGTTGGCAGCGTTCGTTTCTGCAAACCACAGTTATGTTAACTAAACTTTAAATTTCTTTCCTTTTCTGATTTTACGATCGAACAACATTGTGGTGAAGATCTGGTGAGGTTTAAGCACAGAAAACTCTTTGTCATGGTTAAGAAAAGACCATGTTTTGGCTTAAAGTAACCAGCGTTGTTGCCACAAACAGGGCTGGAAATTATTAAGACTTCTCATTAAAAAAATCTCCCTTTTTCCTCCGAACAGTGGTTTGCTGGATGTCAGACGTTTTTCATATTGTTGAAATATTTTTTTGGATACGTCAAAACTGGAGTTGAGCAACAAATCAATACTGAATAGATGTAATTTGAGACCAGATAACATCGTAGATCTTGGATGCTGCTTCATCGTCACATGGCTGTAACCACTTAGTCATTCGATCCATATGAACTGATGATTATTTATTACTTATTATTCATAATGGATTTCAAAAATGTTAAATGTACATGATGGAAACGACTCAAACCGACCCTGCAGCATCCACTCGTCTCATGTCTGCACCATATTTAACAGGTTTAGACCCCAGACGAGTATCAGTCTCTAACTAAACGTACTGCTTTGTGTTCCACTCACACTTCTCAGCAAACACACTCACAAGCTACAAGCCTAAAGAGATAAACACAGGTGAGCTACAAAAAAAAAGCCAAGTCCACCAAAGGCGGGAATTAGATCCTGCGAAGATTGACAGTTTTTAACTCGGCAAATCTCCCTTCAAATCCCTTCAAGAGCTGCTTCGGAATTTCAAACAGATCTCTGCAGCTCATGCAGTCACAACAGATCCTAAAGCTCAGGTAAGACAGGTGGATGTCTGGCTCATTTCTCACCACCTTTCAGCGGGGTGTGACTTCACGGCAGCCGTCTCTGCGGTGATGACTGCGCTCGACGTCGCACGCTCACATCCCGTCGGGCTGGTCTGCGGTGCAAAGGTTCAAATGTCGCCTCGTTATGTAACGATAACTAAGTGCTTGATTTTTTTTGCGGTGCTTAAGTGAAAGCATTAAGAACATCACAAGGCAACAACACATAACAACACAGTCCTGTTAACCCTCACAAAGACACTTACGCTTTATAAGCTTTCCAGGAAAAAGCCTGCAGCTAAATGCAACACAGTCGTGCATTAATCTGACGGATTAAGATGTCAGCTGGTGCAAATGTTTAAGCATTGTAACGTGCATCGTCATGCTTCTCTCTCATTTGATTTTTACAGTCGGTCTGGTAAAGATTTTTTTTCCCTAAATATTCATTAATCGTCTGCAAAACGACTTGCTCCACGTTAGCTAGTTTCTGCCAAAACACTAGTAGGGATTTTTTTATGCTGTGATGTCTGAGATGAAACTTCTGCAATAAAAGCAGCAACGCGGTCCAGAGGCAAAACAGACCCAGATGGCTGTGATTAGGAGGAGTGGACCTGTGAAATTAAGACTGAAGAGATGATCAAATGTCCTGGAGGAGTAGGGAGGAGGAGGGAGGAGGAGGAGGAGGAGGAGAAGGAGGTCGGTTTTTTTCTCATATTAAGAATCTTGAATACTGCTGTGGAGAGCAAAGAAGACAAAAAAAGGGGAGGGATGGGTTTGTGGTATTTTGTCTTCCTGGCTTGAGGAACAGGTTGGTGAAATCACAGCTTTCACACCTCTCATTATCTTTCCAAGCAGAAGGTCTGATCACAGGTCCATCTGTGTTGAAACGATGCTTCAATAGCTATTGTGAACTATTTCTCTCTTTTTTTTGTTTTTTTTTTGGTGAGGAGATGCTGTTGAAATGAGACACAAAAATAAAATTTAATTAACTAAAGACAATGGGAGGAGATGCCTTGTGGGTTTAACTCTGGTGTGTGTTTTTTTTTTTCTTCCCCTCATCATGTCGGTAGCAGATGCAGAAATGCTCGGTGACACACAGACACACTCACCAATTTTCATATCCTCGTTTTCATTAAGATCCTGCACGGCCTTGGCAACTCTTATCTCCACCCTCCCCTCCCCCGGAACTAAGTAATAACAGTGAGCGAAGCTATCAAACAGACTGAATATCAGCCTTTTTTGTCTTGTTTTTTTTTTTTTGTGTGAAACCCGTCAGCACAAAAGCCAACAGGACAGATGGACCGGCCTTGATAGCGTTTCCATCCATCCACTTCAAAAGGCCGGTGCAGTATCTGCATGCAGGCTGCAGACAGCCTGTCAACGCGCTGAGTCACTGGAAAGATCAGCTGTAACGAACCAGCAGAGGTACACATGTTTGCAGCCTGCTATTCAATATGTATATGTTCTTTACAGCTAATCTCACCGTGCGTGACGACCGTGCACGAGGTGGATTTTTATATATCTGACTTGTTTATTATTTTTTTTATCAAAGTGACCGCTTTGATTGACAACCAGCTGCAGCTGTTTGTTCGCTTAACCTCAGCAGATCCGATTCATCAGCAGAGTTTGTAGTGTCGGTGCCTCTTGCAGACTTTTCATGCAAATATTGCACAAATAAAATCACCTGCTGTGCAGTTAATTGCATTAAGAGCCATCTTAGGTCAATATTTATTCCTCTTCTCGCGGTAATTAGCCAGTTATGCTTTGTGTCTAGTGAGGCAGAGCAGCTTATAGCCTAGCTTCTCAGCCGTAGCTTGCATAGTAGCCAGGTTAGTGTGCTTCGTTCGGCCTGGTTTGGCTTCATCTTTTCCATCCTTTTCTTGTGTTAGCCTGGAGTTAAGAGGAGTCAGGGACTGAAAAGATGCTGACAGCTGGAGCCAAAACACTGAGCTTCACAGTGACTCATCAGAAACCACATGAGTGAAGCTACAGAGATCATGTTCAGGTTTTAATGCAGCTTATCTATAAAGAAGACGGATCACACAGGTGGGGTCGGCGGTAATGCATGAGGCCTGTACGAAAATCTATCGAGGAAACTACATTTCATTGACATGACATGCGACAGCAGATGTTTCAGCTCTTAGCTTGCTGCTGTGGAATGCATGCGACAGCTGCGCTCTTTGGGAACATTTTAAGACTCGATCTTGTGCATAATTGTTTGTGAAAATATATTACATATATTCATGGAGGGATTATGGGACTGTGGGCCTCTTGGTCTCTTGACTCGCCCAAACACCCCAGCCTGTGTGAGACTCACACCATGTGACGGCTGTTTCGTATCTCCATGTTGTTGTTTTACACATCTGTGTAATTGTTTTGCATCTCTGTGGGATTTTGTGTCCATTCGCAGTCGCTTTGTGTCATTTTTTACATCTCTCCGTAATAATTTTGCATCTCTTTGTAATCAATTTGCATGTCTTTGTGGCTGTTTTGTGTCACCACACAGTCGTTTTTTAAAATAAGTTTCTGGTCCCGGGGGGCCCGAGGGGTCAGAGGCTTGGCCCGCTCGGTAATCCATTCATGCATATATCAGAGCTTAAGATAGAGAGTCTACATTTGAAGAGATTTGAGGCTTAGTCACACATAACTCAGTTGGCATCCGAGAGAACCTGCAAAGACTGGGATTAACTTTAGCCTCCAAATGTTTGTGTAATCTAAACAGGCTGTGTGACTGATACACCTCAAACTGGGTTTAGAGTTTTTAAAAAAAGGTAGCACATAATCATATATATACACACCTTCATCCAGGTTGTAGAGATTAATCAGATTTGAAGAAGTTGCCGTCAGTTGTTTCGGCTTCGCAGTCGAAACAGTGTCTCGTTGGTTTTTTTTTACGTCCGCGGAGAGAAACAGTCGCTTGATCACACCTTGTGATCAGAATATCTGTCAGCATCTTCTCTTAACTTAACCCCCCCCCCCCGGTCTCCTCTGCGGGGCTCGAGCTTCTATTTATTCCTGGTGGTTCATTTGAGCTTAATCACATCGCACCAACGAGCAGCCACCTGGGGACGGGCAGAATTAATGAGTGTGAGGGACGGCCAGCAGATGGATGGGGGACCAGCGGCCCCGCCAGGAGTGTGCAGAGAACGCCTGCTGGTTTGGAAAAAAAAAAAAAAAACCTCCCTCCCCTCCCTCCTGACTCAGTCGCACTGAGAGTAATGACAAGGAGAGGCTGTCTGCTGCTGCTGAATGATTGTTCGGAGCTGTCCACACCTCTGGGAAAAAAAAAAAGGGGTCTGCAGAAAAGCAAGGGGCTCTGAGAGAGCTGGCATCTAATAACTGTGTCACCGAGTGGGAACCAAGAAAAACTGCACTGCATAATAAAACATGATGGATATTTGGATTAGTACCTGTCTGATGCAGACCGGGGTGGGGGGGGTCACATCCCGAGGGGTGAGCGAGTCAGAGATGGAAACTTAAGTGTGTTGTGCGTGAGTTTGTGCAGGTTTCTGCTCTGGAGTGAACACCAGGATCTCTGGTCTGGTGGGTGTGGATGATGACGGGTCCCGTCCTCTTCACTCCGCTGTCCCACTGCAGCTGCACTCATGTGATTTTACCGTGAAAATTCCTGTTTCGAGCTTTTGAAACTCGCCATAAACAAATGCAAATCGAGTTACCTGACCTCGACCGTGCATGCAGCTTGTTGCACCCAGACGATTCTTTCACTCCTGAGGCTAAAATATCGACTTTTCCATAAAGGAATCTGAGCACTAAACGTTCCCAGCCTCACTATATGAAAAAGTACAACATATATAATCCTGCATATGTGCTTTGTGAGTGTGAGTTGTCATTGTAGACAGTTGCTGTGCAACAGCTCTGCAACAATATGTTGTTATTCTCAAAGTGCATTTAGACGTAACAGACAAAAAAGCCAAAATTGTATTATGGCTGTTTTCCAGTTTTCTAAGCAGCAGGAAAAAAAAAAAAACCTTCAGTTTTCATAGACTCATCTCATGATTCTCAAGGTGATTGTTTAGGTGACTGCTTTATTTCCTCTCATGGAGCTTTAATGGATGTTGATGCAGAGGATGGTACAGGGCATCTTCATCACCGCTGTATGTTCCATACACGTCCGGCTGAAGGCAGCCTGCCAGCTCACTTTGATGAAAATGAATTGTGCTTCTTTGCTGCTGTAATTTGATCCACATAAACCTGTTTAGGGTCGTCTTCATGGGTTGTGCACACATGGCAGATCTCATGTCAAATCATGCTAAAGTAAAGAGGGTAATAAATTATCCGTCATCATTTTCAGAAAGCACCAGGAACTGCTGTCTTTTGCCAAAGAGAATATTAGCTCATGATTCAAACCGGCTCTTATTGCCTCATTATGAGCTTCACCTGTCCCACTTCTGCGTCTGCGTTTCTGAATATGAATGGTGACCTGAAATATAAAAGAAATATCACACTTGAAATTAATTTTATGACTGACTTTGCTCTTTTTATCTCTTTTTTTTTCCCCCATGTGGATCCTCCTCTTCCATCAATTCAAAATCGGTTGCAACCATCAGGTAAGTGCAGTTTGCCCTTTTTCACCCTTTGAAATATGTCTTTGCTAAATGTGTGCTGCGGGGATTTTTTTGCTCTGTTAACTCGCACAGAGCAGAATGGAGTAAAGTTTGAAACAGGGTCAGTTTAATCTTTGAACAATTAGCTTTTTCTCGCATTCTTTTTGATTATTTTGCAGTAACGGGGTGTTTTCATGCCTTTTTTTATGCATAGTTTTGTCTCATTTCCACATTGACTGAAACTTGGCCCCTCAAAACCAGTAGATGCTTTTCCTCTAAGTAGGTTAACTCAGCATGCTCATCTCTTTGAGCCGCGACGCTGTGCTGGAAATGGTTCTTTCCATGTAGTAATGTCGCTTTAAGTCCTGTAGTGATCCGACTCTTCAGAGCAGAACGCTGTGCGACGCTGTCACGGGTCTCCCCGGGTCACCTCGGCCCAGTGCTCAGGAGACTGCTGCTGGGTTATGATGATCTCTGCCTGCATTGTGACCTGTACACAGCCAATCACACACACACACACACAGTTTGACAGACTGCAAACCCCAGAGACCTGATGATACCGTACAGCCTGGAGATTAAGGTCTTTTGCAGCTGCTCTCCTTCAGCCAGCCATCATGGCACTGTGGAGCGGGGCACTGCCAGCTTTCAAGGGCAGGCAGAAGTTAACTTGCCCTCCCTGCATGCAAGCAGGCTGTCTGATTGGCCTCCTGCACCGTGCATACCATGCAGCCACTCCAGCATCAATCATTCTGCTGTACACAGCCGTGAAAATCAGGCCAAATGGTAAAGTCCTTGGTCATCACGCGTACGGATGCATTTTTTATGGATCTGATCGGTGCTGTGTGACACTGGCTTGACATTGTGGTTTCTACGTGACGTCCAAGTGGTTGCTGATGGTTGAAATGAGCAGATTTGCAGCCTGACTTTGTCAATAAGGAGCATGAAAAAAGAAGGAATTAACAGTCAATAAATCCCCCAAAGGCCTTTGCTCTGTTGATGACGGGACATAAAACTCCCTCTTATTTTTTGCCTTTTTGCAAATTTAACAGCCACACCTTCTTTCTGCAGTGGTCAGCCAGGTGGGGGGGGGATGGGCAGAGCTTGTGGAGCTCTGCAAATAGTTTCCCCTCCATATTTCAAATATTTCTTATTCCTGCAGTCTCTGTGCTCACTGCTGCATCAATATGCCTTCACCACGGCAGGAAAAGGTGTAAATAATGACATTAATAATGGCTGAATACCATTAAGCTGCTTCGATTTTTCAGGGTTCTGCTGCTGTGCATACCAGGTCACTTTCACACTGTCATGGCTTACCGGGACGCTTGAATAAAGAGGAGTTATTTTATGCTCTTCCTACTATGACGGGTCAAAATGTCGGCTGTGAAAAAAGTCCTGTTGCCTCCGTTCAGGTGGCGGCGGCGGCGGCATTGGCGGCGACAGAGAGGTGGAACGGTGGAGAGGTGGAACTGAAATGTGGAATGGAGCTTTGAGAACCAGCCCCAAGAGACACGCTCCTGTAGACAGACAATGCATCCCCACTGCTTTTTTCAAATCAGACTTTAACACACACTGGGAAATGTTCCTACCAGTGTGTCACCGGTAAATGCCGTATTTTTTACCATCAAGCTCTTTCTCGAGCAGGATGTCTTCCCTCATATTACTGCCCTCTCTCTGACAGGAAGCTTTTTGCTTGAACTTCTCACTTTAACTTCAGAGAAAGGCAAATGTCCTTAAAAAAAGTTTGCACACTGAGGCTTTTTCTGACACAATGGACGACACGTTTGAGTGCATTTCCACCTTAAATTCTCTGCAGATTCACAAATCCAACTTGTTTTCATCAAGAAAGAACCTTGTTGTTGTTGTTGTAAAAATGGTTGAAAGAGGCCAGTTACATTTACTGTATGTGCACCAAGAGCATCAATGACTCTATTTTCCTAAAGAAAGTAAGTGAATATTATAAGATCCATTAGTGAAAATGTATTTCTTTGTGCAGATGTGCAGTTGAACATTAGCATTTAATGTCTGTTAGAAAACACACAGCCCCTTCAAAGCCCAGCCTGTCCAGTGTGGTCATGTTTGCAGCTCTTTCCAGTCTTTTGCATCATCATGGACAGAGCTGTATCCCAGAAAAGTGTTTGTGATTGGGATTTAGGGATCAGAAAAAAACTCATCCAAGTTAAAGCAGATGTCTTATTCTTTAACATTGTCCCCCCCATTTGAAATGGAATAAATCACACACAGTCACACACAGCAGCAGCAGCGGTGTGCTGTATATTCAATAGAAAACAGGACAAAGACCTACAGTATGTGTGCCACTGCTTTTTACTTCCTGACCGGCAGAGTGAATCTGCACAGTCACCAGGACTGAAATCCCCTGAAGGCATCGGGATGATTGATGCTTCTCGTTTCTGATCGAACGGCTCCGAGGCCTGAATGCAGCCTTGTAATGAAAAAGAAAAGACAACACACCGAAACAAACTCTGACACTAACCTGATGTCACGACTTCGTGCTACGTGAAGGTTTTCCTGTTTCCGGCAAATGACTTAAAAAAAAACTACCTTCTCTCAATTATGTAGACAGTCAGCTTTGATGTCTGTACTTTGACTTGCCCTCTCCCATTTCCTTTGTCTGACTCCGTCTCTGTCTGTGTTTGTTCCATCAGACAGCTCTTGCAGCATAGTGAACCTCTTGCTCTGTGTGTGCACCGCATCTAATATTTATATGGGGGGGGGTATGAAGGCGGATCGCATGCCAAGCAGCCAAAACGCCATGTGAAAAAGCCGGGCTAAGACTTGATTGAATGAACGCGGCGCTAGCAGGCTGGATTTGAGACGGAGTCACATCATAACGCAGGAGATGCAAATCTGACATCACTCTGCTTTCTCGCCTTCCTGCCGTCTGTCTGTCTGTTTGCTGCTCTTCATCATTGTTATTCTCATTGAAAAGGGGCCCTACAGCGAACTGCATCCAATATGGGCTGCCGTTGCAACATTTATCCTTGAAGAATTCAATTACGGTTTTTCCTCTTTTTTTCTCTCTCTCTCTCTCGTTCTTATTCGTCCAAAACCTTGAAACCTTATATTTATCATTTCTCATAACAATGTCGCAATATCATAAATCTGAACATATGCCCGTGTCACACCGTGTTCGGCGTGATTTTTTTGCCAGAGGCAGGAGGATGGATGTGTGGCATAAGTCACAGGCTGGTTCATCGCTCGCCTCGCCCTCGGACACGGCGTTTAGAGGTTTAGAGGAGAGCCGTGCCGCCGTTCCTCCTGTTGTTAGCGTTTACAACCTGCACCTGCTTTTCTTTTGACACAGACTTTTCTATTTCCTTTGTGTTTTATCAAAATGAACCAACCTTCACTTGGCTGTTTGTATTTTTTTTTGATCCAGGGTCATGAAAGGAAACTGTTTTCATGGTTGACAGTAAGCCGGCTTCATTTCAGCGAGTGACTTTGAAGAATCATAGTCTTTGTTTTTGTATTTTCTGACTTTCAAGTTACAATAGATTGTTTTCTTTTTGGTCAGAATACCTTTGTGAATTGGACCTGGATTTTAATCTTGATTATATATATTATAAAAAAAATTTTGAACCCTTTGGAAATGCCTGAGTTCCTGTAATGAGAGCTTATAAAATGAGGCTGGATTCAGCAGAAATCACAACAGAACCATGAAGTGAATAAATTATAAAAAGAGAGGCTTCTTCTTCTTCTTCACATCTTTAAATATGCATCACAAAATGAAAACAAATGTATTTATTTGTTTGCCAAATAACTTTTCAAGCTAGTTTATTCTCTCCTGACGTCCTTGTCTTTCTCGTTTCACATCGTATGTATCTGTGTTTTGACTACGGCCAATCAAATCAGACTTAGTCAGGTGTCCATTATCAGAAAATAACGGACAACATGGAGGCCTTAAGTGCACCGGACAGTTTCCTAAACAGAATCCATTATTGCCTGATAACGAACACTTCGTAGTGCATTAGCATAGGACGTTAGCGCTCATAGCATAGTCACTTGTCAAAAAACAAATAATTAAGATCATTAATTTATATTTACACCTGTTTTGCAATTTAAATGTGAATTTTTTCACAGACTGTAACTCCGTTTCCCCGGTAACACCTGAGGGTTTGACTGATACCCGGATCAATCATTGCCATCCAGTACAGTTCTAACGTAATAGAGACAAAGTTCATTACTCAAGAAGTTAAGAACTGCTTATTAGTCCTTTAACAGGGATTAATGGACACCTTGCAGCCAATCAGAATCGAGCATTCATTCAGACTGTAGCGCATTTAAATACAATACAGCATCATTAAATATAATCCAAAGGCTTTCCAAACTTTTCACACTTGCACTTGAAAGCATCCTTTAGTTTTCTGTGTGTGTGTGTGTGTGTGTGTGTGTGTGTGTGGGTGTGTGTGCCTCTTGGTTCTGTTTACTTAGCACTGATGTGTGTTTTGCTACCGTTCGTATAAAGTGTCAACACATTATTAATGGCTTTAAATAGTAAGAAGTAAAAATATGGTTTAATTATGAATTTGTTTAATTAATGAATGAGACAGTTGATCATCCACACGTCTCGTCCTTCCTGTGGGAAACTTCTGCACTCTGTAATAAAACAGGTCAAAGGGTCCGTGACCTCATTTTCCTGTCATAGATGTAATGATGATAATAACAACGTGGAATAAAGCAAACAGTACACACAGCTCCGTTTGTCTCCGGTTGTCTGGCGGGAAAAGTTAATTTCATGCTGAGATAATTACGGTGGTTTACATTCTGGCAGCTCACACACACAACAGTTTCATTATTGTTGTGTTTTTTCTGAATGCGTTCGATCTAAAGATGGCGAGCAAAGTCAAAGTCGGCCAGAGGTCCGGAAATAATTAGTTAAAAGTCGTTAACGCAACAGTGAGTGATGCCTCGGTGCGAGTCGGGCTGTGGACTGATGAAGACTGGACTGTCGTGTAACGGCGTTTCCTTCGCCGCCTCGGCCGGCTAATTGAAACTGTATTTATTCCTCTGAATTAGCGCCCGCTCTCAGCCTCCCCTCCCTCCCTATTAAGGAGATTGGCTGTGAGCATTTAACTTTGTCCATCCACTTAGGAGTGAAATGGTTTGAAAAAAGACTAATCATCACTGCCATGGGTTTGTGTCAACTGGATTTAGTGGCGGAGTGTCTTTGAAGTGCCAAACTTTCAATTTTTCTTTTTTTTTCGGGCACATGCCTCTGCGTTTGACGAGGGGGGAGGGGCTTTTACTGGCTTTTACTGGGGCAACGCAGGCCAAAGAGGCTGCACGATGTTGAGCCATTTCAGCAGAGCAAATGTAGTTTATAATTGCCTCTCTGTTCTTTCCTCCTCATCCTCGTTGATGCTGATTCAAATGAGGGAAACGGTGAAATTACAGACGTCGTCGTCGTCGTGGTCGTGACCTTGTGCGGCTCACAATTGAGGACATTTTTCATCATAAACGTTTTCTCGGGGAACCATATCCCCTTCCACTCATCCTCTCTCTCTCTCTTTTACCTGAGTGTGTTAACCAGGTCGAGCCAGCACAAGGTGTGGAGTGGAACAGATGTCATTATGCATGCCTCTGTAGATTAGCTAATTACAGGCACCACCTGGGTGAGCTGATTGCTATTAATCCACCATTGTAATTGAAAATTAGGGGTTGCAGCGCAAAAGCATGCTGGTTCTTTTTCCTCTGTCGTCCCTAATAGATTCCCTGCGCCCGCTTCCTGATAGACTTTTCATTCACACTGAGAGCAGTAACACAGCATCAAACCCCCGGGTGCAGAACTATGGAAATACTTACTTATGACTGACATAATTGTGCAGTTTGCTGTCTTTTATTGCAGTGCTGCTATTTGATCTCTGTGACCGTTGTATAATTGGCGCAGCAGCGTAAAAGCAGGCGGCAGCGTTTGCAGACTGGTCCGCTGGTAAAAGCTCCTCCTCGGGGAACACACGCTCGTGCTGACTAACTGCAGGTGACCTCGCCACCGCGGTTCGGGCTCGGATGTGAGTCAGTGTGTAGAGTAATTGATAATTAAGTGATAGTGACAAAGTGAATGTTGTTATCAGTCCTTGCAAAAATGGAGATTTAAACTGTTTCCCATTTACATTTTTATTTCCAATCTTCCTAAAAGGTGAAATTTATGTAAAATTCACATCACAGGTTTTTGCTCTGGGTTTTTTTTTTTTAGTAGCAGATAGCAGTTTTTTTTTGGAGATGTTCAACAAAAGACCCTGAGATCAGAGGCAAATCACCATCCCTGCAGAGCTCACAAATGGGTGTTCGATCACTGTGTGTGAGGTGTTCAAAGACACATCGGAGAGCTCACGGATACATCGCAGATATGAGAAGATATCAAACAGGCCAAATACCTTGAACTGTTTGTTTCTTAAGAACATCTTTTGGAGAGAAAAATGTCCTGTGTGTGGTATCCTGCCATTGCTTATATCACTTCTTCATGTGTTTTTATGGCAAAAAGTAGTTTGGATACCAGACTGACTCATTTAAGATTCCTCCTGGTGAATAATCTTGCAACATCTGAGCCCCTGTTGTTGATCACAACTGAAAGAAACCTGACTTTAAGTCCAAAAACTGCTGCAAAAGGACGATTTGAAAGTGATATAGTTGATGTAGTGTCACCATAACGGGAGCCACTGAATCTGTTCCCAGTGCAGTTTTTTATTCAAGGGTTTAGCTCGTCTCAGGTAAGACCCTGAGGTGCCATCTTTCAGCAGTCGGCGCTCATCCACGAGTCGCCCCGCTAATGGAAAACCCTGCGTTCACTGAACGTTGCCCCACCGCAGAGCCCGGTTCCCATCCTGCTGCCAGCTCGCTGCTCCTTCTCCCATTGATAATCCCATCCGGAAATATTCTGAGGGAAAGCCGATTATCGCGCAGAGTGTGATGAATTCCCCCACAGTCGTATCTCACAGTTAATTAAATGTATCATTGTCTTTATCATTGGCATCCTCGTTCCCTTCCCTCTCGCCGGGACGTGTGCTTTAATAAAGGGACGTCCTGTTCGAGTAATTAAGTCTAATGGATTCCCCTCACCTGGGGATTCGCATCTTTAATCTGCTCATTCACCTGTGGGCATCTGTGTGTGTGTGTGTGCGCGTGTGTGTGTGTGTGTGTGTGTGTAACCTTATATAGATGGTTGATCTGTGTTTCTTTGTTCATGCTCAAGCAAGTTTTTTTTTATTTAAATGTGTTATTGCACAAAAGGACACAGAATAAAAATCCTTGGCTCCTGTTATGCAACACAAACACACACATGCACCTCACACACTCATGATACATATACACACACACACACACATACACACACAGTCTGCTCACCGTGATTGGCTCCTGAAGTAGTTTCTGTACGTCCAAAGATTTCAGATTTTTTGGGTTAAAAAAAATCCCTGAAAGTAAACACAGATGCTCGTGGTATCCACTTTAATAACTTGTGTGGGTGTGTGCGTGTGGGTGTGTGGGTGTGTGTGTGTGTGTGCAGCCGTCACTTCCCCGCTGTCACCCCCCCCCCCCCCCCCCCCAACCGCCTCTCTTCTCCTTCAGTGCTGCCAGCGCCAAACTTGTTTTTCATAGCACTCGACACATAAGAGCAGGGTTGTTTTTGATGCAGAGCAAGACACACTTCTCGCCGCTAAGAGATGGCAAGGCTTTTCAGCTGTCAAAAAGAAAAAAAAAAAAAAAAAAAACCTCGAGGAGTGTGTGAGGAGAGCACAAAAGAGGCGAGGAAAGTTTGTCTCCGAATGCATCGCACTGCACTTCTCAACTCAAGCTGTGCGAGAGGGCGTTGGAGATGGACACCTACTGCAAACTGAGCTGCATTAAGTCTCCAATCAATGAACATACATGAACAAATGTTCTCCTCCCTGCCTTTGTTAACCTCTCCTCCTCCTTCCCACATTCTTGACCTTTTATTAACTCCATTCTTAGTGTTGTATTTCCTTATTTTTGGTTTTTAAATGCAGAGATCTGGTGTATTAGAAGAGCATCTGTGGTAAAATAACCGGAGTAATTATGATGGAGTGAATCAGTGGGAGTGAGTCAGTGTGTTAGTGTTCAGAGGTGACCGAGTCTTCCAGCATTTATTGACATTTCAATATGTCTCTGATATAATATCTTCCGTGGTTTCCAATGTGCTTGCGTGTGCAGTTTGTGAGGAGAGGTGGTGCATGGGAGGTTGTCGGGGGGGGTCATGTTTTTAACGCATTGAATCAGTGAAATTATAACAAGGCTTACTCACAGATCTGGCTCAACCTTCGGCGCTCATTCTTTCGCGGTGATCTAAACCACGCTGCGTTTTTTAAGGTTAACCTCTCAGAGGAGAGGGGGTGTTTTATTTTTTTCTTTCTTTTTTTTTTGTTTGTACTTGTGCAACTGCTCGAGTGTGAGCAGATCTGTGTGAGTCAGCAGGAAACCGTCACACATGGAACGTATCAGTCCTACAAATTCCCTCCCACCAGCCCCCCAGCGGAGAGCTCCGTGTCAGCTGTCTGACATCATACTAATACCAAAGTCCAACGCATCGGCAGGGAGTGGACTCTGCTCCGTTAATTCAGTCCGGACCGGATCAGTCCCTGAGCGGCACGACGCCATGACTCATTCGCTCAGGCCTGGTGCCTTTAATGAAACTGTTCTTTCTTATGTTTTCAAGATGCTGATAAGGAACTTTGCTGATCTGATGTGACGTTTGGCTTTGGATTTGCAAATGTGTGCATTTTCTCTTTCTTGGCGTGTTTGCACAGCCTCTGCAGCGCAACCTGCGGGTAGCAGTCCGGATGCACATTTGCAGAGTCACTGTTATGTATGTGCATTATCTCTGTCTGGCATTTAACAACCAATAACTATTATATACCAATTATTATAACCAATAACCAATAATTACAACCTTGCAAGGCAGCTGGACTGCTGAGGTTTCAAGTCTGAAATCTTGCAGGTCCATCTTGAAAAACTTCAGCCTGATTTGTTCGTTTCTGGTCAGAATATGACCGAACCAGTCATGTTCTTTGAGGTAGTTGCTCGTTTAGTTTTGATGAAAGCATGAAGCAGCCACAAGCTTGAAAACAATAGCCACCGTGGATAAAAGTGGCAGTTTTATCAGGGCTGGACAACATTTGCTCATTAAAAGAAAAGAAAAGAACAGCGCTGAAGGCTTTTCTTGATGGAGAAGATGTCTTAGTTCTTCTCATGACCTGCTTCAACAAGAGTAATGAATGTGACAGACAAGAGGTTCATCCAATCACCTTCTTACTTAATTTGAAACAACCCGCCTCTTCCAAACACTGTCTGTGGATGTTGGAAACATTTCATCTGGCATTTAAGGTTAATGACATTATAAAGTAGGATGAAATATCTTTATTTTGATGCTAAACAGCCTCCTTGCAGAACAAAAGCTGCCTGAAATGTTCACAGACAAGGTCATGTGTTCAGGCTCTGTTCTCTTTAGGTTTGCTTACATTTGCAGACTTCCTTCCTCACCGTCTGACCAGCGAGATCCCGAACGTTAGCGACGGGAGATAAAATGAGACGCACTGTAACCTTGAACAAAGCTAAAGATTTCTCTGAGTTTGAAGATTGTTGGAAACATTTGGGACAATGTAAATACTAGGGCTGAGACTTTATTGCGATAATTATTATTAATTAATTTCAGAAAAAAAAAATGCCAAAAAAAATAACGCATTTAATCGCAATTTATTTTTGCACTGCAAACAGCACGGAACGTTTCACATTGCACGAGTTCCCGGAGTAGTTCAGTTGGTAGGGCGGGTGTCCCATGTACGGAAGTTTCGTTCTCCACGTGAGTTTGACTCTGGCTCCGATCATTTGCTACGTGTATTTAAAATATTTTTAAATAAAAACAAAAAAAAAGACGAGAAGTCGTTGCTGGGTTTGTTGGAAAACAATTACCAGGCGGAAATCTGGATGTGTCCAAGAAAG
>JAQMCX010000002.1:23073766-23113049 GCA_029814765.1 Acanthurus leucopareius | reverse complement strand
TCTCTTTGTAAACACCCCCCCCTCTCCCGCTCCCCCCCTCCACCTTGTTTTTAATGATTCGCCATCCTTGAACTGCAGCCCCCCCCCTTTTTTTTCCCACCCAACCCCCAACCCCCCCTCCTTTATGAGAGAGCGTCTAATAGCCAGATGACAATTCACAAAGGCTACCATTGTGCACCACGTCGCCTCGCACCACCAGCCTGGCAGGCCAGTGATGCGCTGCCTTGTAACCTAGCGGGAAGCTGAGGGTTGCCGCTCCCTCCTTCCCTCTCTCCCTCCATCCATCTCTCTCTCTCTCTCTCTCTCTTTTTCTTTCTCTCTCTCTCTCCGTCTCTGGAGATATGATGTAGCGCGCTAACACAACCTGACAGGCGGGCCACAAAGACTACCCTGTTAGAAGCACTTGAGTGGGAGTTCGCTTTGGGCAGGGGAGGTGATTTGCATGTTTTTGTGTGTGAGTGTGTGTGTGTGTGTGTGAGTGTGTGTGAGAGAGAGAGGGAGGGAGAGAGAGGGAGATATATTTTGGTGACCCAGTGGGGCATCTACTCTTGTTTGCAGGAATCCCGTGGTAACAATTAGCTCCATCTATTGTCAGTGCTGAAACTATTTGATCTCTTAAAGCGGTGTGTGAAAATGGATCCAGGGTGGCATTCCCAAAGCATGATGGGAGCCCCGGTGAAGGGCACAATCCCTCCGACCCGCTCCGACATGGGAACAGGCCTGACTCAGAATGGGGAGGGAATGTGATGTATATTGTTTGTGTGTGTTTTTTTTGTTTTTCATGTCTCATAGCTTCTGGGAACATGCACCGCAGGCTTGTGGCTTCCCAGATTCAATGCGTAGCCAGACCCGGCTTTTGTTTCCTTGACCTGAATTCCACACATTCATGGTGCCAGTAAAATGTCTGTAGAGTTACATAATGGAGAAGCCATGCTTGTCTTGGCCTCGGCCCTCACTTGTACCTCTGGCATGCCGCAGTTACTGGACTGTTTCAACTTAAGTAAAGCAGCAGGCGAACTCGAAAGCCTCGCAGCTCCAGAATCCCTTTGAATTATTAGTTTCAGTGTGTGTGTGTGTGTGTGTGTGTGTGTGTGTGTGTGTGCATGCAGGGTAAATATACTGAGTTGTGTTGAACACCCAGTAAGCAAGAAACTAAAAACACTTAATCAAAAATATTTCCATCGCTGCTTTTTGGCAGATTTTATTGTGTGTGTGTGTGAGTGTGTGTGTGTGTGTGTGGGGGGGGGGGGTCGACATGCTCAGCCAAGCAACACAGTGCTGCTGATCTGCAGTCCAAGCTGCGTTGTTTTATCCCCTTTGGGGACGAATTGGAGAGCTTCATTTAATTAACAGTAATTTTTAATTTGTTAGGCGAGAGTGTTTTTATTCCCTGGCAGCCAAGTCCATCCTTCAGTATATTCGGCTAAAAATGGGAATCATCTTATATCATGTAGGATGGGAAAGATGCTCTTAACTTTACATTTTAAATTTTTTTTTTTTTCTTACAGTGGGAATATTCCTCTTTGTTGCGACACAGTTTGATTATTTTTTTATTCAGTTTCTTGCAGCCAATTCCTTCTAGTTTGAACCCTAACCGCTGAGTTCAAGAGAGACGGGAATTTTGCATGTTTCATTACTGGTGAATAGATTCCACAAGTTATAAAAAAAAAAAAAAGGAAATGTTTCATATCGAAATGAAAGCAAGTCTTCAATGACTTTTGAGTGTGCCGTTGATCAGTGGAGTAGTGAAAATAAGACGTGTCTGCCGCACTATGATAAAATATTCATCAGAAGATTAGCCAACAGCAGAATTAATCTCACAATGGAGAAATATAATCATGGATTTGCAGTTTTCTGTAGGTGTCACGCTGGGAGAGTTGTTTTATCTCTCTGTCTGATGTTCCTCACTAACTTCATTCAGATAGGGGTTTTTTTGGAGTCTGGGTGACATTACTCACAGCCTGGCTTCTGTTTGATTTTTGATTGTCAACACTTTCTGATCTTGAGAGGAGGACCTGCAGCATCTTGCAGATGTTTGTGGCGAACATTCACCGCGTTCAGGCCTCGTAAAAAGCTGCGTCTGACGATGTAGAACATGAATCCAGCTTTTGACGCGGGTTTTGTTTCAGCTGCGGTAACAGTCAGTACAACTACAGCAGTGATGTTTTTTTATGTAGACGGTGGACACTAGTGTTCAGGTTAATTACATACCCCATGCTTGGCAGCTTTGAGGAGATTCCCACAGTGAAACTGAAGCCTCATTCAAAGCACAACCTGTGTGTGTGTCCTCTTCTGAAGAAAGAGCTCCTGCCCCACAGCTGGAGTCCACACAGAGGAGGAGTGCCACTGTGGCAAACACAGGGGATTTCACTTTCTCTTTCTTCCTTCTTCTCTTCATCTCCCTGGTTCCTCTCTCTGACAGTCTGTCGCTCAGAGGAGAATAGCACATTTCTTCATCCTCTTGAAGATGACTCTGCAGTCTTGCTCTTCCTCAAACTTTGCAGCGACGGCCCTTTTTTTTGTTGTGTAACTGCTTTTTTATAAGATGCACATGGATTTTAATTAATGAGCCCATGCACTGTTTCATCACAAAGCCCTAAAAATGCCATCCATCCCACTTAAAACCAGCCTTCTCAGGTGCATTTAAATGCTGTCTGGACAGGAACCATATTAATGCGGTTTGTTGTGTTTTGGTTGGAGAAGCCTGATGTAGATTCCCATGAATTTAAATATCAGAATGTCTTAAATCTAATCAGACGCTCAGTTTTGTTAACTAATAATCAGACTAACGGTAATTTCTCTTTCTCTTCCTGCAGGTAAGGTGTTGAATACTGATCTGCGGCACTACCTCAGCCTGCAGTTTCAGAAGGGCTCCCTGGACCATAAGCTCCAGCAGGTGATCAGAGACAACCTGTACCTGCGCACCATTCCCTGTGAGTAGCCTCCACAGCCGTGGGCGCCTCGGTCTGCTCCCTCTCCCTCTCTGTCTGCCTCTCTGCTTGTTGACCTTTGACCCCCTCCATATGGAGTCTGGTCTGTTCTCATCTGTAGTGCTTCCTGCACCATCCTTCATAATTTTTTTTTTTTTTTTTGAAGTCACAGGTTTAATGCAGCTCTGACATCCTGTGAAAACCTGTGCAGACTTAAATTCTGCAGGCTAACGTCGCTCATCACGAGTAAAACATGCTTTAGGTCTTCAGGGCTTTTAAAAACGAGCTGTGTTGCAGTTGAGGAATGTGACACAGTCTCTCAGATTTCATATTTCATTTAAAAATATGAGTTTTTGGGATGAAATATGTAAAATTTTAAATTGAAAGAATTTTTTTTCTTTTCCAGTCGTAAATTCTTACTTATCTTAAAGTTAAAGGTGTGAAAAAGATGCTGCTAACTTTTTTCTCATCCTCTCTTAACTTTCTTTTACCAAGTTTTTTTTTTTTTTTAATGTCTCCACACCGGGACGTTTGTGGCTGGAGGCTTTACTTCTTCATACTGTCTGACGACCATCAATACTATTTGTGTGAATTCAATATTTCATGAGCGCTTTCAGGCAATTTCTTCAAATTTGGTACAAACCTCAACTTGGACTCAAAGTTTGATTGGTTTTAGGTTGTCAAAGGTCAAAATCAAGGTCGCTGTGACCTCCTGCAACAAGTTTTTGGTCATAACTGCAAAATTTTTATGATAATAACTGCAAAATTTCACACAAATGCCCAATCGGATTAGATTAATTAATATATTTATGACATTTTACACCCAAAAGGTTGAAGATCAACTCAACTTTGACATCATAATGTTCTGCAAGATGTCTCTGGCCATTATTTAATGCCTCAATTCCCTTGCAACTGCACTCATACATAGATCATCTGTGCTGCTTAATTCAAAAGCAGCTGCAACTCTCTGGGCTGCACAGCTGAGTTATAAAAAAAAACAACAGCATTTTTTCCATTTATTGCTGCTCCAGACGGTGTTTATTATCTGTCTGAGGAAGCGTTTTGAAAGCGCTCATTTCTGACATTTTGCACGGAGGTAGAGTCGTTTTAAAGCCATGCTGTGCAGTCGTTACTGTTTTTTGCTCAATGAAACAGCACAGATTAGTTGGAAATAACAGCATTTTTGAAGTCGCTCATGTGAATGAATCTGCATACAGATGAGCTGCAGAAATGTTTCAAACCATTTAAAGTATAAAACGGTGTGTGAAGTTAGAAGCACAACAGCGTCTCAGTCACTTGCATCTCAGTTATTGTGTTTAATTTACAGTTCAGTTCGGTTATTTAAGCACTGACAGAGAGCGCCACGTTGTCTAGTTTCACCTAGTTTTGAACACTTGAGTCTCTTTTAAGAAGAAGAAGAGTTCTTCTAATGTCAATTATAACACCAGGAGATTTGTGCTATGGATTTAACTCATCCCTGAGGAGCAGTCGGCAGCCATCATGCAGCACCTGGAGATCACCTGCAGCTCTGAGCCGAGGCACCGACAGCAGATTTAACCTATATGTGCATGTTTTTGGTAGCTGGGGAAACTAGAGTGCTTGTAGGAGCCCGAATCAAGCGAAGAAGAACATGGAAGATGTAAGAATTTTTTTGCCCCATGAGACGCTGCGGTCTGGCTCCAGTGGCTCAGCATATGTCCCACGTCCACTCTGCTCACACCAGCCGGGGCCAGTGGCTTATTGCAGTGCACTGAGCTGCAGTGACCGAGCGAGGAGCCTAAATAGCCACTACAGACAGTGTGATGCCTGTGCTCATTACAGCAGCCCGAGTGGCATGACTTCCCTCTTCCACTGCACACACACACACACACACACACACACACACACACAGCCAGGCTTCATTAAGTGTCACACTTGCCTCCCACAAAAGATGACAGGGGCTCAAGACAGTGCTGTGGGTCCAGGGCGCCACTAAATCATTCAAGCTCGGCTAAAATCCCGACCCCCCCTGACTCTACCGCCACCCACCTCTCTTCTTTTTCTTTCAATCCTGAGGCATTAATATCCGGCGCAGCATGGCAATCAGCTCCACGAGTCTCATTGCCAGATAAAAAAAAAAAAAGAAAAAAGAAAGAAAGAAAGGATGGTGGAAATGTAATAAAAAAAAGTTTCAATCCACTCAGAAGATTGAAGAAGGCTCCTTTTAAGTTTCAAGTCAGAGACAAAAGACAGAATATAAATTTGCATTGATGTAGCTCATCGTGGAATCTTTGTCTTACTCCGGAGATATAAAAAAGATAAAGGAAATCATAAAAAATTGCCTTACAATATCAAATTAAATTCTTCCTTACATATTTCATACAAAGATAGCATTTGTCCACGGGGGCCTGTGAATTATAAATGCAGGCCAGTAAGCTTCAAGAAATAATGGAAGGTGTTACAAGGTCAAACGCAGCAGACTCAAACCACAAGAGCCTGACATCTTTTTTTTATTCCACATCATCATAAACCTCACGCTCAGTTAATTACATTCATCATTTAAGCAGAGTTTTATTCCAACATAATGCGCATTATGATAAATAAACAGCATAGTAGGCTAATGAATGTTAGATATGCACCATTCATCACAGAAACATGATTCAAACGGCTCGTAAGATTTATTTATTCGTCTTTATTTGCAAGTGCATATTAATAAACATCAGTATAAATACATATGGAAATATGCCAGAGTTAGTAAGATTGCTAATTTTACATCCATAGTCCCTCGGCAATATTCCAAATTAGGTGAGAAGCCATGTTTATATATTAGCCTTAAGCTACGGCTGCAACACCAAGTAAGCTAGTTAAGCTAGTTGCAAGTTAGCTAACATTGTAGGTAACTTTTTTTATGATACATGCAGTGAAATTTGTAGTTTTAGGCATTATGACCTTCTCATAAATGTGGATTTGTGTACCTGACTTTGAGTATTTGTAGTCTGTTGTATTAAACAACCTGTTTACCTTTTTATCGGCAACAGGTACCAAAGTTAAGAATAAACTACAAAAAGGTGAATATTATTAGTGTTCTGATTAATTATGCAATCAGTTATCATTACAGTCAACATTCAACAGAGACTTTTGTTCCTTTAGAGAATTAAAGTTGGCACTGCGGAGTCTTATAATTAATTTTTTCCACTTTGTCTTTGTTTTTGTTGTTTAGCTACAGTTAGCATCCTGGAGCCCTGATGGTAAATGCTAATCGCTAACTTCTGTCTCCTACAAAGTGGGAGTTCGACCTGTTAGATTGGTGAAATAGAGTTCAAACAAAAAAGATGTAGAGCTACATTTTGTTTTTAATACAACTCCATAGACTTGCTGTTAAGTTTTTTATTTCTTTTACACGATTTAATGTGGCACTTTTGCCCGCTACTGTTTTCATGTGGTTGTTTAATCTCCTCAGAGAGGCTTGAGAGGAACCACAGAACCGCACGCACGACAGAAGTTAAAACTGGGCCTCATTTCCAGTGAGAAATGACAGCGAATTTCCTCATGTCTTTTCTTCAAAGCCTCTTTCTCCACCGCTCCTTCTCAGATAACAGTTATATTTCTAGTTTCTTAGCAGTCAGACTTCACATTGCCGGGTGTAATAACACTCGTCCCTCACAGCTTTCCAGGTGTGCAGACTGACGATGCTGAGATGCTTCGCTTTGTGAATCCACTCGTCTGGAACACATCAGAGTAGATAGCATCCACAGCCTTTGTTTCCTCATTTCCTTTTTTTTTAAAAAAAACCGTAGCCCTCTTTTAAAAAACTCCATCTTCTCTTGAAGATAAGACACTGCCACATTTGAGACATCAGATGATAAAAGCGTAATTAAAAACGGCACACAAGAAATGTTACGCAATTTGAAAAACTGTAGAGGTGCTGAAACTGATCCAATTTAGTCCAAAATCTTAAGCTGAATAAACAATAAAAAGCTAAAAAAAACCCCCACATTTTATTATCCCCCTCTTCCAAAAACAAGCTCACATTTCCTTCTCCCTTTGTGGATTCACTGATCTCCTCTGACTGTTCTGGGGTGACATAATAAAAGATTGTCTCTTTGCAACAGACTAAGCTGTTTCAGATGTGATGGCTCACACCGCAGTCAGGATGGATGTTGACACAGACAGAAAATAAAGAACGTTGATAGGTTCCTATTAAACTCTGAGTTAAAATCCCCCCCCCTCGTGCCTGCAGCGCAGTTAGAAAGCCGAGAAGTTCAGCTGAGGTACTGTAAAAACCCCCCCGATTACATCTAAAATGACGGTAAGCAGAGTCGGCATGTCAGGGAGCGTGAAATCATTTTCATAACAATGTTTAATGTCGCACAGATGAGAGCATCAACAAGGCAAAACATGACAATTCCTTAACCAGATGCAGCACTCTCGGTAGATTATGATTTAATGACTGGGACTTTGCATGGAACTGGAGCGTCGAGCTTCACTTTTTTTGGAGTCGAATCGTGTTTTAGTTGGAAAACACAAGTTAAATGCTTGGGAAAAAAAAAAGGAAAGAGGAGAAACTAAAGGAGTTGGAACTAATGTTGCAGCTGTTTCTTCAAGTTTTTTTTTTTTTCAGACAAAAAAGCAGCTGACCTCGAACCATCTTAAGTGGCATGGAGGACACAAAACACTGGAAAACATGTCGCACGACTTTGCAGAGTTTTGGCTTTTGACTTGAGTTAGCGGATGTAAACAAGTCTTGACTTAATTACAGGATCTGAGCATTTTTCTCCACCTCTGTCAGGCTGTAATGTTAATATTACTTAATAGGACTTTGACAGTGAAGATTAAGGGGCTTAAATGTATAAATTAACAACGAGTTTAAAAGTTCATCCTTTGGTTTATTACATGAAGGAATGTCTCAGAAAAGTAATGTTAGTTAAAAGGTGACATAAATTACATAAAAAATGACAAATCACCACTTTACCTTTATGCTAAGTCATTATATTTCATCACATTGCCATGGAAACCAAGGCAATGCATAACATTTTAAAGGGAAACTGCTATGAGAGTTTACAGCTGATATGAAAGTGATGAAATAATTTAAGCAACACGGAGAAGGTCTGCAGAGAAGTTACATTTCATCCATTCATGTACTTGATTCTAAATGAAACGTTCTCCTCTGGTTCTCCTTGCCTATTTATTGCATTTATATTATATTTAATTGCATCCTCAAGGAATAAAGGAGCTGCTGTTCGCGGCAGTCAGAGTATAAGTGTGCAATTAAGATCCTGTTCATTATCTTTATCATCCGTTACCCTTGCTCTGGATTCTGACAGCTGAGCTGCTGGGTTTTTTGGGGGTTTTTTTTGCCCTGTTTCATATTTTAGTAATGAATTCATAGCTTTGTGGTCCCAGCTCTGTTGACTATTCATGATGTAGACACAGATGCACCCCTGAGTGGCGCTGTATTTGGACCTGCATCACTTCCCCATGGGGATGTGAGCCACAGTGTCACTCTCAGCTCCCCCCCTCCCGCCCTCAGCCACCCCCCACGTTGCAGCAAGAATGGCATGTCCCGCTAATTTGTATGTTCCCTCCGTCTTAAACTGTGTCGTCGTTGTTGTTGTTGTTGTTATTGGCAGGCACCACCCGGCAGCCCAGAGAGGGGGAAGTTCCTGGAGTAGACTACAATTTCATCAGCGTGGGGGAATTCCGAGACCTGGAAGAAAGCGGACTGCTGCTGGAAAGCGGCACCTATGATGGTATGTCCCAGCACAACACTTCATACATCTCATACGGTGCTACAGTGGGCGGATACGTGAAGACAGTTTAATATTACAGGTGGAAGAATTACGAGCTGAAAAAACCATGTTGGTTTGAATTAGCGGCTGCGTGTCGGTGAGATGTGTATCTGCCTGGGTTTCGCTTTGCATGTGTTAACCATAAAAATAAGCTTTTTTATAGTTGGCCGGTTTTGCAGTCACGCCCTAAACAAACCACAGTGCAGTTCACTTTAAAGCTTTTCTGGTGGTGTCAGTCTGCTTGTTGGAGCAGCATCAGAGTTCAGATGACAGCTCTCAGAGCAACAACAGGCTCCCAAAACAGGTTAGGTGTGAAATGATGTAGGACAGGAACAGAGTGCACAGAGAGCCCCTCCTGCCCTCATCACGGGCACATGATGCAGGTTCGGTGAGTGAGTGTGTGTGGGAATCTGACAGTCTGACATTGCTGTGTGACCTCCATTAAGCTGCTGAGATGAAGGATATGTTAGATATCCTTTACTTCTGTAACTATAGTCAATAAAACACATGTGCAATCCTCACCTGTCTTCAGTTTCTCACTATGTTAGCTAGCAGTTAGCTCATATTTGCTTGCGAGCAGCAGTAACATCAGTCGGCATTTGCAGCGGTTTGAATTTGAGTCTGCAGGAGAAGCTGACGATGCATTGTGACAAAGTGTTTGCTAACAGAGTTACAGCGCTACTTTTGATGTCCCCTTCAGGAAATACTCTTGAGAAAATATCATGTAATTGTCTGCTCCGAAGCTGATACAGGACTTTCACCCCTGGGAGTGCAGTTCAGTTCAGTTCGGTACGGTACAGTACGTCGTCCCGGCCCTCCTGGGGACTCGGCTGCAGCGGAGGATAATTCCCTCCATGTCGCCCTGGTTATTAGCTCTCTGGTGAATTTCGCTGAGCTGTGCACCGTCGGGTCATCAGGTGAAGTCAACATACTGCTCATGTCATCAACTTGTCACCGTTAATGTGAAATAACCGGAGATAATATATCCCCGGGGGGATTTTGGTCACAGAAAAAAAAAGGCTTCACCCTAGTCCTTTACACTTTTTCTCGTAAATGTTTCGGCCACATAAAAGCTCTGTCCCATTTTCCCCCCCTGAGAGACTCGCCCTTAGACCCTGAACCCATGAACCAGTCAACAGGATGAATAATGGACCTGCTCTGCCTCCCTCTGCTTAATGTTACACAGTAGCTTGTGGACTTAAGGTGCAGATTCAGAAGCTCACAGAAAGTTAATTATTAATTGCCTTGACTTTTGACCTCTGAGTCATCACAGATAAACAGCTAAACTGATAAACTTTTTTACACAAACACAGAAAGTCCAGCAGATATGAAGGGAAGAATTAACCTTGAAATTAATGATTTTCCCCTGTTGGGTCAGTCAGTGACTACAGATCTGTTCTTGGTTCATAGTGTCGTACAGTAAATAGAAGTAAAATATAATTAACAGTTTTAAAGTCGGGCCTTTTCATAAAGAAACTCATTGAATTTGTCGTATTTAAATGATTTTAATTAATATATGTGAGTCATAGCACTCAGGTTACATAAGGGAACAGCACTTACACATGACTGATGGAGCAAAAATGTGAAAAAATGATTTAACTTTAAGGTAATCAATGACAAGATTCCCTGTTTGATCAGTTTTGCATCATTTTCTTGGATGTAACAGAATAGAATTTTTTCAAAACTTTATATACAACTTACACAATTTAAACTATAAACGGCCTCTTGATGGAACTTTGCACTTTATTCTCATCCGTTTTTATTTGTAGCATTTTTCAATCACATGTCCTCTCGTATTTTGTGTTCACAGTGTCCACATTTTTCTTCTGCTGCTTGGTTGTATTTTATTGTTTCCCTGCTGCGAAAAGAATTTTTCCTCTTGTGGGACAAAATGAGAACTTAACTGAACTTTGAGCGTCAGGGGGCTTTTTGGGGGGAAAAACCTCACTCGAATCCAACCTCCTTTTCACTGCAGACAGTCGTTATTCATCTCTCTCTCTCTGCTTTCACACGCCTGACGTCCTCGGTGCACGTTAACGTCTCTCTGCCGAAGGAAAAGGCCTTACTGTATCTGCGGCTGATTGAATGGAAACATCGACCTGGGCGGCATGTTCGCCGCTGTGACTAATCCTTCAGACCTGTGAACAACAGGGGCTTGATGTATCCGCGGTTAATCTGTAACCAAGAGTGACACCGACTCCCACTGCTCTGCTGGAGCCAATTTTTTGAGACAATGAGCGTTTCACAGATAGGTTGTCATATCGCTCACGAATAATAGAAAGTTGTTTCATGAGACCAAAACTATTAAAAGAATACTTAACCAGGCATAAAGGAGGAAAATGATATGTGTTTACGATCACTCCTCAACATTAAATCCATTATATTTTCAGCTCTGAATAGTTTTGCTCTTTGCATTCCAAGCAGGTTTTAGCAGCAGCGTTGACTCAGCTGTTGGTGGGATGGATGGGAAAGTTTGAATTGCGCAAAAAAACCCCAAAACAAATAGATTAGCTTGCCAGTTTTTAGTTTTACAGAATGATGGAAGTGTCAGGTTGTGAGTAATACTTGTTACCTTGGCTGCATCGAAACTGGCAGGAATTAGATTTAGCGTGCGTGCGTGCGTGCGTGTGAGAGAGTGTGTGTGCATGTATGTGAATTAGGGCATATCCAATTTTCAACCCCTCGCTGTGGATGGTCCAGAAAAGCCGGCGGTATGAATCATTCATGACAGAGACAGGGAGCTGAAATGGACAAGCAGAATTCAAGGAAAAGCAGGTGTCACTCTTCTCTGTAGAAACCCCAAGTTAGCAACAGCAGCAGAGCTGGAGGGGAAGCTGGCAACCAAAAAACAACTTAGTAGAATGAAATCCACCCAGTTTTTAACCTATAGATGTGATTTCACAGAAGTTCAACAACATACTTTCACTAAATTTAACAGTCTAACCTTGAAATGAACAGAAAAAGAACGAAAAACATGGCAAAACTTACATTTTTCTGGTCTTAAATCCGGTCATGGATGGCGGATACGCATCCATTATGGAGCTTTAAGTCCTACTGGCCCTCATTAAAAGCAGCCTGCAAGATAATGCACACACACACATGTGCTCCTGCTGGAAAGTTATGCATATTAATACGGAGCTCTGTGGGGATTGACTCTCCACGGAGCCTGCCTCAAGTGGTTATTCAAGGGAACTGCATTTTTTTTTTGTGTTAGCTTCATTTTTCAGCCCTGAATGTTGCTGTCTGGGCCGGATGCCTGCACAGCCCATGTTTGCATATCATATCATCAGAAATATGGCAGGTAAACATTATCTTGATTACATGTTTAAGGAGTTTTAAGGTGGTATCATACGTCAGAGTAAAAGTGGCCCTCTGCGAAGATGCAGTGGAAATATATGAATCATTACAGAGCTGCACACCACAAATGAAGCATAAAAGACTGGAACGAAGAAGAAAAGACACTTAAATACCAGACAAAGCTGAGGTACTTTCATTCTGGATGACAGTTACAGTCCGTAGTTTTAAGTCCGTTAGTCTCCAAATCGACGGAGGCGGACGGTGATGAAATCCCCCTTTGTTCAATACAAAATATATTCCCTTTGACAATCAGAGACTTTACTGGAAAAGAAATGACCGTTTACCGTCCCCTTGTTTTTTCTGGACCGCATTGCCTACAACCATTTTATAATAGGCTCTTTTTATTACAGGCTTTGCGAAGTTCTTAGACAAAGCTGCATAGCTGTGGATTTGATAGAAACAGGGCAACGGGCCAGAAGTCACAGAGGAGGGAGGGTGCAAAAGGTGCTGCGCTAACAGCTGCCCACTCCCAGAAAACTGATGAAACCGAAGCTCTCAGGACCGCTCTGCTGATTAAAAAAAAATAAAGTTGTATTAATTCTGAGTGTGTTTTGGATCTTTGTTGTCATGCACACGTCTAAAATACATAAGATACAAAGAGGAATTAAACAGAAAGTGGAAGAGCAGTAGATAAAGGGATAAAAATGAGTGATTGGGATTGAAAAGAGCAGCTTAATAAGAGAAATACAGATGAAAGTAAAGATGGGGAGGGAGTGTAATTTATACTGGGTGTCAGCGGACTGAGGAGATGAGCAGGAACTAGAAAGGAAGCTTATTTATGAGAGGCAGAGCTTCTGACGGCAGAGTGGGATGCCGTGCACCGCAAACACACAAACACGGGGAGTGGAGGAATGCAGCACCGACAAGGTTGGCTTGTAAAGTGTGGGCGCCCATGCCAAAGCGGGGGCCCTAAGCCTCGTGCCAAAGCTGGAGCACAAGATGGGCTTCACCCCCGCCGGGGGGGGAGGCTCTGGCAGCCAGCGATGAGACCTCTGCAAACTGGGCACTGCCCAAGAGAATGAAAGCCCTCAATGATTAATGAGGGTCTGTGGCTGCGGCTGGCAGGTTCAAAGAGGCTGGGGGGGGTAAACGCGGGTGGTGGTGGTGGTGGTGGTGGAGGCTGAGCCAGACTGTAAACCCTTGAGAGGTTTTTCCCCAAAAAACTTCCACAACATATGATGTGTCTCCAATTTGTCTCCAATTTGCATTCGTCTTCGGAAAACGGCGTCACAAATTCGTCCGCCAGCGTTCGTCACGACGCTAAACGCTTTGCTCTCCGGCGTTTTCTATAGAATTTATTTCCAAAAGACAGACTGAGATTGAGAAAATGTTATGTAACAGTGCAGCCATAACTTCACTCTCACATTTTTTATTCAGACTCTCACGAGACGGAGATGAGATACGCTAGCAGCTGCTGCTTAAAACAAACGACATGACATCCTCTCACACACACACACACATATATACACACATTCTTTCTCACGCATATACACACTCACGGCCTTAATGACGCATATTTCAGCTTGGGGTCCCTCTGAGCACAGCAGCCTTTTCACAGGAAGTAAGTTAAGAGGGGAAAAAAAAAAGAAATGTTCTGTTTGACATGAGTTCGTTTCTCACTGGCAGCAAACACACACACACAACCCTGCATGTGAAGGATGAGCGAGCGGCTGTGTAACTCGCCGACGGTGCCAAGCAAGTGTTGGCCCAAGCTGGTGAAACTGAAAATGCCTTTGCTATACGCTGTCCACCCACCGCTCTCACAAAGCTGCAACAAAAAAAAAAAAGAGCTTTAATGTAGCAACACTGTGCTGAGATTATTAGCCCTGTGTGCAAACTGTTTCTGCTGCTGTCGGCTTCAACACGACCGCTATCTGTCACCCTGCCACCGCGTGACGAACGGAAGAAAGACGGGACTTTTTACAAGCTGTTGAGGACCAGAAATGGTGAATTTTACAGTGTGATGGCTGATGAGCTTCCTGTAGGTTAAACATGGCATCCCATTGGCTCGAACCTGAACAGTTTTACAGGAGTAAATTTAGTGCAGCACGGTGATAAGTACATCTTTCGTATGCGTGTGCCTTTTACGCAATCACTCCTGCATCCTTTGCAGAGACCTGTCTCCACGTCAGCATCCCGGATTGGACTGCTGCACTCGAGCTGACGGAGTGCAGGACCCCTGCAGGCGGAGGGGAGACCGACTCCGCGTCTCACATCAGTTATACTTGGTGCTTAAACAGGCTAAAGCTGATAAACAGTGTTTCTCTGATGTTAATTTAAAGATGTCAGCCATGTTACTGCTTTTTAGAGTTAAATAATGCACAGATTTATTCTCTGGGTGTAAAGGTCTTTGTTTTTATGTCTATAATTAACCGCACTGTTTACCCGGTTGTATTGAGTTGCATGAAGGACTGCAAACTATGCATCATTGTGCAACCCCGTGTTACACAATGATGCATAACTCACCTCGTACCTTGTATCGTGGATATGATATAATTGCTTGAAGTCTTCATGCGGCTGACATGTTTGTCAGTGAGCGAGTGACAGACAGGCAGTGCAGCATAATATACGATCCCAAGGTCATAAACTTAATTAATCTTTAGGGAACAGCTTGTAGGAAAAAATGATTCCCATCTGAGATATTACAGTAATCCTCACTGTAACTTTGAACTCTAATTCGTTCACAGCATGCTGATGTGTTGAATCAGCACCCGTATCAACAGGTGTCTATTTTTGTCCCACACACACACACACACACACGGTCATGGGGAGCTGTTATCACGGTGGCTCCCAGGGAGTTTCTTCTTCTTCTTCTTTGCTTCCTGTCAAGAATATAACAGTCATAGTTAATCTAAGGCAGTAATTAAGGTGGAGGATTGGAGGTGGCCACTCTGACACCATCAGGGTGACCAGACGTCCTCTTCCTCATCCTCAAATCATGACTGATTTCAGAATATGCTCTGGCGTCCCAGCAGGGGAGGTCTTTGTCCTGATAATGAGACGCTTGACATCCTCTAATGAGGCAGATTTATATATCAGGATCACAGGCAGGTTAGATCAGTGTTTCTCTCTCTCTCTCTTTTGCTCTCATGAAGAGAAGATGGCATCAGTCATGAGGGGAAGGCGTAGCAGCAGCCTCCATGTAGCAAGATGAGCTACTTCGATTGGCTTTTAAGGAGCTTCAGCTACACTGAATTTAAAAGATCAGCCGGGGAAACTGATTGCTCGTCTCTTGATGCTGATCATTTCTGACAGTCTCAATACTTAATCAGATAAGGCCTCTCTTTTCTGTCAAATAGCCTGATTGGATTTATGGGAACTTTATAGGAATTAACTGATATTAAAAGGAAAAGTATAGAAATGTAAGGATTATTTGTTTTGGTTGTGTTTCTGGTGTCATACCTGTAAAGAAATAAACTTTTTTGTCACGTCATAACCAGACACAAGCATTAAGCCTTTTTAATTGAATTGTAAAATTCGACAATTAACAACAAAGAACAGAACAACTATAGATCAAAAAAGATCAATTAACATATTTGAGCTACAGTTCACATGTAACAACTAGCTAGCAAAAATCAGAGCTGTCAAAAATGATGAAAATATGAAGTTATGCAGGAGTTTATTGCTGAATGCATTGCATGGTGCATACAATTAAACACATTTTAATTTATATTTTCCTCCCAAATAAGTTCACAGCTACAAGATGCAATTTTTATACTGAAATTGTGCAAAATTCTTGCAAAAATCCTAAAAACTCCCAACCATGTGCAACCCTTCAGCCGTCTGTGCTGAACCCCCCCGAGGCTTGAATCTACGGAAATAAGTCGACTGTCTGATTCAGTTCTTTCACTTTGAATCTGGTTGTTGTGCCTGTCACATGTTCATCATCATTTAATCTGATATTCTTTGTTTTTTCTTTTATTATTTCACAATTATTGATGGATTAGAATCACAAATATCCGTCCGTTTCATCTGAGCCCTTTTTTTCTTTTTTTGTTGCCCATGTTCCAGCTGTTTTAAATAATTAAATCAAATTGTTATTGCTGCAGCTTTGTGGAAACCTTTGATATGATAAACACACTACATACAGTTGTCACATCAAAAGAAAGACGGTGGGGGCTCTTTTTCCATCACATTAGAATATTGATAAGCTTGAGCCTCCTAAAGCTGTTAAACGGAACCGCAGATAATTAATATTATTGTGTTTTCACGATGCGAACAGACCAAATAAAACACAGAAAGCGAGCGTGGATGTGTGAGGAGGCCGCTCGCGCCCCACAGTCATGAGATATTAAAGCTTAAATTAAAACCCCATTTTGTTAAAATAACTCCAAGTTAAACCGAACGAGGAGCCGCGTGAGATTCAAAGAAACAGCTCGGTTTTAATGATCGTAGCCCAAAGAGTCGACTCCTCAAAGACGAAGACACGGCGGTGAAGTCAAAGCCTGCAGTCTGTTTCACATCCACCAGCCGGATGAAGTTCTACATTTTCACCGACGGCTGCTTTTTTTTGCTTTTTTTTTCCCCCCGTTCAGGGGCTCATTAGTACAGTGTAATTACAACACAATCCATCTCGGTGCACTTCTTTATTGTGGACAGTGTCTCCCAGCTCTTCGCTAATAGGTACTTAACAGAGGCTACGTGTACCTTTGTGAGAAACCGCGGAGCGCACGGAGCGAATTACAGCCTCTAATTTAACTTCCCTCAATTTGTATTCCGTCAGGGAGGCATCTTATTAATTACAAACCTAGCAAAGGATTTAATTGGCTTCAATAAGGTAGCGATATTAACGCTTCATGAATTAAAACAGGGATTAATGTAATTACCTTAATCAATTATGATGTATGACTTTGTATTTACATGCAAATCAGTTTGCATCCTATCTTGTTTGTCTCACTTTCAGGACGGCAAACAACAGTTTAATAGGCTCGGAGAAATTGAACTCCTCCTAATTTGCTAAAAAAAAAGTGGAACTTTAATTTCCTGGTCGTAACGTTTGAGTCGGTCGGTAAGAAAGAGCTCTCTTTCCTCTCCCTCTCTGCTGCCTTTGTGTTCCCACTCTCGTTTTTTTACTCTCTTCCTCCCGGTGGACTCCTTTGTCACAGTATCTGTCCTCTTCCCTGATGTGCCTTTTAACCGTTACAATAAAATGTTTTAGCCACTCAGACACAAAGCTCAGCTCTGCAACAAAAAAAAAGAAAAAGAAACACCCGTGGACTACACAGAGACCGAGAGCAAACACTGAATCAATATTTGTGCCATAATTTCCTAACTGCTTCCTCACCTCTCCTGCTTTTTAACTTTTCATCCTCTCTGGTTTTTTCCGGAGATAGAAAGAGAGAGAGAGACGGCAGTGAGTGGTAAAGTGGGTCACCCCCCTCTCCTATAGTTGAGGAAAGGCGAAGACTTGCTCTCTGGAGTCGGGGCTGTTTGCCGCCCTGAGGCAGCGACATGACAGCGAAGGCGGGCCGACGGACTCGAGGGGCAGTGGAGAGCTGGAGAAACCTACCTTGCATAAACGCTGTAGTCGCAGTTCCCCGAGGAACGTGGCTGTAAATATGACAAAACAACAGTCCAGGCTTCTTGGCTTCGGTCTCAGGGTTGGGACTGCTCCAACAATGAGTCATTATGCACACAAAGTTAATAAAAAATACATTAAAAACATCTCGAAACATGGTAAAAGTAAATAAAGTATAGCTTTGTGGATATAATAGAGTTAAAAAAAAGAAAGAAAAATGTATAAATGGGTTAGAAAAGGGACTCACGTGTCTGTAGTTGCAGTAAAAGCTTCTGCTGCTGGTGGATGGCAGCTTTGGGGTCTGGGAAAGACAACGTGACCCCTCTCCGTGCCCTGGATGAGGCTCTGTGAGTGGTGCTGCGAGTAAACCTCCCCAGGTTTAACACCGTGGGCCAGCAGTGACAGTGAAAGTTAATGGAAAAATAGCTTTCCCTTTATCGAGAAAGCTGTTGCAAAAATTGAGTTTCAACAGCTAAAGCTTGGCCTCATTTTGTTCTGACCGGCGCAGCTCAGCTAGTCGTGATTTATGGCTAATGATCGAAAATTCCCCAGCACCTTTTAAGAAGTTTAAGCGACTCCTACAGTCGAGGTTAGATGGTTTTCTCCTGATTTGGTATCAACAAGGTGGTTTTGCTGCTGCTTAGTTGCAGGTATTTACTTACCTGCAGTTCTTTCCTGCAGTATTTATCCGGTTCGTCTCTGTTTTTGTATATTCTGATAATCCTGAGGACCAAATGTGCTCAAAAGAGTAGAAGAATACTCCAGGTAGGGTCGTTCCACAGTTTCTTGACCTTCACTTCCATTAAGGGGCTGATGTGGGGTTAGAACTTAAGTTTAAGACTCAGATTAGGAAGAGATTTGAGTTATTTAGGTTGAATATATAGTAACGGGTCCAAGCAAGGATTATGCTTTAAAGTAGGTGGATATATATAAGGTTTTGTCACATATTTATAGTATATTTTGTTGTCTCTGTCTCCGTTTCTTCAGGCAACTACTACGGGACCCCCAAACCCCCTGCAGAGCCCAGCCCCGTGCAGCCGGACTTGGTGGACCAGGTCCTGTTCGACGAGGAATTCGACACGGAGGTCCAACGGAAACGCACAACCTCCGTCAGCAAGATGGACAGGAAGGACAGCGCCGCGCCAGAGGAGGAGGAGGAAGAAGAAAGGCCCCCGATGGTCAACGGCCTCGCAGGTGAGACGCATTTCTGTCTCTTCTTCTACTGATTCTGCGGTTCTGACAGCTTGTTGTAATGCGGCGTTTGCTCCACGCTGCTCTTCTCCAAATTAAAAAAAAAAAAAACCCCCAGCAGTTTCTTATTTGCTCGATTTACTTCTTTTTTGTTTGCCCTGCAGTTCATTACGTTTTTCTCCGAATGCAAAACAGCAGGAACCTTTTTTTTCTTTTCTTTTCTTTCTTTCCTCCTTGTAATTTCTTTTTTTTTATACCAAACAAACATTCTCAGGATTAGCTGTTCTGCATGCAAGGTCAGCGCTACATCACAGCCCCTGCAAACGTCGTGAAGGAGCCGGAGTCTGTTTGAGATCAATAGAAACGCTCCTCCGGTTAGAGGGACAGACTTTGTCCTTGTTTGATTTTGCCACAAAGATGTCCTCACATGGCTCGTGACACAAATAAAACAAAATAAAACCAGAACATGTTCCAGCTAATGGTGAACATCCTCATTATGAAAGGAGTTAAAATTCCTCTAACTGCCTTTTTTTTTCCAAATAAAATGGTAATTGTGAGATTTATATGCCCACATTTTGCACAATTACCATCCATATGATCTAGTTTTCACTCATTATACCGGCTCCCTCCTTTTAAACCGGCCAAATAAAGAAAGTTGAAGCTTCTGGCCTCTTGTTGGAACGGGCATCTTCAGCTGTTCTGTCATCTGTCATGGCTTCAGCGTCGAGCCTTTGACCAGACTGCAGAATGCCAAATGCAGCGCTCTGAACAAAAAAGACACAATGCAGTGAAACAGCTTATAATTGATGCATATTGTGTTTTATTCTCATTGTTTTATTAAGCGAGTCTTTAGATAATTAGCCAAGGATCGTGTCAAAACATTTGTAGCACAATTACAAGGAGACATTTAAAATTCCATGTAGTTTGTCAGAGTTTTTTTTTTCTCTGAGGAAAACAAGACTTGCTTGTTATTATCATGGATTGTTATCAGGAACACATACAATATATGTATCCAATGCACCGGGTTCAGGTATGTCAAGGAAACAGCAATTGGTATTAATTTGATGGTCATTCTGAATATAAAGGCTAATAATTCGGCTAATAAAAACTGCTTGCATATGTTGTGTAAAGCATGTGGAAGCAGAACAATCCTTTTGCTATATGAGGCTTGTTCAGAAGAAACTAGCAAGAAATAAAAGATCATTGAGTGTGTAAGCGCTCAACTCACATTCAAGAGCAAAACACACATCATCTCTGTGGCCTTGGGCAGTAATAATGGCAGTGTGGGGCCAAGCCAAAGAAAAAAAAAAAAAAAAAACACTCATTGCAGGAGGATGTCACTCCTAATTCAGCAATTCACGAGTCAATAAGTTGTTATTAAATTATTAAATACAGTTTGTCAGCGTGTGGATGGATTTGATCGTTATTGTCATGTGGTCGTGCAGCAAAAAGGGGGTTGAGGAAGACATATCCGTGCCTCGGAGGTGGTTTAATAATAGTCATGCATTGCTGTTAACAGCCATTTTCCCTGTGTGTCCCTGTTAGCATGCTAGTCAGTTTTGTGAAGCTGACATGCTCACATCTGCAGCAACCCAGTTTGTGTTTCTCTGCGAGGGGCTGAATGCTGCTATAGCCTGGAGCAAGTGTCTGTATGTAGTCATTTATTCTGACTTCATAAGTGCACAAACCTCCTCCTGGTAAAAAAAACAAAACAAAAAGAGGGCCCCAATTTCAACACAAAAAGCTCTCTTGGCTTCTCCCAGTCAACAGCTGTCACTTTTCCATCCCTGCCATTCAATTACCGCGGCCAAACAGAGTGAGCATTCAATGCCATGATAAAGCTAGGTCATACACAGCCACAGATGAAAACCTGCAGATAAGAGCCCCACATAGACACACACACACACACACACACACACACGCATGCACGCATTAACATTAGGCAAATGCAGACACACACATGCTGCAGCCTGTGTCATACTAACAGAGCTGTGATGTGGCGCTCACGGCCGGGCTCGAGCATTGGTCAGCTCTGCCCTCGCCTCCGAGGCAGTTCCCAGTACATCGCTGCTGACATGCAAATCCTATGGCAATTGCTGCGCTTCCGTCCTCTCGCTGTGTGCACTCTCTCTCTCTTTCTCTCTCTCTCTCTCTCCCTACCCCTTCCTTCTTTTATTTTTTTATTTTTTTTTGGGTGGATGTAACCGTCCACCCAGTGTACAGAGGAGAAGATCAGCTCGAGCGACAGCAGCAACAGCAGCAAGAGATGCAAGGAGCCCAGAGGAGCTCCAATGGCGCCACACTCTCACCTCCTGTCTCCTTCTCCTTCTACCACCTCCCATACCCTTACTCCCATCCCATCCCTCTGTCTGTCTCCATGCCCGTGTCCCTCACCCCATGCCTGGCCCCAGAGCACAAGGACAAGGCGGAGTGGAGGAAGACGGTGCCCAGCTACACCCAGTCGGCAGGGGCTATGGACTTACGCGTGTGGACCCCACAGGATGAAAGTCAGGAGCCTTTGCCTAAAAACTGGGAGATGGCCTACACGGAGACCGGCATGGTCTATTTCATAGAGTAAGTAGCCTCACTACTTGTTTGCATTGTTTTTGAACTCATTACCCCCCCCCTTTTACATAAGAATTATCCTAATTCAACTCCCAGCACTCCCACCAATTCATCTCCTTCGCTGTCATGGAGAGCCAAATGTGTTGAGAGATCTGGCAGCGAGTCCTCTCTGCTCCCCGTCCAGCGCGGCGTCCCTCTGTACCGCATCAAACCAGGTGTTTGACATTGAAGCCATCTGCAAGCTTTGCCTCGACAGTTGCGTTCTTCTCAATTAAGTTTTTCTTTTATTTCCCCTCCCGTGTTTGATTTTGTGTTTGTTGGCTAGTGCTAAAAGCGGCAGGCCTGCTTTGTTTACCTGGCTCGTGTGTGTGTGCATGTGTGTATGTGTGTGTGTGTGTGTGTGTGGCAAGCAGTCAATGCCGAGCCGCTGACAGAGCCAGGTGCCGCCGCTCGCTGCTAAATCAATAGCTCATTCTGCCAGCCAGAGAAACAACAGGCTAAATGGAGCTCGCCACCCCTGACCTGCTCTCTCAGTTCTGCTCTTTATGATCTCTGCAGCTGCTCACTCTTTTCTTTCCGTAGTCTTTGTACGCTTCCCTTTCTTCCCCTTTTTTTTACTCTGTCTCATTCCCTCTCCCTTCTGTTTATCTCAAAGGGTCCTCTGAGCCTTGTTAAAATTTTACTAATATTTTTAAAGGCTCCTTTAATAAGCCATTTGATCCCAACAGATTAGTAGCCACACTCTCTGTCTTTCCGGGGGAGCTTTTAGTCGGAGTGTTTGTCAGGGCTTTTTGGGAAAAAAAGCTCCCATGTGAAGCGGCTCCTCAGAGTTAGTTGCCGATGCTAATTACTGAGTTGTCACAGCGTCTTTAATGTTTCGGTGCGACTCCGTTTGAAGGGCTGCGCGTCACACTGACACGAAGCCGTCACAGTCATGACATGACTCTTGTTGTTCACACAAAGGCGTCTTTTCGACTGTTGTTCTAAAGTTTCACTCGGTCAGTTTTGTCACTTTTTAATACAAAATTGACATTGATGTCTTTATTATGACAGCTTGAAATTAATGAAGGCAATATAACTTATCATATACAGAACCATAAGAGGCTTCATTATCAAACTAAAGAAATTATTCAACTTTATTTGTTATTCATTTGTTGTCCATATGAGGTTTGTTTTAACATTAGCTGTCATGAGACCATCATTAGCTGTTGGTGAACATCAAACACAGCATCAAAGACTCACAGATACCATGATGATGACAGGAAATTAGTTATCAATATGATTTTCTCTACAGGTTTGCACCTGACACCTCAGGTATGAGTCAGCTAACAGGAGAGCTAGCGTCACAGCTAACCAAACAAACCAGCTAATGACCGCTAGCCACAGTTAGCACTTAGCTTACTGTTAAAACAAAGTAAGACTCCTTAAATCACTACAATATATTTCCCTGTTGTAGAACTGAACTTGTGACATTAAATGACATCTTATTGATGAGTTCAAATCCCACAGTTTTATTTAAAGCCAAGAGAATTAGTCATGACAGTTATAAAAGCATTTGACAGAGCAGCTATGCTTTTTGACATTTTAATGACAAGTTCAAAATTCTACCATAGTTACTGTCAATAAAAACATATTTTACACTATTTTAATGATCTTATTACAGCTAATGTTTAAACCAGCCATCTATAAAAGTTTTTTTTATGGTAAAAAAGCTAATCATATATCTATTTATGACAGGTATATATTGTCTTGGTTAATGTGAAGTTGTCATAATACAAACATCTCAAATTATGTCAACTTTGCATTAAAAGTGATGTAATTGACTGATGACAGTAGTCACAAACACTTACAAAGACTAAAAAATGTCATCTCTTTGTTTAGAGAGTGTCATGTCAGTCTAATGTACGTTTAAATAAAGTGCTATCAGTCTTTTTAATGCGCCTAAAGTCCTGGTTCCTCTGTGTATTTCAGCCACAACAGCAAGACCACCACCTGGTTGGACCCCCGTCTGGCAAAGAAGGCAAAGCCTCCTGAGAAATGCGAGGAAGGAGGTGAGGAAATATCTGAGGGTGGTTATGGCGTGGTAGTGAAATTTACATGGACACTTAAACACCTCAGTCCCCCTCATACACTCTCCTCCCAACCCACACACTCTGACGCTTCACCCAGACTCCCTCTTACATCGAGCAGTGTGTGCACGAGCCACGTTTCTGCCTCTCCCAAGAGCACGCCGGCTAACAGGCGGTGATGGAACAGCTGAGCGTTCCCGGTCACAGTCGTGCTGTAGACATAAACACAAACCTCCGGTCTCTGGCCTGCCCCTCTCCCTCCTTCCTAATGGCTTCTGGGAACACATGCAGGGAGCTCATCAGTGCAGCGTCTCTCAAAAGGCAATTTTCTGCAGCCCCTCTTGCGTAAAGATCTCCTCTGAGCCCCATGTGTTTGTCACACAGCAGCAGCAGCAGCAGCAGAGGCTCAAGATGTTGCGCACATACACACTGCTTGGGGAGAGAGGCTATTACTTTACCAGGGAGGCTGAGTAACGGTTTCGATGTTTGCTCCTTCTCCCCCCTCTGCCTCCTTTATTAAGCCCTAAACACACAGTGACAAATAAAACAGGCCTTTCGTTCTCTGTGTGTGTAGGTGAGCACGCTGTGAAGCTGCCAGTCAAAACACCACGCCTCATTGCGTGTATCCAATTGTCCATGTAGTGCCTCAGCAGCACTTGAAGTGATTTGCGTCTGTTTTTTGCCTTTTTCTCTCTTCCCCCCCCACCACCCCCCACTTCCAGAGCTGCCCTACGGCTGGGAGAAGATCGAGGACCCCCAGTTTGGCACCTACTACGTAGAGTGAGTAAACTTCTGTCTTAAGTCTGAAGGCGTCCGGAGGCCTGTGGTCGCTTTTATTCGCTCTGTTTGGATGTTTTTGCTGCAGCGATAGTCGGAAAGTTCAACAGTGGGGCTGTTATTGCATGTTTTATTCCAAAATATTTTAGTGTCATGCTGACATCCTCAGCAACATGATGCTATATCTTTGAATTGCAATGATAAAAAGGTATCAAATGTTGCACCGATGGAACCTCAAGGGAGATGCGGACCATGTGAAGTGGCATATGTTATTGTCGATCATGCAGTGATTTCCCACAGTCCTTCAGAAATGACGGCACACTTTTTCTTTTACAGCTTTGTGTGCATGTATGTGAAAAAAAATGAACCCAACAAAACAATGAAGCTTTAGGGTCCCCGAGAGAGAGAGAGAGAGAGAGAGAGAGAGAGAGAGGGGAAAAAAAGGGTTGAGATTCCATCCTGATCAAGAGTGTAAACAACAGCACAATGTTTCATTTTAGTCCCATTACTGTGGACAAAGAGGAAGAGACCTGCAGGCAGGGGAGGGTGAGGGCGGGGGGGCGATTCACAGTGTGTCTGTTTATGCAAGAGGGTCATCGAGAGGCTGCATCTCCTCTGTCTCTGTCTCTTTGTCTGTGCGGCAAAAAAAAAGAAAAAAAAGAAATTGTTGTGAATGAACGAGCGAATGCGATGATGTGACAAGAAGACTCATTATTTCCTCAACTGCCGCACAAAAAAACACATGAGGTGTGGCAATCAAAGAGAGAGACGACGACGTGAGACACGGAGCAGCAGAGGAAATGAAAAAGAGAGAGAGAGGAGGAGGGGGGGTGTGTTTATCTCTCCAGACTTAATGGGGAGGGTATCTCCGTGCATGAGTCAGACGCAGCAAGAGTGCAGAGTCTTTTTAATGCACTCACACGCACACACACATGCCATCAGTGTCTCAGCATGTGGTTGATTCACCCTGTAGCATCGATGCATTTTGTCTTCCCAAGGTGCTGCCATGAGCGGGATTTACAACTGTTAAAGCTCATTACGCAGACGATGCCACCTCTTTCCATTAACTATCTAACAGAGGAGGGACTTTCTCAGGAAATGCACGAACGTTTCGGCTCACAGGTGTGATCTGAAAAAATTAGTAACCTGCTTTCCAGATGGAGTTTGATGTGAATTTCTTAAAATATACCACAGCTGCTGATTTGTGGTTCAGTGAGGTGGTTTTTCTTCTCAGACGCACAAAGAAGGGCATCCCTGGGCATGTAATAGGGAAAAAAAAAGAGGGAACATTGTCGTTTACATCTCCACGCAGCGTATTGAATCTTTTGATCCTGGGATTACAATGTGTCGAGCAGATATAGATCCAACACAGAAAAGATTGCTACAGATCCTCACTTTCAGAATTCTCTTTGAATTCAATGGGCATTCAGTTTTGTATCTGTGAGGTTTGAGCTTGTTCTTTAATCCATCTGTGTGTGTGTTATACTTCTGGCACAGACGGGTTTGAGGTTGTGGTCTTTTTCGGCCTGCGTGCTGTGTTACATGCTGTGTATGCAGCTCATAAGTTGTGTGACACCCAGCCTTGTAGTCAAATCCCAGGTTTGCATGACAGACAAAGAACAGTATCGACTCTGTGAGACCACAGACGCATGCAAAGGCAGAAACCTTCGCGGTGGATCGCGTGCATTTATCTGATGTAGATAACTCAGTGAATAAAAAAGGTGGGATTTTTGATGAGCGGCATGCAGACAAGAAACAAAATGAAAGCATAACTCCTGTACAGAGTGACTCTTCTTCTAACAACTTGCTCTACTTGTTAGAGCTCTTGTTCATCCAGTGTTGTTTTCCTTCCTTTGTGCAGCCACATCAACCAGAAGACCCAGTTTGAGAATCCAGTGATGGAAGCCAAGAGAAAGTTGAGCGTTGATGTGCCCACCGCGGTGCAGCCGCCACCGCCGGCACCCACGCCATCAGGTAACAAACGATCAAACCCTCCTGTCGTTGCTAATTTTTTAAATTATTATCTAAGTTAAATGTAAACGAGTTGCAAAAAGGGGAAAGTAGCAGGAAGCAAGTGTCAGAAATTCTGTGTTTGTTATCTTTGAAAACAGTTAACACATTTAAACACGTCAGTTTGTCTTAAGTATATTTTAATAAATATGTTTTTACAGTTCAGGAGGACTCAACATTGCAGTTTGTGGTTTTGCAGATCAATAGTCGGCTCTGCGATGTTGACATTAAAGGTCATAGTGTAGGCTGAGGGCCAGGAAGTTTGAATCAGTAGGAAGTGTGTGGTGGTGAAGCTGAAGTCATTCAGCAGGGATGTGGTTCATTTATAGCCTATTGTTAGTTTTTTTTTATTTTCATCAATCACATTTACACTTCAGGAATCATAAAAGTGGCTTTCATTCATGAAGTTTATGCTGAATAAAACCTGCAACTATCCAAACTGTTGTTCGCCCCAAAGCTTATTTTCTGCTATGAATCCGAATCCATAGAGAAATCCAGTTGGCCTTTTATTGAAGGAAAAGTGCGATGCTAACTTTTGTGTGGTTAAAATATAACACACCATCCCTGCAGCCCTCTCTCTCTCCACCGGCCTCAGCTCTGCTAACGTTGTGTATGCTATATTAGCATGCTAACACTACTAAACGGTGAAAATGCTGAAAATCAGCTAATCATGAGCATGTTTGCATTAACATTGTGAGTATGTTAGCATGGCGCTGTTAGCATTTAGCTCAACACCGTGCAGCACCGCCGTGCAGCAAAAGTACACCTTTTTTTTAATCACACAAATACATTTTAGCACCAATAACTGAGCAACAGGTTCACCCTTTGTGCTTGATGTCACAGGTAAGCTAAGTTTTTCTTCCTCCTCCTCCAATAAGCTGCACAGCTGACGGAGCTATTAGCACACACATTCTGCCATTATAGTAAACAGCATTTACTTCAGTGTAAGGAAAAAAAAACTTATAACAAAATATTAGATCTGTTACCCAAATACAGGAGCCCTTTTATCATCTCCCTTATGCTGAGACGTCTGTGTGGAAGACGCTCTAGCTGTTGACAGGCTGCTGATAAACAGCCCGTAGCCTTTGAAGCAATGATATTCAATTTGAATAATGGAGCAGCGCTTCACTGGGCGGCAGAATTCATTTTGACAAGTAGATTATGAAATCGGGAGGACTAGGTCTCCTTTGAAAATGCTTTTTTTTTTTCTTTTTTTTTTTGCCCCAGTCATTCACAGCGGTTCAAAGATCTCTTTGGTACAGAGGAAGAGACGCGAGGCTGAGAAGGAGAAAGAGGTGACCGCGTTTGAAAGTGACTTATGATCATAAATTGCATTTCTACCGGGTCATCTGTTCATCATTTACCACCTGTGGTGAATGTTGCCACTTCGCCGGTCTAATCGTCCTCCTCTCAGTCAGTGTGAAAGGGTCTGAAGAAGCGGAAGCCAAACCCCCCCCCGTGTTATTTTAAACTGAGTGGGGAATTATTACACACTTGTGTGTTTTGTGCACACACAAAGCGTAGCCGCATTAGTATTCAAACTAGCCTCCGTATTTCAGACACCCCTTGGACATAACTGTCTGCCTCACTCTGTTGCACGCAGACCCCCACCTCCCACAGCTGAGCCTCTCTGCAGCCTGTGGATGATATTGCTTCTGTGTACCGCCGCCTCCAGCTCCCACTCCAGCCTCCCCTGTGCCCGTTCTGCAGCTTCCCACCCTTGTTAATGAGAATTAATGGCCAGTGGTCTTGTGCGAGTGTGTGGACGTGCGTGAGGTGGCATCTAAACACTGTTTTGACAAGGATGGCTGGGCCTGACCTCCCAGACAATGCCGCAGAGCTCAGGAGCAGAGCCCAGTGCCATGCTCGGCCGTAATTACGCCGCTGACAATGCTGCCTGACATTTCATATAATCACTTCACCCCCGGAGAATACAGACTGTCCCTTTGTGGTCCACGGCTTAATCAAGATCATGTAAACACGACTTTGGTATGTGGCCCCCCTCCTGAACCGAGTCCCTCCCCCTCTTCCTATGCTTTTCTGTAAGTGTTGCTTTTATGGCGAAACACGCAGGAAACATTTCTGAAAAGTCTCTTGGCATGTGCGTGACGGCTGGACATTACTCACAACTCATGGGGAACAGCACCTGCATGCATTAAGCTGCCCGACATTAATTTACATGTACGATCTTGAAATATCTCTCTGACACAGCTGCAATGCAGCGGTGTCGTTTTAATCACACTTGACATAATCTTTCTTTATTTCTTCAGAGCGGTCACGTTTATCAACCAATTGCAATGCAATTATGCAAATCCCAATCCCATGACACATTCAGAGTGGTGTTGGAGGCGAGGAGGGGGGAGAGTGGGGGAGGAGGAGGAGGAGGGGGGGCTCCTATCTGTACCCTCCCTAATGAGATTGATGTCCCACCATCTATCAGTGTGGGAACTGCCAGAAGAAGAAGAAGCCCGGCGTGCAGGGATGCAGCGCATAACTCACGCTCTCATAGGCTCACGGCACACAGAGGGCAGGCTGGGATTTAGTTAGCATTTCCCTCTTTCTGTCAAGGCTAACTCTCCTCCTCTCTGCCTCCTTCTATCTCATCGCTCTTATCTTACTCTGTTTCTCACACACACACACAAACACACACACATACACACCATCTAATATAATTCCTTCGCCGCCTTCTAAAAAGTTGCCCCATTTACACATCCTGCGGGCGCCACAAAGGGAATCTGCAATGAAAAGTTTACCTGGAAAATGTCAGGCGCATTTCAGGACGGATTTATTGCCGCTGTGAAAGGAATTGGTTGTTTTGCGGAGAGACTGGGGCAAAGTATAAACATTTTGCAATAACTGGATGTTTATTGGCTTTGCAGAAAAAGAGCAGTAGATTCACAAGCTTGGTGCATGTGTGTGTGCGTGCGTGTGTGTGTGTGATTTGTTTGAGTTTGCACTTAAATTACGATGTTCTCAGAGTGTTTGTGTAATTGCTGGTAGTGAGGGATGTGCTGTCAGACGCGTTGTCACTGTGAGAATGCTGCTTTGATGGAGACAGATGGCAGTTTGTGAGAGAGCTTTCTAGTTTCTCTTCATAGCTGAGGCTCGTTTTCACACACACACACACATGTGCATCATCCACATAGAGAGTCACAGCACGTAAACCTGTGAACTTTAAAAATGTGCTGCTCTCACCTCTGGAAATAACGCCACTTTGACTTTTTCTTCGAATTTATTATGAAAGCTGACTTGCAAATATCTCAGCGTCTATTGTCAAACTGTGGATTATTTTTTTAAAGCAGGTAAAAGAGGCAATTTGGTGCTTATTTATCACAATGATTAGGCAATTTAAGATGTTTTTTGCTCCATTTCACTGTCAATTACCGCTTGTCCATCACTCTGTTTATCTCCCTTGTTGTCCTTACAACAGAGGAGCCTGGTAGGGGAGTTCGAGGCTTCACACGAGATCCGTCTCAGCTGCAGGGCACCATCCTGCAGACAGAGCTCAGAAAAAGCCCCCAGGGTTTTGGGTTCACCATCATCGGTGGAGATCGACCCGATGAGTTCCTTCAGGTCAAAAACGTTCTTCCGGACGGGCCTGCCGCTCACGACAACAAGATCGCTTCAGGTAATCTTCCCTCACAGACCTACTGTTTATAAAAAAAAAAAAAAGAGTGCACTCTGGTATCTGGATCACAAATTTAAGCCCCTACATGCCCCAATTGTAAATGCATGAAAGAAGGATTTGGTGGAAAGAAGAGTTAAGACGAGACAAATAGGATTATTCGACTAAACAAAACCTAATCCAGAGTCACATTCAGTTGTATACTGTTTGAATGGCGCGTATGCCCATGCACACAGCGGCGCCCGGCTTGGCATCTGCACACCTGCTTTACATAACACAGTTTTATGTACCCTGAGTACACACACAAACACATTTAGAAGAAAAAAAAAACAAAAACACAGAACAGGCACTTTGCTGTGAATGTCACATTGCTTGATCAAGCCAAGGCAAATGTTTATATGCAGCGTCGAGCGGAGGAGCTGCTAAAAATAGAACATTTCCGTCAATAAAGCACATGTTCGGTTTATGGTTGACACCCAGATTTAATGTGCAGCTATATATCACACATTTAATAGGCCTGCAGAGTGGTTGAGTTTTAATGGCTGGTGGATGACAACCTGCTTATCTGAGGAATGTGCCACATGACATATGTGTTACATGTTGCTACTGCGAACCGACTTCCTCGCAGTAGAAGCGGCTGCATGTTAGCTGCCTGGTAAATTCCCTGTTATTGCATGTTTAAATACTGCGATGAGATCCATGTTGACTGCGGTAATCTGCGCCGCACTTAGTTAAGTGCCTTGAGGTTCACATTACGGTAATATTGATTGCGTTGAATGCTTGTACAGCTACACCCAATGCTTCTGAGAATTAACATGTAAGTGGAACAGAGGGAGTAATTACTTTCAATGTTTCATTACCCTTGAGAAGGAGGGTAATTGATTAAACCCCCCCAAAAAAAATGTATGCAATTAATTTCACTGGGTTATAATAGCAAGCAATGAACTGGAACAACTTCACGGAGCTTTCTCTTGGATTTAAGACCTTCTGACTGCAGACCCGAGACATTTATTTATACCAAGCGTGGAATGTTTCAAGTTTCCAGGCCCTCGTTTCACTTACAGGGCCTCTATTATTTCGTGGATGCTTAGTTATTAAATAAGTGATGAGAGGTTTGTGCAGCGGGTCAGAAGAGGCTCTATGTAAAGATATGAGGCTGATTTCAGGAGTGAAACCTGAACTGTGTTTGGCGGGGAATGGTATTGATTTTATAGGTGGATTGAATCCTCTGCTGGGCTTTTAGCGAGTTAGCAAGTCATCAACTCATCCGACCACCCCGAGGCCTTTATCTCAGCCAGGAGAGGGGTGATGAGAATCTCTCATCTCACGGAAAAATGAAAGTAGAAACAAGAGAACAACATGTCGACGATCTTATTCTATGTTGTACTCTCGCTATCTATCTCCTCTCTGTTCTATTTTTTATTGTATTTCTTAGCAGCTGGAAGAGCAGAAGGAGAGGCAGAAACTGTTCCGACTTATACTGTTAAAAGTTAATTATCATTCCAATAAACACAAGTGTCGTGAGAATAAAAAAAAGTATGTGTCAGAATACTTCATGAACCATCCGTCTGTGTCTTAAATGATGTTATTACTGCAGACAGACAAACCAAGGACAGAATGTGTGCGAGGTTACTTCTTGAGTGATGTTTTGCCGCCTCTTCAAATGAATTTGTTTGTGCTTAAGATCTATTTATGTTGTTTATCATTACACTCTTGTGCTGCTTTATGTTGGTACCTTTGTTTGTGTGGTTCAGAGTGAAGAAACTCTGAATCTGAATCATGTTTTTGCAAACAAACAAATACGCCACCAGACGCTCGCAGCTTGTAATAAGTTGTTATTGAGAAGGACCGAGTCTAAACACTGTTTTCTTTTTGGAGAAAAATCCTGCATATTTGGCTTTAAAGTTCTCCTTTGTGTGGTGATGTAACGATCACAGTCCCCCCGGTCGAATTTGAATATTTCACAATTTTGTAAGGGGCTCTTTGTTCTCGTAGGTGATGTAATCGTGGACATCAATGGGGCGTGTGTGCTGGGGAAGACTCACGCTGATGTGGTGCAGATGTTCCAGTCCATCCCGATCAACCAGTACGTGGACATGGTCCTGTGCCGAGGCTACCCGCTGCCCGAGGACTCCAGCAGCAGCGAGGACGCCTCCAAGGACACCTCCCCTTCCCCCTCCACCTCCACGCCACAGGACCCCCACTACACAACCACGGACGGAGCCACCCTCCCCAGGCAGACCGCTGCCGTGCCGCCAATGACTAACGGAGGGCGTCATCACCACCATCACCATTCTCACCAACACCACCACCACCTCCCTCACATCCCCAACCAGGAAGGCCCCGACCCCACCCTGCTGCAGCCGGAGCTGGTGAGCGTGTCCTTGGTGAAAGGTCCCGGAGGCTTCGGCTTCGCCATCGCGGACTGCCCCCTGGGCCAAAAGGTGAAGATGATCCTGGACGCCCAGTGGTGCCGCGGCTTGTTGAAGGGCGACGTCATCAAGGAGATCAACAGGCAGAACGTCCAGACGTTGAGCCACTCCCAGGTGGTGGACATCCTCAAAGACCTGCCCGTGGGCAGCGAGGTCAACGTGCTGGTGCTCAGAGGAGGTGAGTCGTCAAGAGAAAAATAAAAAAAGAGAGCGAAAGCGTCCTCTGCGGCGGCAGGTGAGCCTGCAACAACGGACTAATCCGTAAAAGTATGTCGCAGCTGGCGGGGTTACGGTGCTGCCGCTGTGACATCTCTGTTGTTAAACCACTGCTCTCTGTATTAATCTGCTCAGGTTACCGTTCAGACAGCAAACAGGTGTTAGAGCCCGGAGATAGTCCGGTGGTTTAGTCCCACGCTTCTGAAATCACTCTAATCCCCACGCAGCTTTCTGTCTGCTGTAGTCCGTCTTTCTCTTTTCCCTTTTTTCCCCAAACGAAAGTAATAAATCAACAGAGATGAGAAGCCCACCTGCTCACATTCAAAATTAATTCCTTAAATTAAACGAACATTATTAAACGGACGTTAAAGGTCTCTGACTGAGGCGAGATTTGACCTAACAAGCACGGTGTTTTCGTATAAAATGATGGATGGCGCGGTGGTGGTGTTTTGTAGGTATTGCTCGGACACACAGCTTCTCCCTGATGTTAAATAAAGCAATTTCACGCTCTGCTCCGCAACAACTCTGCATCATCCACCGTGCACCTTCCCAAACAGGGAGGATGTCATGCTTAGTCACATGGCGAGCAGTGCTGGGGAGGCGAAGAGAGATGGCAGTTTCAGTGATTCACTTGCTGCTTAAATAGAGAAAGAGAGAGAGGAGAGGGAGAGGGAGAGAGAAGGGAGGAGAGGAAGAGCATGGTGGGTAATCATTGCCCTTCTTCTTACTTCAGGCTTTCACTGATTTGAAGGGCTTGTTCCTTTCGCCTGTGCTGCAGTGCAGTAGCCTAGATTCAAGAAAACCAGTGTTGCACCTACATATCAGATGCACTCAGCTGTGCTCTGCTCTGAGCTCCAGGGGCTTGTCCTGTGTGTGTGTGTGTGTGTGTGTGTGTGTGTGTGTGTGATGCTGTTAACTTTTTCCCACATGTGCAAGCCTTCTATGCATTTTTTTTTCCCTTATATTGCATATCCATATGCGGCATGTGTGCATATATACATATATGTGTGTGTGTGTGTGTGGCTGCGTAAAGCTGAGCAAGAGATCACAGCTTTCCAGGACTAAAAGGAGCAGCGCTGCAGGGCATCCCTCAGGTCACCCACAGACCAGGATTAGGTTGGGCTTTACTCCCAGCCAGAGGCTACAGCTCCCCTCTGATGACAGCGGCACAGAGAAATGAAACAGGAAATGATTTGGTCCCGATCCTTGTTCTGGCTTTTCAGTCCAGTAACGAGACATTAATCCATCGTTTCCTGTAGAAAACACACTTCATCCAGCGTCTAATGTATGAAACGAGCTGGGAAACACAGTCTGTACTTTTCTGAATGAGATTTGAAAAGGAATTAGTCAAACATGCTAGTAAATATTTACTGATTTCCTTTTAATTCTGCTTAAAAAAAAGGCAGCAGACAGTGAGGGCATTCACAGTGCTCCAGTTTGTTTGCTGCACTAAACAGCTGGCAGGTTTTTACCCACAGGAGTGCATGTTTCCCATTGGCTTAGGGTCACCTCTGTGTCTCCCATCCCGCACTGACATGCAAACCAGTTTTGCTAGTGGAGCACACTGCCCCCTACTGGTTGAATTGCATTGTGACTCACAGAGGAAAGCAAGTAGAAGTGTAAAAAAAATTCATCTACGAAGCCTGTAGGCAGTAAGTTCTGGTTGTATGTCCACACAAAGATGTGGGAGAGGATGAACTGTGCAGCTTCATCACTGAAGGCCAGCAGGTCAGTGGAGTGGAGAGAAGAAGGATGCAAAGTGCAAACTCATGTTTGAATAATTGCTTTTTTTTCCCCTAATTGAATATATTTAAAAAATTAACACCCACTTTTTTTTCTCTCTGCTCGCAGGTCAGACGTCTCCTGTGAAATCACTGAAACCGGTGAGTTAAAGCAGATCACTGTCACGTTCCTTTAAGTATGTAGAGCCGATAAGACTGCTGCTGAATTATTAAAACAGAAAAAAAGGTTTTAACTTTGTCTTGGTTACCCGCGAGCACCACTCAGAGTGTGTGTGTGTGCATACATGCATGTGTGTGTGTGGCTGTGGAAGCTGTTGTTGGCTACATTATTCAGTGAGCCCACATTAGCCAGGCTGTTATTTCTGGAACTGCATGTGGGTAAATATGCTGGCTCCTGGCAAACAGCAACTCAACATCCCTCTGCGTATGGGTGTTAAAGATGATATGCCATGTTCAACAGCTTGTTCCTGAGCCGCTCCTCCATGCTGCTCTCTTAAAATAGAGAGGAGCCGAGGCTGCAACAGGCTTACTCATGCAGTTTTATTGGTCCAACACGGAATTACAACTATTTTTAAAAATGAAGACTTGTGCAGTAGTTTGGGATTGTTATTCTGGAGGGTAAATTCTCCTTAAATTAATTTTCTTAGGTATGTTTTTATGTAGAAAGTATTGGCAAAAAAACAAAAAAAGCTATTTATATTAAGAAAAAATGAATTGTTACAGGGATGCAAACATATTTGAATCGCAGCTCTTCTTTCTGTGTTGCAGTGCACAGCTCCAGTATCCCAGCCTGCACCTCAGCAGGCACCCCACCCGGTGCCCCAACAATTGCCCCACCCTACACCCCAGCAGTTGCCCCATTCATGCTCTCAGCAGCAGCAAAGACAGGAGGAGATCAGCAGCACGGAGACCCTCGGTCAGCCCTGCGAGTTGCCTCCAAACCCGCTCCCTTTCTCTGCCAACACGCTGCGTTCATCCTCCCCCAAACCGGACGCGTCGGAGCTCTACCTCAAGTCCAAGGCCATGTTGGACAGCAAGCGTGAGTGAACATGATGCGAACAGATTTGCAGCTAAAATCTCTTTTTTTCCTCATTATCTAATTGACTGTAAAGTCAAAATAATGAAGGGATGTTCAGAAGTTGAAATCTTAGTTGATTTCTTTTCAAAATTGTTAGTTTTGGTTCTTATTTTGAATCATTTAAGTGCTCTACTTGTGAATTTGAATGAGATTATTTCATCTGACCTAGGAAAGTTAACCTTCAAGTCTTGTGCAATAATAATCTTTTAGCATTTGAATCAATTTATTTATTTAAGTGATGAAATATTTTCAGATTTCGTCGGCCTTGACTTCAGGCGCAGAACCGCTGCGTTTGCACACACCCACGTGCCCGACAACATAACCAACAAACAGCATAATTAATGTGCCCTGTCTTTAAATGTTTTTTTTTTTTTTAAGACAAAATAAAATCTTTTCTCCCCTCTTTTTCTCTGCAGCTCCTAACACCAAGGACCTGGACGTGTACATCAAAAGGAACCATGAGTCGGGCTTCGGCTTCAGAGTTCTGGGAGGAGAAGGGCCGGATCAGCCGGTAAGGTAGCAGCTCAGCATGTTCACGCCGTTTACAACCAGGCATGGTTCGCTGCTAGAATCCCAAAAACCTCGGAAACTGGAAAATATTAGTCAGACACACGGCAAATCAATGTTTGAGCTGTTGCTTAAAGATCCCCTCCAGTCAGAAATGTGCTTTTCTTATCTTTATGACCCCTAAAAAGTTAAACCTTGACTATGCTGACTCGTAACGTACATCCATATTCCTCTGCTGAAGGGCCAGATGTCTGTGCATTTTTACTGAAATGTGAGATTCAAACACACCCGGAGCGAGTCAGATTTGGTGTGTTAACAAGTCAACAGCCAGTTTCAGGCAAAGAAAGGAGAAATCTCCAGCTCAGAGCAGACGAGTCAGCGCGGAGAGTGAGAGTCTGTGATGGCTAAAGCACTAATGTGGCGTCAGACACCGTTAGGTTCAAGCTCACAAGATTAATCACAATGTAAACAAATAAAAGAGCTACACTCAGCACATATCATGGGATTTATCTGCCAGCACAGCAGGCTCCACAGCTGAGTCTGGCTTTCACAGACACTCAGACATGTATGGTTGGATCTCTCCATGTTTCCTTAAAGCTAATGTTAGCCATCCTGGTGCACGCTGCTGTTTAACTGGGCAGCTGAGCAGCTGAGCAGCGTTGGTGGGCGCTGCATGAAGCCTCTGATTGATGGATCAACATCTTTTCAATGAGGGAGATAAAATAAATGTGCTTCCAGCCCCTTTGTAGAGCTTTTTTTAAACCTTTTAATATAGGAAATTGTGTTAAATAAATGCTAATAATAAATGTTATTAATTATAGAAATTAATAATAGCAGAATGTTTCAAAACATGTGTGGAGACAAACCTTAAATTGGCTGAATCTCTACAATCGCTGTATGACAATAGTGGGAAAATAGTCGATTTTGCATTTATGAAACAAGGTATCAAACGCCGCTGAGAGGATTTCTGCTGATTATTGACCATAATTCTGGTCAATCCTCCTGCTCTCAGTGGCTCAGATCAGCTTCCCTCACATCCTCGTGCCTCCGCAGGTCTACATCGGTGCCATCGTGCCTCTCGGTGCTGCTGAGAAGGACGGGCGCCTGCGGGCCGGTGACGAGCTGCTCTGCATAGACGGCGTGCCGGTGAAGGGCAAATCCCACAAACAAGTGCTGGAGCTGATGACCAACGCGGCCCGAAACGGTCAGGTCATGCTCACCGTGCGCAGGAAGCTGGCGGTGTCAGGTAGGTCCGCCTCTGAATAATTATCTCCACAGTTCTGTGAGAGCACTTGAAGCTTTGGAGCACGGTTGCGGGTTTGGATCAGTATGCTGGAGGAGGACCTCTGAGCTAAAGCTTTGATCTGGGGGATTTTTTTTCTCTAATCCTTTAAATTTGTTCTGGATGACTTCCTGGCGGATAAATCTGAATAAATAAAGTTAGACCAAAAAAATTGACTTTAAGGCTGTTAGTCTTTGCAGACATTTTCCTCAAAAGAAAAAAAAAACTAAAGTTTTGATAGCAGATTCTGTATTTACTTAAATCAGGGAAATAAAAGTTTTAATTCCCACCAGAACGGAAGAATGAAAAAAAACAAAAGCGGTTTAACAATGAACAGCTGAAGAGTGTTTGCTGTGTGTTTATCTGTGGAGGCTGATTGGAATTGTGTGAAGGGCAGTGAAGATTAGATCAGCTGGATGAATTGATTTACATCTCAAAAGAAAGAGAGAAAAGAAAAGGAAAAAAAACATGCTGAGTTTTGTTTTTTCGGCGGCACAAACCCCTGCTGCATTCAGGCTTGTTTACCCCCCGAAAAAAAAACACACAGCTCCGCGAACGGTACAAGCACTTTTCCAAATTACTTTGAATTTGATGCATTGCAACAACAGCTTTGATCACATTACAGAAATTAAGCATCAATCATGTGAGGGTTTTTGCTTTCAAAGCGAGGCTTTAGGAAAAAAAGATCCCCCTCATGCCAGCTGACAAAACAGGGACTCAGCAAAACAAACACACACACACACACACACACACACACACACACACACAACGAGGAGAGACTGATGCCGATCGGCTCGTCTGTGAATAACAAATTGTATTAAACTTCCATCTCAAGTGTGGAGTTGACAGTCTTTTATTTCACTCAGAGGAAAGCTGTGCTCGGGATTATTTATCAAAGCAGATCACAAGATTGACAAACTGGGAGCGTTTTGAGGAATAAAATGTCCACAGATTTAAACTGTGTGTCAGATAAATTCATCGAGAGTATAAATAGTAAACAGAGCCAATAGGAAGTTGCATTAAACCTGCAGTCTTTCTTTTGGCCAGCAGGGGGCGACCCCATTGGCTTAAATAAGAGAGACTAATTGTAGGATGCTTATGAGAAAGTGACCCTGCTTATCTGAGCAAACAGTTTTTTAATGAGTGTTTGGTTTCAGTTTTTACTTTCAGATCTTCAACACAACATGATGCTTATTTTGTAAGTTATGTTCCCATTTAGAGCCAAACAGATGATAAAGCAGGTGTGTTTGACAGATAGTTACCCAGGTGTTTTATCAGGTTCTCAGTCAGACTGAATCTGGATAAATGCATCTTCCAGAGCTCCACGATCTTCTTTAAATATGGTCACTTCCACCTCCCAAAAACCGAGACAGCAACAAGCATGACACCAAACTTATGGATTTAAAACCTTAGTTCAGGTTTGTTAAATGATGAACTTACCTACAGTATCTTTACCAAGTTATATTATATTGCAACCAGTTGAGACGAGCTGTTTGAAATGAGTGACAGCGAACATTCGCTCGTGCTTCTGTGCCTTGTCATTCGTCAGATGGTGACGCGGAGGAGGACTGGGGTCAGCAGCCCCAGCAGGTGGCGTCGGCTCTGGTCAACAGCTCCCCCAAGACGCCTCGCGTCGAGCACCCGAACGCCGTCCAGCCTGCTCAGCCGGCTCGGCCCGAGTGCTTCGACGTCACTCTGCAGCGCAGAGACAACGAAGGCTTCGGCTTCGTCATCCTGACGTCAAAGACCAAACCCCCACCAGGAGGTGAGAAGGAAAGAAACACACGACTCATTTTCAAATGCTCAGAAAAAATCCAACAACAGGTTTGAAAGTTTTCTAAAAAACTTTCACAGTGGTTTGTTTTAATTGTTTTTCTACAAAAATTTATTCTGTTGGTGGTTTTATCCCTCATTTATCTGTTTGTTTTTTAATTCTAAGGACATCATGCTTCACTGAATATAATTTGTAAATCTGTATATTGTTTATCGTATAATATCCTGTAGACTTTTATTCAATGTTTTTACACAAGGAAATATATTGATAAGGTTCCTAGTAGAGGCCACAAACCGGAGGTCATTGTGCATCGTCTTTGTCCATGACAGACTGTTCAGAACACAGAAAGACTGTATAAGATAGATAGATAGATAGATAGATAGATAGATAGATAGATAGATAGATAGATAGATACTTTATTGATCTCCAGGAGAAATTCACA
>JAQMCX010000002.1:23060561-23073747 GCA_029814765.1 Acanthurus leucopareius | reverse complement strand
AGATAGATAGATAGATAGATAGATAGATAGATAGATAGATAGATAGATACTTTATTGATCTCCAGGAGAAATTCACATCAACATGTAACACTTTGTTTGCAGTGCTGCTCAAACATGCAAAATCATTTTGTCATTTTTCCGTGTTTTCCTGTTTCAGTCATTCCCCACAAGATCGGCCGCATCATCGAGGGCAGCCCGACAGACCGTTTGGGTCAGATGAAGGTGGGGGATCGTATCTCTGCCGTCAACGGTCTGTCCATCATGGAGCTGTCGCACAACGATATCGTCCAGCTCATCAAGGACGCCGGCAATTCTGTCACCCTCACTGTGGTGCCTGAAGATGGTGGGTTTGCACAGGAAGAACATGAGTCATGTGGAGCTGATTTGCAGGAAAAAAATACAGTATAATATAGTATTTAATGAGAATAACAGAATGGGAAGATTAATGCATTTTCATTATGAAGATAAAAATCAAAAGTACTTTTTATGCCAATTGCCTTGTTGCATCCAATATGTGCAGCAGATCACAGAGTCTGTGTGCAATACTAAATACTAAATGGGGTTTTTTGTACGGATTGTATTTTGCAGACAGTGCTCCCCCATCTGGAACAAACTCAGCCAAGCAGAGCCCTTCAGCGCAGCACAGAGCAATGGGCCAACAGCCTCCCAGCCATGCAGACAGGTGCACGGATAAACACACACACACTCACACACACACACACACGCACGCATGCACAAGCATCCACACAAGCGCTCCCAGCATTCCTCTGGAGACCGAGCCCGCTGGAGACTGTCTAATACAGGTTCTGCCACTTCAACCATAAATTAGCACCAATCCTCTCAAAGCAGGCTCCCGGTTTGTGCTGCAATGTGGCCCATTACCGTCTCCAGTTGGCCCTCGCTCCTCCTCGTTATCCAGAAAAGACAGAAAATCCCCCCATGGTCACTGTTTGGATGGAAAAGCAAAGAAAATGAGACAGATTAGTGAGGGGGTCTCGCTTGCTCTTTGATCTTACTTTTTTTTTTTTTTTTTAAACGAGATTACCTGTGTCAGACTTTTTAATCCATCGCCGCAGCACTTATTCTCCTCCATCGCGCCTCCATTTTTTTTTCCCCCGCCTATCTGCACATGTTCCCCTTCTCCTCTCTCCTCTCTCAACCTTCTGTCCGTTCCTCAGCAGCATCCATCCATCCACCCTCCTTCCTCTCCGTCTAATCTCCAGCACAGGCCTTGGGTCAGCCCTGGCTCAGATATGAGCAGAGGCTGTCGGCTTGGCTGCATGAAGTGTGTAAACTCCTCTCCCATTGCCAGAGCTGCTTAGAAGGCCGAGACTCTTCAGATAGCGTGTCAGCAGAGCTAAGTTCCCACAAAAGGCATTGTAATGAGCTCTGCGAGGCATTAAAATATGCCCCCCTCCCGCCCCCGTTATCTGCCGCTGAAGTGTAAAAGCAACTCGGCTCTTTGAGGGATTTACGTTGGCCTCTGTGTGTCACATAATAAAAAACCAACAGAAGAAGGAGGCTCATGCTGCTGTAATGAAGGCGTGGCAGCGTGTGTGTGTGTGTGCGTGTGTGTGCGTGTGTGTGTGTGTGGATCATGCAGCACACAGCAGAGGAGGAGAAAAAGAATGAGACTCATTCCCGACTCTGACTCTCGCTCGTTATCCTAATAAAGCATAGCCGCCGTGCCTCTCGTATGCTGCGGCTTCATGCAGGCGTCGCTGCTGACGTGACGCATAACGAGCTGCTGGAGGAACGTTCAGGGCGCCTCCTGCATGCATTTGTGCTTCTTATATCTGCATCATGTGCCGTTTATGTGCTGACATCTCAGGAAGAAATATCGTGCCATATTGTAAATAAATGGGACTGAATGTATTTTGTATCCACAGCATGTCAGTGACGTTACGTTGTGTGTTTTTGGTTTCATCCGGTGTAGAAACGGCGACACTGAGATAAGGAACTCCCTCCTATCAAAAGACATGGGGCCACTCATCATGTCGAGCTCCAAGCAGGTAAGAACAGCTTGCAAAAAATGATGTTTGTAATTCATTCACTCTGCTCTGGTGCCAATTTGACCTTGATAATTTCTTAATCTCACCGCTCTCCTTTGAGGCCGCTAGATTAAAACACATATCAGCCTTGTAACAGCGATTGCACACACTGGGACTTTTTTTTATCGCACGTCTGTCGGGACAAACTTTGGTCTCATAAGCTCGTTGTGGGTTTTTTTTGTGTGTGAACTGCAGGGCTGTTTTGTGGTGGAGCTGGAGCGCAGCCAGCGGGGCTTCGGCTTCAGCCTGAGAGGAGGGAAGGAGTACAACATGGGCCTGTTCATCCTGCGGCTGGCTGAGGACGGCCCCGCCCTGAAAGACGGCAGGATACACGTGAGTTTTACTCACATCTGCTCGCGTCCTCTGGATTAACAGGCCACTTAGCACTATTGCTCGTTAAATTAAATTTTCGGGTCCTGCTGAGGAGATTTTTAATGACACTGTGAGCCCCCTCCCCCCCAACATCACCCATAAATATATTAAAATTATCGGTGACTCCTTTAATTATTATTCTTTGTGTTGATTCTATTTAGAGGGAAAATGATGCTCTTGGTTTTTGAGCTGCAGTTTTAATAATTTGGGGCTTTTATTAGAAGTAAATGTGAGTTAATATGGAAAAGTGACATCATTAAAAGCACTCAGAATCAACTCTTAGCAGCTCCTGTTTGCAGTTTATTCACTGATGTACAAACAAATTATAATAAATAGCTTTGAAACACAAGAAAACTGAAAATTATGACAATCCTCAGGCAAGTTCTGAAGTTATAAGTAGCGTTTTTTTCTATCATTTTAAAGCATTTCTATAGAAATATATCTATGACAGACCTCAGATAATGATACTTACTTGACCACTTGAGTATCACTGAAATGAAAGTGCGTCACATACAGTATGTGTGAGAAGATTTGACCGTGGACGAGGAGTAAAAGGGCAGATTGTAGCAACTGAACACCAAACGTTTTAAACTAACATAAGTGCCTCCATTAGCTTCTGCTGCAGCTTCAACTGCAGACCTTGATGATAATCAGACCAAGACCTCTATCAGCTCCCTGTTGCATGAACCTGTCCATTAAGCCCCTCCCCTCCCCTCCCTCCCTCCCTCCGAGCCCCGCGTTTAACTTGCCTTACGGTTTAAAAGCCTCCGGTGTCGCTCAACACTAACTTCACTCGCTCTCACTAAGAGTCTAAAAGCTCCCCTGCTTCGGAAAAAATGTAAGAATGGACTTAATGTGCCTCGCAGGTTGGAGATCAGATAGTGGAGATCAACGGCGAGGCCACCCAGGGCATCACGCACACCCGGGCGATCGAGCTGATCCAAGCGGGAGGCAATAAAGTCCACCTGCTGCTGCGTGCGGGCCAAGGCCTGGTCCCCGACCACAGTGAGTGCCTCGGACAGCCGCGTGCATGCACACACGTTGATGCCTCTGCAGATAGATCCATGCAGTAGCATATTAGCCGTACACATATAGAAGCTTCTGTATTGATATGCTTGACAGCAGGGTGCTGAGTTTTTTGTTTTGTTTTGTTTTTTTTTTATTCTCATGCATGTGTTGCGAGCTACTCTCTTGACTCTCTCTCTCTCTCTCTCCTCTCATTCTGTCTCACTCTCTTCAGTCTTCGATCTACCTTTTTTTGTGCTTTTATTATCTTGCTCTGGTTTTCTGCACCGGCACGGCTGTCTATTTCTACCTATTTATCTTTTCCTCCTATAGGTCTGAACTCTTCTTCCACCCTGTGCTTCTACATGAAACCAGAGCATCACTAAAGGCCTCACTGCTTTTCTTGGTCTGTCCCTAATAACCTTGGTAAACCTCCTACTTTTGCCTCTGATCTCTCCTCTCTCGAAGTGACTCATCTCCCAGATTTAAGTGTCGTTCTCTGTCCCTTCATTCATCCCCATGATCGATCTAAAATAGCTCCGTTTCTCTATGAAATCTGTAAACCGCTTAATGGATCATTAGCGCAGTTGCTCCTCTGCTGGAGGGCTGAACTAAAGCAGTGAGTCCTAGAAGAACGAACAGACCTGCAGGAGCTGGAAGGCTTCAAATCCTTGCAAGTTAATTTTTTTAAGGGTGTTATAAAAACCTGGGATGCCAATGAACACACACCTCATCCTGTGCACACACAAAAATGGCAGACTAGATATTAATTAGTGAGCGTGAAGTAGTTTTAAAAGGATCCGTGTGCATTCATTGGCATCAGCCCCTTCAATCCAGAGACCAAATCCGAATGAATTTCTACGAGTTGTTGCTCCTAGAAATCCAAAAAAAAAGAAAAATCTCATTTCAGCACCACTAAGTCCATCACTCTTCCTTTTTCTCTTTCTCCGGTTTTCTGCTGCATTTATCTGCTCTCGATCACAGCTGTGCAATTCTTACCAGCTTTGGGGGGGGAAATTGAAACGTCAGTGCTTTGGGGGAACTCTGGCACCTTTTCCCACTGACGGCTATGACGATGGCTGATATGAATCTCAAACAAGGCAGATATTTAGAGAGTTATTACACAAAGTGACTATGGAATATATTTTCTTGCAATATGAGAATATTTATCTTTCCTCGCATGACACATTCAGTTATCCTTGATCTTTATTTAATGTACAAAATGTCAAATGTTTGAGATGTTTTTGGTTTGTGCATCTTTCTTACTCTTTGCTGGTTGTTTCTCAGGTTCAAAGGACAAAGTAACCATTCCAACCTCAAGCTTTCCCAGAATTTCTGTGTCTGATGGGCAGTCATCTCCAGCCTCTCCGTCCTCCGTCTCCCTCTCTACCTCTGAACTGTCCCCATCTTCACCCAAAACAAACACCCCTGATGAGTTCTCCGGTGGGGAACCCAGGGCATCTGGGTCCCCTGGTGCTGGGCAGGAACATGGAAGGCAGGCTAACCGATCGAGAGGACAGCAGCCCTCTCACCACAACCACAAGCGAACCACCAGCCCCGGCACCCACACCAGGAAAACAGGCAGGGGCGACTCCAAGCCCGCGAGTCCCAAGAGAGCCGCAGAAGGCTGGGCGGATCATGTGGGTCGCTCGCCGAGCCCCAGAAAAACAGAGCGAGGCCACAGCGGATCCCTGGAGGATATGAGCAAGGACAGAAAAGCCCAGGGGCAGAGAGACCAGCGCTCCTCCAGCCCCAGGAAGAGCTCCAAGAGGGAGCACGACCCCGCTGTGCCTTCCAAGAAGCTGGTGGAGCCTCAGAGTCCGAGACGTCCAGCCGGCCAACAGCCCAGCGCTGCCGCCTACGGAGAAGGAAAGGACAGGAGGTATAAGGAGGAGAGCGCAGCCTACAGGCAGGAGAGAGGAGCTGCAGAGAGTGGAGACAAAAGCCTGGGGATCAGCGAACATTACAAGAAGAACAAAAGGGCCGAGCAAGAGGCAACAGGACAAAAATCCTTCTCCCAGATGCAAAGAGAGAGGGCGGGGTCGGACGCCGAGGGCGGCGGCACCCTGAGCCGGAGGGCCGGGAGAGAGAAAGGAGATAGAGAATATTGGGAAAGCAAGTACTCGGGAACAAATGAAGAAGTGAACAGGAAGGACCCCAGAGGGTCCAGCAGTAGCATCCAGGACCCCAGCTGCAACGGGACCACCACCACCAGCAAGAAGGCTCCCATCACCCCCGGTCCATGGAAAGTCCCCAGTTCTGCCAAGATCCAGTCCCAAGCGGACACAACATATGCGGATATCTGATATCCTCCCAGGACTCTCCGGGTTTTACGGAAACAAAGCTGAGCCTCCGATGGACGGACATTCAAATCGGAATGATTTTTTTTTTGGGTTTATTTCGTTTTGTTGAAGCTTTGGGACGAAGCAGATCACTGTGTAACCAGCAGCACAGCTTCTCATCGCTCATGATGTTTAGTTTCTGCTCTTCAGTTTTGTTTTGTTTTTTTTCACCCAGTTTGCCTCGGTCAGTTTGCATCAAGCTGCTGATGTCTGATCTGACATGCGTGCTTGTACCTATAAGAGTGTGTGCACCGTACGATATGCGTGGATGTGGATATGTGTGTGTGTGTGTGACAGGTTGTTTTTTTTGGGGGGGGGGGTGTGACACTGAAGTCTATTTTGTGCCAATCAGGGACTCCGGTTATAAAGAAGCCGCTCCATATTGCACTCACTGTGAGACTGTTTCGTGGGAAATGAACTGCTCTTCCTGTCTATCCGCCTCGATGAAGGATCCTTTTTTTTCTTCTTCTTCTTCTTCTTTTTTTGTCACTTTGAAGGTTTGAGACATATTTTTTTTTTTCCTGCAGCCACTCGGCTTCTCCTCCTGTGAGATTCACTGCTGCTGTCACTGATGGATGTACTAGAAAGTGAGGCTGGTGAGTTTCTCTTAAAAAAAAAAAAAAAAAATCGGCTGCAAACGGTGACAGAGTGTCTTCGAAGTGACTTAATGTCTGTTTTTCAAAGAAGCCCGGCTTGGCTTGTGAACCGTAGGCGTGACTGCATTCACGAACTCGAGGAGACTATGAAACACTCTGACTCCCATCGGCTTATCAGAGGGTGGACAGACGACCCCCCCGGAGCTTTATATGCATCAATCAGCAGACCAGATACTTGTGGTTATAGTTCTAATGTTTGTTACATATGTGTGTTAATAATAATGAAGCATTATGTAATTTATTGAAATTCTATGTAAACGAAACAGTTAGTGCACATATCCATTCTGAGTCATTTCACCTTTAAATGTGGACTTAACCGTAGAAATAGAATGTGTAGATAAGCATCACCGTCTGAAATACTAACACTATTAAAAAAAAAACGGCAAATCTATACACTCTATTTCTAAGATTTCATGGTCTATAAACGGTCACGCGAGCCTGATTCATAATGTTGTCTACTGTTTGCAGATCTGTATTTTAGATCCTCTGGCTACGTATGTGTGTGTGTGTGTGTGAGTGTGTGTGTGTGTGTGTATACAAGCTGACTGGTAGGCCTATGTATTTTATAGATATTGCTGTAGCAGATTATACTTAATCCAAAAAAAAAAAACATATATTATTTATCAAAGCGATCGCTCATATAATGACATATAATTTAGATGAGTTGAGTCAAACAGAGCTTGATTGTAAGAAGTGAGACCTCTGCCTTCGACGTATGAAAAACTCCTAAGAGATACTTGTATTTTTTATCATAATAAATGTAGGCACAAAAACATAGCGTCTATCCGCATTCTAACTTACAAATCTATTTTTGATTATTATTATTATTTTTTTTAATTTAGTGTGAGACCCTTAATGTGAGAAATAAAAATAGTATGTACATTTTTTTTTTTGCCTGATTGTTAATCATCACCAACATCGTAGCCGTCACGTTTGTGTTATAAATGAAGTCAGACTCCTTAAAAATGCAGTCAGTTTTCCCACATAAGGAGGGATGGTCTTCGCAGAATGCTGCCCTCTGGTGGCTGCACCCGGTGCATAATGTGAAAATGGCTCGACTGCTTATTTGGGAGTCTTATTTTGAAGTTATTCTGACAGAGATATAAGTCCCAGATGGAAATATACATATATATTTTTTTTAATTTATTGGGATCAGTCGTCCTTTGCTCTGAAGACAAAATGTAGTGTTGTTTCAGTGTTGCTACTGTGGAGTACAGAGACATCTAGTGGTTCATAAAACTGCTCATCACATCATTGCTTGAACCAGACCCTCATCAGCCTGTTTAACAATGTACAGAAGTAACACAAGCATCTATTACTAATTTATTTTTCCACTTTATTGTTGATAGGATGGGCTACTGTATTATTTCCTGTTTATGACATTATCATGTTTGATACTGTGGCCTTGCATCGCTCCAACATATTAAAAATAAGAAAAAATCTTAGTTTTGACATCATGGTAGTTGTAAATGTTTATAAATTGTACAGCACCTGTATAATATTTGCCTTCATGCAGAAAAAAAAAATCCTCTGTAAATCGTTTCATTATTTTTTTAAGGGAAGTGACAGGAAATGATATAAAATGGGTGAAAAGAAATAATCTGGTCATGGCATTCTGTTCATGCACTGATAAATAAAGGTTTACTGAATAAACATGACTGAGTTGTTTCTGTCTTTTCCTGATATTGTTCAAGTTTTTCCTGTTGATTCTGTTTTCATCATTGTTTAAACAGGATTTAGACATTTCTTTCTGCCACATTTGCAGTTTATATTGTTGGTTGTGTTGCTGCAATATTAAGGAAACACTGAAAACATCCACTGCACACTTAATAAATCCTTATCCTGTAATGCACAAACTAAATATAATGCACTTAAATGCTTAAATAGTTAAAAAAATATATGAACAAAAGTTGCAGGCTGCAGTCAAAGCTTAGGAGACCTTCTACCCTAATCACAGTTGACTCTGTTCCTTATTCCAGTTCACACAAACACCACAGACCAAATCACAAGTTTCCATTCACATGACTTCACATTTGCAACCGCTCATTAACATAAGTGCATACATTGAAAATCCACTGAGAATCAATTTTTTGCTGCTCAAAAAAAAAAAAAGATCTCCTCTGATGCTCTTTCAGTTTGTGATGATGAACATCGTTGATCCTCATTCTGTGAAAAACCACATTTCACAGATTATCGTTTATTCAAGGTCTCAGTGGTTTGAGTGAGTGATTCTGAGAGTTCAGTTGCTGTGGAGAGATTTTTTTTTTTATTTTTTACCACAAAGCAGAACTTAAAAAACGATCCTCATTTGATTTTTCATATAATCAGATTGCTGAAGCCTCTTTTAAACTTCACAGAAACTCTGTCCTCCATCACTCACACTGAAACTTAATTAGGAACGAGTATCAAAGTGACTCTTAAAAACAAGCAAATATTAATTACACCAATAAAAAACACGTATGAGAACCTTTAAACACTTTGAAAAAGACTTAAAAAATGTTAAACATTCCCTTTAAGTTGTCAGCTTCGTTTGCTTCCTGCAGTAATTCGCCTATTTGGTTGTGAGTTGAATGAAAACGTGCTGTTGTCAAACAGACCTGCGATCTGGCGCGCGCTGATAAAGACGCACTGCCTCTCGTGGCTGCGATTAAATTAACCATGACGTCAGCTGAGCAGAAGTGAGTGCGTGCAAAGCAGCACGCATTCAGAGCGGCATACACTCAAACTCCCGTGGAGCTTCGCGGCATCGGGGAACTACATTACCCACAGGCGCCTGCGTTACGCGTGCGCAATGGACGCGAAATGTTAAAATGAACTACAAATTCACGGTAAGAGGACTACAATTTCTCGGGGACTTGCGCAGTACCGAACCCGAGTCCTTTAAATGTACTGTACGTGCAAAGATGGCAGCTCAAGTCGACTTGCTCCGTGCGAAAGTAGAGGAAGAAAGGCTGAGGGATAGTCTCGACAGATTCATCAAAGAGAGGAAAAAGAAGAAGAAGAGGGAGCTCTCTCCGTCCGCTGACAAGCGGGGAAGGTCCGAGAAAGAAGCGATGAAAGTGAAGCTTCATCAGCACCAACACGCCGAGCGCCGGACACAGCAGCCGCATCAGCTGCAGCAAAACCCGAAACCCCACAACTTCAGCGCAGGTAAACATGTCCTGCACAGCCACAAACACAGCCACCACCACCACCAACACCACCACCAACACCACAGTCACAGCCTCACCAACGGCACGAAGAAGAGCCTGCAGCCTCCTCCTCCTCCTCCAACACCAACACCTCCACCTCCACCTCCTCCGCGGAAGGTGCCGGAGCAGCTGCAGAAGAAGCGAGCGTTGCCCCCGGAGCCACCTGCGCTCTTCACTTTCACGCCTCTCAAAATGGTCAAGGCCAAGCCCCAGGATTTCAAGGAAAAGCGCAGGGAGAAGGAGCTGAAGCTGAAGCTCAAGAAGGAAAACGCCGAGGCGAATGTGAAACACGCTGAACTGAAGAAAAAGAAAGGTGAGTTTTATTATCTTGCTTATATAGGAAAGGGGGCGAGAAATACAATTACACGCTGATTTTTATTGGATGTAGGTGTGTCGGCCACGGACTACAAGTGACAGGCTGCAAGTAGTTCACAGGTTTCATTCACTGGAGTTAAGAAATGTAACAAAATATGAATTAAGCATTTTGATTTAAGTAGATTTCAGTCTCTTCTGTAACCTTTTCCTGATTTCTCACCAGAGAAAACTCTCTCTTAGGGAGCTGAATAGATACATGAATGTCTCAAAACTCTTAGAAATTAACTGTCAGCTGTCTGCTGGAAATTAAATTAGGGGGCGTGACCATATTTGATCTAGAAGTCATAAGTTTCAGTATATAAGTTTGGTGTCTCCTGTATAATAATGTTTTGAGTGTGTGATGCATTCATGGACCCAGCATTGCTTAATTAATAAAGTACGCATTATATAGACAAAAAGTCATGTGTTATGTTGCAGATCACAGCTTCCCCTCTGATCTCTGTTTTAAATGCATCCTGCTCCTCTGACCGTCACCTGTTTCTGTATCTGCAGAGCCAAGACCCCACAATGAAAACATCAAGTCTCTAACACTGGAGGAATATCTCCTGAAGAAGAAAAAGAAGAAGAAGAAGCACCGCGAGGAGGAGCACCGTGCCAAGAAGGTCCGTTACATGCACAACAAAGCGGTGCAGACTGTATGTGCGGGGCTTGGAGCAGATCTCAATCTGCCCATCTGCCCCGAATCGTCTCCGCCTGGCACCGTGAAGCACGAAAGCAACGGCCAGCCTGCTGCGAGAGACAACATCGACAACCACCAACCCTACCTCCACGCCCTCAAACTGGGACAGGTTCCCTTCCTCTCCCACCAAGACCACTATATCCGCAGCTCCTGCCTGCAGACGGGCACCTTCTACGGACGCTTCATGCACGAGGAACGTCAAGCCAACGGCGGCGGATCAGTTCTGCATGCCTACGCCGATGAGTTGGCTTGTCTCGGCCCTGCTGAGATGGAGTCGTTTGCCCAGGAGTTTCTGGAGCTGGCCTTTGCCGAGAAGCCGAGAGGTGCAGCCTGTTACGCCTTGGCGGTGGTGCACGGCGCAGCCACCTACCTGCCCGACTTCCTGGACTACTTCGCCTTCAACTTCCCCAACACGCCTGTCAAAATGGAGATACTGGGCAAGAAAGACATTGAGACCACCACCATTGCCAACTTTCACTCTCAGGTACGTGAAAGCGCAAAAGATTCCTCCTGGCTGATTAAATTTTCATCACCACGTTCATTGATCATCACCTTTTTTTCAGTGTTGCTCCTGATCAACTCAACCAGCTGAGTTTCTGTTTGGAATTAGTTTGAATCAGGTTTACAAAACTTATAATTACTTTTTTTGTTAATTAATCCTTCAGTAATATTTTCCAGTTATTTTTTAGGCTATTAAGTGTCAGAAAATAGTGAAAAATTTAGAAATAGACACATTTGTGCTTATTTCATCCTGCCAGCAGTCAGAAAACAATAAACTTTCAGTTTACTATAATGGAAGTTAATAGAAGAAAACCAGCAAATGTTCACTTTGAAGAAGTTTGAACCAGAGAATTTTAGACATTTTTGCCTTTTAAATTCTGAGAACAATTCAATATTTTGTGTCACTCAATCATTTAAATATTGGACCAATCGTTTTTCACTCTGAATAATAAAATATTGTGAGTAGCACACCAAATGTTAAAGCAGCTTGTAAACCGGACATTCAGCATGCACTCACATAGAAGTTTGCAGACTGGAGAGACTCTTCAGAGGAGGAAGTCTAAACTAAATGAATGTCTTTTTTTTTGTTACCTTCTGCATTACTGATATAAAATGTGATTCAGTTCACTTTATATATTAAAAACTACAAATCAGCAGAGCACATACTTGTATAAAAGTGGCTCAGATGAGATAAAACCCCCAAATTAACAGACTTTTGTGTATTTAGAACATAAAAACAAACCCCAGCTGTATAGTTTTGCCTCGACAAGACTTCAGGAAGGCACAGCAGACTGAAACCCAGCCCACAGTCATGAATGAGCTCAGGTGCATGTTTACCATCCGGCACTTGATTCAGTCCAAAGTACGCAGTCTGAAAAGCTGTGCCGATGCCACATTTCTCTGTTCTTAGAGAGATCTAATTAAGTTGCTTTCATTCTGTGATGATTAAAGATTATTCTGACTCTCACTGCTTGTAAAAAAAAAAGTGACAGAGAAGAGAAAGAATAAGCGAGGACGTCTGCATGTGTGGCGTTAGATCTGCAGAGGACGCAGAGAGCTCAGCACACTTCTGTTTATTCAGGGAGAGTAAACCCAGTTTGATCATTTCAACACTGCGGAGTCCAGAGAATAAACAGATGCCGCGAGAGCACGAGATCTTTGTTGTGTCTGTTACGCTTTACTGGGTCAACGCTTTGCTAACGGCTGCTTACTGTAACCAGCAGCGTTCACATACGAGGATAATAGCATCACGCAGATTAATGCAGCCCCAGAAACTCATCCGTGAAAATAGAAATCTACATGTGAGAGTATTAAACTCACAGGCTGTGGTCTGCGGCTTCTCTGCTAGACAGAAGTAAAGCAGACAAAAATGAGTGTGTGACTGTCTGTTGATTCTCCTATTCGTTTGAATATTAAGGTGAGGCCACACTTCACCTGCCGGGTGATAAGTGAGAAGGATTTTCCCCACAGAACAGAAACAGAAAGTATTTAACAGGCATGATGTGCAGCTGCAGCTTCCACCCAGATGTTAACCTGTGGCTTAAGAGTGCAAATCCTACCTGTATCTTGAAATATTATGTTAATCAGGTGTAATATTGTAAGTTACATGCTGCTTCCATAATGCATTATTTGTAATTTTATTAAGTAAAACAGTAATCACCAGTGAGGATATCTGAGTATACTATTAGTATTTATATCTTGGATTATATTTAGATTAGAGGCTAATGCAAAAAGCAGGCAAGAGGTGTTTAATATTTAAATGCTACTTAAGAAATCTTTTTTTTTTTTTGCATATACATTGTGTTCACACTGAAAAAGAGGGAAAAGCAAGTACCGTAATTTCCGAACTATTGAGCGCTCCTGAGTATAAGCTGCACCCACTAAAATCAAAAAGAAAAAAGATTTTGTACATATATAGGCCGCACTTGTCTATAAGACGCAGATGTTCACGTTGTAACATGGGATATTTACACAGAAAAATATAACACAGAAAGATTTTTTTAACTTTTAATTA
>JAQMCX010000002.1:23036677-23060412 GCA_029814765.1 Acanthurus leucopareius | reverse complement strand
TTGGTGACATGAAGCTCTTTAGCCTGTAAAAAGCCATAAATTAGCCGCATCATTGTTTAAGCTGCAGGGTTCAAAGCATGTGAAAAAAGTCGCGGCTTATAGTCCGGAAATTACGGTAGTCTAATGTTGTTTTCTGCCTATTCTAACTCAAAAACTTGTATTATAAGACATTTAGTATATAAAACACCGTGCATTTACGCTGTTTACAGTGAGTGTGTAGTAACAAACGGGACCAAACTAATGGGAATTATCTGTGTGTCCCATCACAGGTGAGCCGGACTTACTGTTCAGGAACGTACCGGTCCGGACCCATGAGGCAGATCAGCCTGGTCGGAGCCGTGGATGAGGAAGTCGGAGACTATTTCCCAGAGTTCCTTGACATGCTGGAGGAGTCACCCTTCCTCAAGGTTAATGGACAATTCATTTCTTTATCACTTTGTCTGTATTCTAATAAACATATAGGGGGAAGGAGTGCATGCTAGTTGACTCCGTAGTAAAGTTTTATCACTCGAGGCTCGTTTTAAAGCCTCGCGCACTGACTCACGCAGCGGCAGTCACAGCAGGAACAAGATGTTTGTGCTCTGGCTGCCACGGTGCATCCATAATACCCACACACACACACACACACCCTCCTCCGGACCTCAGGCAAGGAACACTTAATATGCTAAATACAGTATGTTTCTCTTTTAAAGCTCATTAAAAAGTACAAGCAACCTCATTCCATGATGACTCCAGCGCTGATGGGTTTTTATTCCCGTAACATCTGTTCAATCTGTTGTTCTTTGCATCAAAAATATGTAAAAATGCACCAAGTTACATATTCAGTTTCATCATTTTTGCCATTAAGTTGCATTGCAAACATATTAACTCTGCAGTTCTTACGTAGTATCACCGTAGTTTTGTGTCGTATGTTTTACTGGTTTTAACAGAATGATGCTCACTCTCAGCTCTGGAAAGTTGTTTGAAAACCGTAAGACTGAAATTTACAGCTGTGTGTTTGTGTTTGTGTGTGTGTGTTGCCACAGATGACGTTACCGTGGGGAAGCCTCTCCAGTCTGAAGCTGGACTGTCGCTCTCAGAGTGACGATGGGCCCATCATGTGGGTTCGACCCGGAGAGCAGATGGTCCCCACCGCTGACACGCCCAAATCACCTTTCAAAAGACGCAGGTTCGACCCCCGATAGAAAAATCTTTTCCACAGAAACACAAGGAGAGAAAACAGCTGAGATGAGTGTAAATCCATACTTAAAACTTGTCCTCCCCTTTTCCCCTGACATCCCTCTGTGAAGGTCCATGAATGAGGTAAAAAACCTGCACTACCTGCCCAGGGCCAGCGAACCCAGAGAGGTTCTGTTTGAGGACCGAACGAAGGCCCATGCCGACCACGTGGGCCAAAGCTTCGACTGGCAGAGCACCGCTGCTGTGGGTGTCCTGAAGGCGGTGCACTTCGGAGAATGGTGACTGTCTGTTCATATGCTGTAATAAAAGTGATGAAAGATATTCATTAACGTTCCAAAGGCATAACAGGAGCTTTAACCTGCGTGCATGTGCTAATGTGCTGTTTTAATCTCCTGCAGGAACAACAGACCTCGGATAACCAAAGATGTAGTGTGTTTTCAAGCTGGGGACTTCAATGAAGTGGTCCAGTGTCTGCAGCTGGATCTGTACGAGCCTCCAGTGTCTCAGGTGAGAACCAAGCAGCAACCTGAACAATAACCTCCTGAGGCCGGATCAACAGGAATGCAGTCCTCAAAATATGACCCTTTTATTAAAATGCCAAATTTTGCAGCAGAAATACAAATGTTAACTCACTTGTTTAAACTATATTAAGGATCTAACTTGTGCATAAGCAGGGGAATGGACTTAATCCTTGGTGGCAGTGTGTATGGTAATTAGCTTCAAACGTGGTCACTTCTGGCACCAAAAAACCAAGATGGAGACAAATCTAATGCCTAACTTGAGGCTCTGGTCACTGTTTATCATATTCTTTATGCTTAGAATTGGATTTTTCCTACATAATCTGTTAGGATGTTATTTAAAAGATCTTTTTCTTTGATTGATGAACTCTGATGAGTGTGTACTGTTTAGAGAGCATGAAACCACTGTTTGTGTGCCTGCAGTGTGTCCAGTGGGTGGACGATGCAAAGCTCAATCAGCTGAGACGAGAAGGCATCCGGTACGTCCGCGTCCAGCTCTGCGATAACGACATTTACTTCATCCCACGGAACGTCATCCACCAGTTCAAGACGGTGTCGGCGGTCTGCAGCCTGGCCTGGCACATCCGCCTCAAACAGTACCATCCGGAGGAGAAGGACAAGAAGGAGGAGCATCGGCCGAACGATTTCAGCCCCACCTCGGGCCGAGTCTCCTTTTCTTCCCCAGCCAGGCCCGATGCCACCGTAACTCCATGTGGACGACCACAGGGAGACGGCGCCCACGGCGGGGTGGCCAAGACTGAGGAACCAGAGTTCCAGAGGCCAGCAACCCCTCCGAAGGAGCCTCAGCCGGCCCCTCCACAGCCCACCAAATCTGCCCACCTGCCCCCAACATACCAGGATCCCCACCTTTCCTTGGAACCGGTCCACTCCGGATGTACACCCTCAAAAGAGCCCACCCTCCCAAAAGGTCTTGGCCACACTGCAGAGTTCTCTAAATGACACCGTCTCTCTTTGTTCCCGGGTGGGAGGGGGTTCATGTGAAGGATTTGACTAAAAAACTGACGTCCGTGTCAATCAGGAAGCCTTTCAGTGGAAATTACTCTTCACACTTTTTTAATCTTTCAGTGTTGGTAGAAATGTTCCCAGATGTTTGTTTTCTTGTTGTGTTTCTTTTTCCAGCCAAAGTACAGAAGTCTAATGGGAAAAATGTGACATATTTTGTTATTTTTTTATTTGATAGCACCTAAACTGGAACTCTCTACTGTCTGAATCAAAATGTGTGTTATCAGATAAGGAAGCTCTTATTGTGAAACTTAACTTTTATCTGGGAAGTTTTGAATTTGCGTTCTAAGCTAAGCTGTTTCTATTTTTGGCTGATTAATTTCATGGAGGATGGAAGTCAGACAGCTTCTCAAGCGCTGGTGGAATCACATACTTCATATATGATAATTCTGGACGCATGATTCTCACGTTATACCATTATTCATTTCAGTGATGGAGGCATGTAGAAGAGTACAGTCAACTCAGTGACATTTATGAAGGATATTTGAAGTTGTTGACAACTGGACCTTCTTCATTTGAATCAAAAACTTGGCACATTTTGGACACGTTTCTCCTGAACTGATCCCAGCCAGTAAATATGGGATGAATAAAATCAGGAGGCTTTTGTTTTTGAAAAATACGACTGAAGAAGAAGATCATTTCCTGTTTTTAAGATTTAGGGGAATGTAGTTATCTAATTCAACTTCAAGCACTTGTAGTGTCATTTCTGCCACTAGGGGTCTCTAAATCAAAACAATAACAACAGACTGAGCTTGATGATGTCCTGAGGAAGCGTGGGATTGTGGGAAATTTTTTTTCACTGTCAAAAAACTACCATTTCTGATGAAAATGAATAATCTTGCTTTGATTGCCAGTAAGCAGTGATTTTGTGTTTCCCCACAAGTTAAAGCACCTTTAAGGGTTAAAGGGATTTTGCGTTATTAACAGGCAAATGAAACGCACCGTTATCTTCTGTACAATTACAGATTTCTCTAAGTTTGAGCACTCTTGTTAAAATTTGGTATAATGTAATTATACAACTTAAAAAAAATCTATAAAATAGATAAGTCTTGTCATTTTTAGACATTTTAAAGTAATAAAAGTAAAATATAATGCCTTTAACACTTTTTCTGTCTGCTTTGAAGTCGAAGTTCGAAGTTGGCGCGAAGTTTTTTTTTTTTATTTAAATGCCATTTTATACAGCGCTCTTTTTCGTACAGTTGATACCATTTTTGATATTTTATTTATTTTCTTAAGACTGAGCTTAAGGTATGAACACAGGTTCATAACCAGTGATGAATATTTAAAAACTGTTATCTAATTAAAGGAGCACCTCTGAATGATGAGTTTTGCATTTACCAATCTGAATCTTTTCTTCAGGTGTGGAGTGTGTCTACGGAGTTTTGGTATGTAAATATTCTGTTATTGTTCTAGCTGGCTGTCCATGCACTCAAATCATTTTTTTCATTTGACTGAAGCTGTCACCGGGTTGATGAGGCACCTTTGTGGAGGGTCACTGGGGGTGAATGTGTGGATTAAAAATGCAAAAACCTGTCGATTCTCAGAGTTAAAATAAAGTCCGAAACAGCAGCACAGTGTCACGGCAGGTCATGTAATGTGGACAAGAGCATGAGATGCGTCTTATTTTCGTGACTGTCAGCACGAAAAAACCAAATGGAAAATGCATGTGTGCGTTTGTGAACTCCGTTGATGAAATTTCAGTTTCACAAGCAAGTGTTTTCGTGACCACAAGACAGTCTTTCCTGCACCTTGACCAGAGTGCTTTAGTTGGATGAATGTAACCAGACAGGAAATCGAACCCTGGATTCATGCACCTTTTTTTAGAAAAGGTCGTGCATGCACAGACGTACAGTTGTGCTGAGAGTCATGAAAAACATGAGATCACATTTCATTTCACCACAATTTAACAAAATGCCGTGGGACTGTGTTGCAAATGACGAGGCCTCTTGCAAAATTCTGACCGAACCATTTAAAGTGAATTTCACATTTCTTGCGAAACGATCTGTCCTGAAACATTGTGATCATGTCTTCTCTGTGAAGCTCAGGGAGGCCTTCACTCTGTGGTCTCCTCCAAACAGTCATCTGTAAAGGAAGTAATGATGTGACACTGCCTTTGCTCCACCCCTGACTACATCTTAGTGCCTTGTACTGAACTCGACCAGCCTCATTTAAAAAAACTGTGGGGTTTATTTGTGGCTGAGTAGGATGGTAACATGGGAATCGGCTGACCAATCAGCCATTGTGATTTTTTTTTCTCTTTTTTTTGTCAATTTTATTTTAATTTATTTATAAAAAACATTTGCTCACAACACTTTTTAATCTCTACATCTTCATGTCACCTGGAAGCAAACAGTCACTACATCACCGTGTTGTTGGAAAAGATGCTTTTCAAACACACTCGATCCTCTTCAGGAAGCAGGATGGTTATTTCTTTTTGTTTGTCAGAAATTTGGCTGTCATGAGGTCTTCACTTAATAGCTAAATGTAAAAATAAATTGGACGGTTGCATAACTGTCGAACATCCTTTGGTCGTACTTGTTGTGATGCGCTGTTTTAGTACCAATGAGAGCTGTTGTTAACGTTTCTACTGAGGTGTTTTAATACTTTTTTTTGTCAGTTTCCTATTGATAAGTTAGCGGCTGTAGAGATCTGCTACCAATGTGCTAAGTGCTAAAGTAGAAAAAAAAAAAAAGAAACACACAGAAGATGCATAGACTTTCTATATTTTTTAATAAATAAATTGTGTGTAACCAGTGTATGTAACACAGTTTAACTGTAACGTTGCATCAGATGCATTTTCAACGTGCATCACATTCTCTGTACCTTAAATATACTTTCTAAGAGGTCAGTGACTCTTCTTTAAAAAATTATTTAAAAACTATGGATAGATATCAAAATTCAAAATACACAGCAGTCTGTTGTTTTAGAACAGAAATGGTGATGTGCTAATAAAATAAATGCAATGTAATACCCGTTTTTTTAAAAACAAAAGCACACACACGCACACATGCACACACATATACATAACTACATATAAATTCATCGTACACTGCGTGTGACAGCGTTATTTGAGCGTGAAAACAAGAAGTTTTTAACTTCTCCATGCAGACTCGTCACGTCCCTCACTCACTCCTCTACAGGCTGAGTTTTTGTTCAAACGTTCAAGTCTTTGGTCTGAGTCGTAGTTTGACACTGATGATTGGTTAAAAATAATTTAACGCATTTGTAAGAGTTTGTAACAAGGCACTTCCTGTTCTCTGCTGAAGGTGTAACTGTGCTGAATGAGAGAAACACTCCTCCACTGCGTTTGATCTTCTAGGTAAACTTGTGCTAAACTTCCAATGGTGCAAAAATCTTTATGCAATTCAATGCACCCAGATGATGATCATCATTGGAAGATCAGGTTCATCTCTGATGTTTAGATGTTCAGGGAGCGGCGGCTGCCTCAGACCCAGGTCTCTGGGTAACTTCTGGGGCCTTTTGGTTTCCCAAAACGGGTCCCAAAACCTGCACGAGATGATGGTAGTGTTATTAAATTTTAAGTAATGGCGTATAAAATGCTAGTTTCTGTTGAAGCAGAAGCATGCTTACCAAATTTAAACCCTGAAGATGAAGCGCCAAACAGTGGAGATGATGATCCTGGTTGAGCAGACGGTGCTGGAGCGGCGACTTTAGCTGAAAACAGTTCACAGACATGTTAGTTCCACTTTTCTTATCCACATCTGCACATTTACTGATATTAAATTAAAATTAGCAGCACTTACTTTTTTGTTTGTGTCTAAAAAACTTCAAACTCTGGACAAAAGAGACAAAAACACAGACTTTTTTTGTTTTGGCTGCACTTTTACAGTTTTCCTTTTACACTTTAAACTTATCGTGTGCAATCTCTTCTCTTCTCTTCTCTTACCTTCGTCCTCGACATCCCCTTCTCATTGCTTTTGTCTGATTTGTTTCCTGAAGCCTCGGCGCTCACAGAGGAGTGGTGGTTTACAGCATGCTGTTCCACTTGTGCTGATGAACACAGAAACAGAAAGGAGATTAAATGAATTGCTGCATTTAAAACAGGCCCCTTTGTAACTCACTGTGTTTTTCTGTCAAGCCTCTGAGAAACAATAATACCTTACAGATAATTATTATTATTATTATAAAGAAATACCTCAGCTTTAGATGTGTGAAAAAGTTGTTAGTACCACTTTTACACGAGAGTCTAATAATAAACTGAGACAGGCTACTGTGTGGTGTGCAGCCCCTCTCATGTCGACTGAAGCTACTCACCACTTCCTCCTTCAGCCACGATCACAGGAGGTGAAGTGAGCGTTCGAGCAACAGCCAGGGGCTCTGCAGCAGAAACACAAACACAAACTCAACAAGCCTTTCAATTAATAATGAAAGAAACAAGAACAAATCCAGCTTTTTTCACCAATAAAGTATTTAATGCCATATTTTAGTAAAATGATGCCCTCCGGTGGTGAAGATGGATAGTTAAAATTCTCATTTTAGCCCGTCTGCTGTTGTGCTGTAAGTGCTCAGCAACCACAATGCAAGCTTGCAAAACGTGACAGACGGGTGGATTAAAGTCAACAAAAGATTATCTGGTCACAGACTTAAGCTGATAAATTAAAGGGATTGTCAACAAATCCGAGGAAAAAAGACCAAACACTACGATGAAGTGATCCTACAGGAAAACTAAAATCCGTGTGGGACAAAAGCCTGAACAAACTAATGTCTCCGTTGACTCACAGCCATTAAAATTACATAAACGAGCCACATCTACATCCTGTAGTTTACATTAAGGCAAATCACACCCACTGTCCTTTCTAATACACCAAACCTGTGACTGAAAGTAGTCCCTTACAAACGCACCATAGCTTAACTTTTGATAAAACTTACAGCAACCAGCTGTTATGGGAAATAAATGAGCTCTGTTTAAAAATTACACCTTATAATCATGACCTCTTTTGACGAAAAATTTGCAAGATTTCATATATAAATGACCAGTCTGTGTTGATAGTTAATGTAGTTGATTGATTGATGCAATAAAACTTAGTAAGAAGGAACTAAGTCTTTATTATTTCGTACAATCACACAGCTGTTTGGCACCGGAGGACCAGCTCCAGCTCTGAGACGGCGCCTTGATCGAGGGTAAGGGCAGAAGATTTGACCTTGTATATACATGTTTTTGATTTCAAGGTTGGGGCTGAGGTGCCCACATCCTGTGCCAGCTATGTGACCAAAACAGCTGTGATCTCCTGCTCATCAGAGCAAAGCAAAAGCAGAAAGAACACGTTTTTATTTCTGGGTATCAGAAAGCCGAATGGCTACTCGAGCTGAAGTAACCTGTGCACCTGTAACATCACTGGTGTCAAAAAGACGGATAGATTTTATAGTGAGAGAACTCAGTTTTCTCCGTCGCTGTAAAGCACAAACTGGTTGTTTTTTACTAAATTAGCTCTGGTGTTTAAACTGGTTCCATACAGAATTTTTGAAAGTAATTAGATATTAACATAAATTGTGATAAATTGCACCTTTGAGGATTAAAATTTCAGTAGGAGCCAACTCAAAGTCAGAACAGGAAGTAGTCTTTTGTCCGTCATTCATGAAACAAAAGCTTACCTTGTCTTGAACTTTTAGCTCGAACACTCTACGGGGAACAACGGAAAGCAAAAATGTTAATGTCCCATCGAATGGAAACTTGTGTTAATCACTGAATGAAAAAGCGAAGACTTGGGGGGGGGGACATTATGAGTCAGTGCGTGTCAGTCTTTCGTGTTCTGGCTTTAATTTACATTTTTTCGACTTGACCTGATCGTCTTTACCTTACTCCTGCACATAACAACATCAAGGAATTTCTTGGGTGCGGAGCTGCCGTCCCACTCAGACGACATGCCCACCCTCGGTGAGGGCTGCGTTGTTTGTTGGGGCTGGGGCCGCTGGGGGGTTTCCTCGTGAACTGTTGGAAAAGAGCACTTCGCTTAGAAAACCGATACTGCTGCCTGAAGCTGAACTGTGTGACTTTGTGGTCGGGATGGTTTGATGCACTCACTCCGTTCTGTGGCGAGGACGAAGGACTCGGGGGTTCTGTCAGGAAGGGGAGGAGTCAGGCTACGGTCAGCTGCACGGAGACAAGCAACGAACAATTTGATTTTACACTTTTGTACAGGTTTTCTTGAAATGACATAGAGAGAAATGTTTGAATAGCAAAAGATAATCCCGGAGCAAATATGAGAATTTGATTAAATTAAATCTATCGTTTTCTTTTCTTACTTTGAAGAGCCAGCGAAGGAGTCGGTGGGTCCGGGGGTGGACAGGAAGGCCGGAGGTTTGAAGCTGTTTTTGATTTAAGACCAAGATTTGCTGCAGGTGCTAAATATATCACAAGAAAACACATTACTATGTACTGTAAATGATAGCAGACGTGTATTTATTCCTATTAAAGCTCTAAGTCTCTCTATAAAAGGCACATAACCCAGTAATGACATCCATTGTACATCAAATTTTAGATTTGATAGTTTATTCTACTGAAAGCCAGTTTTATTATAACCAAGTTGAAATATATTAACGCAAAACATTGTGTTATTATGAATATCTTACCTGTAAAGGTCATTTTTGCTTTCATACTCTACAGGAAAGAGAAACACGACTCATTATCCGTCACGATAATAATCTGATTTTACCGTCTGTATCATTCCAATTACGCATCATTCCATTTATCTTTCAGACTCGCAGGAAGCCAAACATCACTAAAGAGATTTTCTCCTCACCGTGCTCCTCGTCCAGGGTTTCATCTCACTCTCAGATGCAGCAGCAGCACCAGCTGGCTTCGTGTTACCGGACCATTCGGAAGACGTTCCGACTCTGTTCAGGTTCACCGGCGGCGTGACGTCCGACTTCTGCTCCACAGGAGCTGAGAGGCAAAACAACAACAGTCAGTTTCATCACTGCGTCTTTAAATGCTATTCACATTTTATTTTATTTATAGAAATAATATTATATATGAAGGCACCTTGATCAGTCGCCAACTCAAACGACTCTGGAGTTCTTTCTGGGAGTGGGTGCACAGGTGAGGGGGGTCTGCCTGGTGAAAAAAAATTTAAGCATCACATTTTTTAATGGATATTGTTCTCAGTGTTGGCATTTAATATCAAACACTTGCTTTTACTTTAACAAACTAATTGCATTCATTGGAGTTCATTGAAAAAAGTAAAATATTAATCATCTTCAGACGTGTTGCATGAGAACAAAAGCATAATTCGATGAACTACTGAAGAGTTTCAGGTATTTTTCACTCTTTTTTTTTTCTTACCTCCCAACTCCCTGAAAGCCTCGGCAGCAGCGTTAGGTGGAATGATAACAGATAACCTTTCAAAGGAATCTGTGGGCTCTGAATAACAAAATAACAACATGTTATATAAGGTCTGTTTCCTCTAAAGTTCAGGATGTGTCAGCAAATAGCAAGCGATGCAAAAGGGAAGCTACATGAGCATGCTTTATTGTAAACAGTATGGATGGATAATAATAAATCTATGAAAAAGGAATCAAATTCAAAGTGATTAATTCAATTTCTTTGGAACTTTCATGCTATTTAGCAAACCAGCCCACGTTTCCACAAGTTTTAAGTGGAATTTTTGTACTCAACTCACCCTGTAACCATTATTTTTTGGTCAAAATGCACAAAGAATTTCAAAATAAGCTCTACAAAACTGTAACAGAGCTAGTTTCATGTTGATAGAAAAGGCTTATATGAGCACCAACCTTCATCCACAGCCAGCACATAAGACTCAGGGGTCCGCTGAGGAAGGGGAGGAGGTACTTCCTCCTCTGTTTGAACTTCAATAGTACCTACAAAATGCACATCAGTCAGTTCAAATATCTACTAAACTGTGTATGTTACATGCAGAAATATGAACACTCACCTGAGGCGGGACTCTGGTCATTGAGACACAGTAAAGGCAGCGTGCTGAGGACGGGGTTCACCGTCAGTTGTTTGGGGTCTGTTGTACAGTTCACTGGTGCCTTCTCTGAGGAAGGGGAGCTCACTGGAGATTCAAAGTAGGGGTCTTCCACCATCAGACAAATGGCTGCTGTCACAGTCGGTGAAGGTAAAGAGTCCAGCAGTACAGGCTGATTGTCCTGTATCACCTCCTCTTCTGCAGGGTCTCTCTGGCTTATGTGCACCAGTTTGGGTGAGGTCCTGGGTTCCTTCTGAGGGTCCTGGGTGGTGACCAGAGCCTCGGGACGGGTCTGGGGCACATGCCATTGTTGGTGGTCCCACTGCATGTCGTTGGCCCTTGAAGCGAAGGGATTTTCTGCAGTGGAAGGCAGTGGGACGTGGTACTGTGGCGAAGCATCCCTCTCCTCATCGAGCAGGTGCTGGAACTGCGGCATCAAATTCAACTCGTCACTCAGGTCAGAGAGCTCGCTTTCAGTGTCAGGTGTGATGGTGTATGGGACCTCTGTCACCTGGTCAGATTTACAGCAGAGGGGGAGTTACAACAGCTTAAGATAAATACAAAAAAAACTGCATGTAAATGCATTAATGCCTAGGAACTATTTATTTTGCCATTATTATTATGATGTGTGCAAAATTTTACATATTAATCCTTTCAAACTTGTTGCTACTTTTTACATCCCCACTTTTTAAATTATTGAAAAAAATACCTTCCTTATTCAGAACAGATTCTTTAAATGTTCCTATTTTCAGGTCATGGGTTGCTGTGTGCCACCCAGCAGTGGTTCACCAATGCAGATGTCGTGGCAATTAAGGATCTATTTTTGTAAGTCTGGGTCCACTAAGTGGTTCTCTTTTGGGTCATGAGCTAAAAAAAGGTGGAAACCCACAGCCTTTTTTAAAAAAAATCACGCTCTTATCTATATTCACAGCGCAACCCAATGTTGTGCATGGACAAATAAACTATTTTGACACACCGACACAAGGAAACGCAGTGCTTATCTCTGCCAGTGTAAAGCTCTTTGAACTGCTTCTGTTTGAAATGTGCTATTTAAGGCTGCTTTGCCTCGTGTCACAGTTAAGCAAATCACTAACATCTTGTTAAATGACAGCAGTACAGCCATATTGACATGACCGTAGTTGTTCATTTTTTAATTTCCTGGACTGAAATTCGATTATTTTCCACTCAGATCGTGTTACTGCATTCTATATAAATGTAACTGAAACCACAAGTGAGCGTGCCACAGCTGTCGTCTCGGCTTTGCTGGTTGTGATAGTCGTGTTTGTCGGTTGGTGGTGGTGGAACATGTTTTTTCTTTGAGCATTTCCATTGTTTGTTGGTAGTTATTTATAGGGTTTTTCTCATGCACCTGGTTGCTCACCTCATTTCTGTGAATCTGTGCATCCATGGTCTCCAGAAATCTCTCAAACAATAACCTGATGGTTCTGTAAACCAGCTCATATTGTTCCTGAGGTGAAACAAACAAAAAGCCCCGCTCTGTTAGGTGAACTTATCAAAAGATCTTTGATGGAGGGAAGCATCTGACATAAAGAATCGTCTGAAATGTGGTTCTGCTTGTTGGCAGATTTGTTACAAGTGATGCATTGTTTAAAAAAAAAAAAAAAAAGGAGAAACTACCTTGGTTTGAACAATCGAGGGCCTCTGGGTTCTCATGCTGTGAACTAAGTCATAGATGTTGAAATCTGGAGGGATCATCTAAAACACGAGCACACACATTCACACACAGCAGCTTGAATCCTCATTGTTACATTAAGATAGATAATGTGAAGAAAGTATCGCACATTTCTAAATATAACTCACCTGTTTCCTCAAGAGGTTCCAGGTATAATCAATGACACACAGGACTCCTGTTCTACCACAGCCGGCACTACAATCACAGTAGCAAAAAACCAATCAGTTTGTTGACATTTCTGCATGATTAGTCAAATAATTAGCGGATATAGAGGAGCTGAAGAAGGTTTTCAGCTATGATTAGATTTGCCAAAAGGAAAGAAAAAAGATTTTTAAACACTGTGTCATGGTTATGTTGATTTACTGGATTTCACTTTGCCGCACTTCTCAAACCGCAAAGTCACACCCATCTGACACTGTAAGCAGGTTTTAACAAACAGTGACAGTACTTTTCAGTTCCTGATTTGACCAGTTTAAAAAGCTTATCTCGGGGGAATTCCTTGAAATTCTGGGAAACACACATAGATAGATAGATAGATAGATAGATAGATAGATAGATAGATAGATAGATAGATAGATAGATAGATAGATAGATAGATTAGTGTAATATAATAATAATATTACACAATTGTCTTCTATGAAGTTATCTAAGAGTGTAGTATGGTGTCAATAAATAACAAAGGATGAACACAACAGCATAACCTTGTTTGCGTATAAAGTACAGAGGAAAAGGCTAAGCTAGCTTATGATGCTAAGTTTTTATCGACTGCATTTCATTGAACTCCATGTAATTCTGCAGGAAGAAGTTTGTGGTAGGGATTAATGGGGTTGGGCATAATATGAGAAGACTTGTGAAATTATGTATTTTTATTTATGACTGCTGAGGAACAAAATCATATTTAGTGAAAAGTCTTTTGCATTTTCCTTAACAGCTGTAGTGGTGATGTCACTCAGAGGCGGGGCCAAACCCTCCCGTGTAGGTTGGATCTGCCACTGACTCAACATTCCCTTTCTGACACAGCTAACTAAAAGGTGTGGGCACGTCATTGCATCGTATGTTTTTCCACATTATTTAACTGCTACTTAATGTTTACAGTGCATGACATTTATGTAAAAGAGTATATATTACTAGCAACTGACAAACTTAAATGTTTTGCATATAAACACCAAATTTAGTCTCAGTCTAGCACATCATCCATGTTGATAAAATCAGTTTCTGTTTTGTATCTTACTAAACAAAGTACTAATTCATTCCCAAAAATAGCAACAACAGGAAACAAAATGACAGCATAGAAAAGACAATTATCTTGTGATGAGCCTCACACACAAGTCCCATTTTCTCCACCCCCAAATGAGTTAAACTGAGTATAAGTGTCAGAAAAACAGTAAATGTGTGTTTTTTTTAAAATGAAAGAAAAATTTGTGGAAATGTAAGTGTTGGAAAAATTGAAGGGAAATGCCCATACATTTTAAAACCTAGTAGGTCTTTAGCTACTCGCCCACACACACTTCCTGCCTCAATGAAAAGAGAGGAGGTATCTAACCATAACGGCCTGAAGTAGGGGACATATACACGCTGCCCACAAGCAACCACGTACCCATAGTAACTACTCAATTGAAACCAAAAGTATCACACTTTAGTGTGATCACTCCTTGCCCTAAGTTTTCACACATGGAAAGTGAACAGGAAATACAATGCATCGTTTAAGCTCACCTCCTTATACTATGACAAAACAAGCCCTGACCATCCAGTAATTACAGTTATGATCATAATAAACTTAATTGTTCAGTGCCTTTTATACAGTACGGAAGAGCCCAAGAACTATGAACACTCTTTTGTCCTTTTTAATTTCAAATTCTTGTTAGACATCAAGTCATCAAATCGTGATACTCTCTCAGCATAAAGTACACCTGTGTGTTGTCTGCATAGCATTGAAATTTTAACATCACTTTTCATGGCACTTTTGTGTAATTTGGCCACATGGGAGCATGTACAGTGAGAATAGTGGGCCAAGTATGGAGCCCTGTGGAACACCATGCAGAGCATGATAATTATTTTAAAGGTGTACCAATACTGATAAAATTAAACTTTCTAACAGTTAATTGTAAAATATTTAATTTCTGCCACGAGATGTCTCTTACTCAAAAAAGGACTGGTTTAGAGCATTGTGAAGTAGCGTGGAATCATGGAATTTCTTCATTTCATTGTTAAACAGCCATCATGGCAAACGAAAATCTTCCTGACTGACTTATGCTGAAATGTTTGAGACTAATGTATTTAAGATGTATTCAGGTTGTGTTAAGTTATTTTTGCTTACTTCTTTTCTCATTTTTTGACTGGTGTATCCACAGAAATTAGCAACAGGCAACGATGAAATACACAGCTCAAGGTCATTATCTCTAGGAAAGCTATTTAATTGTTTAAAGACTGCAAAAAAATAAAATAGGTCCAAACTAATTCATGTAGAAGCATCAGGATTATTTTTCTTAAGGAGAATCGAAGAAATTAAGCTCCATAGGGAATCCTGACCTGCAGTGGATGCAAATGGGGACGTCATCGTGGGCTTGTATAGCACGCATCTCATGCAACATTTCAAGGATGGGAGGGATGGAGTCTGGCACACCGTGATCTGGCCAGTTGACATAGTGCAGCTGTGTCAAAGTTCGGCTTAACTGGAAAAAAGAAACACATTTCCCTAATTTTTTGCTTCGACAAATGTCATTGTGAAAGCCGAAGATTTACATAATTCTTCTAGATGTCAAATATAACCACATTAGTTTCATAATTTTGACATCTGCTTCTCGACTGTGTAGCTGCTAAAAAACATTGCTGATGTTAATCTCTTGCTTGTCTCAGGAGAATTACCCCCACACCTATTCTCACAGTAAGAGTACAAACACTGCTTACGTTGTGATTAGTCACCCGCAAAGTCCTTGTCAGATAATCTCCTTTATTTTCCTCAGAATCCTGTAAAAAAAAAAAAAAGATAGCATCTATAAGCTTTGTTCTTCCTCCTGTTGTTCAAAAAAGTGTAAGATATAATAAGAATTCTTTTGTACTGTATTAATAATACTGAAACCTAGTGTTGTATGACATGGGTTGTGTAAGGACAGTTTTAACATATGTCATGGAACTGTTTTTCTAAGAACCTGCAAAAGTAGGAAGTGTGACATGTAAGAATAGAGATACTCACACAATAAACTGTAAAAGGCTCACAAACAAATGGTGGCTCTTGTTGGTGTGGCCAGTAGCGCTCAGACTTTTTCTACAAAAGTAAAAAAAAACAGTAAACAAGAATTGCGACACAAGTTTGTCACTCAAGAAAAAAAATGGATTTCGTAATAGTAAAAAATGATGTTACCCTTCCCAGCTCGAACTCTCGACAGGCCATCACCACAACCTAAGGTCAAACACAGACACGGGAATTGAAATTTACCAAAATATAACATGCACACACCTTAACACGGGGATGTGAAGGAGTTAAAAAATGGGGAGTTCATGCTAATATGTGATTAGAGAGCAAGATAATGTGATAAAACACCATGTCATGAACACAGATGACAGAAGACAGGTCATACCTTTATGTCATACTCCCAAATCATCCTCAAAAAGTCCTGCACTGTGTGAGGCAGAGGACCCTGAGTAGCAATGTAAGCCCTGGAACCGGACATACCCTGCAGATAAAACACAGCTCACGGTCAAAAGTCAGAGGATTGTGTAGACATTTGTACAAATATACATTACTAATTTACAAATATTCATATCCTGCAAATGGAGATTAGTTGAAATTAACTTAAGCATTTTGCAAAGAGTACAAGTAGGGATGACAAAAAACAGCTTTAACATCTAAAAGAAGTGCAAAAGGAAGAGAAGATTAACATAAGAAACATAGATAACAGTGAGGGGTATATATCATATGCTAATATGCTACTATAAATACAATATGAGTAATATTACCATTATGAACAGATTGCAATGAAGATTAATAGGGTGCAACAAATACAGGAGACAACTGCAGATACTGAATATATAATGCAGGTGATTTTGAGATACGTACAGTATAAACAGCAGTATAAATATTAACAATATATAATCGTATTCAGTAGTATTGTTGTGAATATTTGCATATATATGTTATATATTTAACAAATACCTCGATGAAATTGGCGTTGATGTAGTCTGCTTCATTTTTATTTGTGGTTAGGGTGAGTTTTACCCTGCTGTGGTCAACTGAAAGAGAGGAACATGTCGCTAAAATCGAACATCATAAAGAGTCAGGAGTCGTAACTGTGCACAGCTCTGGTTATTTGCACATGTAGCTCAACTTCAGTTTTTTAAAATTGCTTTGTGCAATTGTCACAACAGTTTCATGGTACATCAAAACTCTACTGCATGTTAGCAAAAGGTAATAGGTCACCCAAAACATTTCATTTCCGTTTCAAACCTCCTGTCTGTGTAAGTTAATTGTCCAGCCGTTAAAATGATCGTTAAAGCCACGCTGGTCAAAATGTGTAGATGCTTTTTTTTACCATGGTAGTCTCAAATTAAATTATGATTATGATTGCAAAAAAAATGACCTACTAATGAAAAGCAAATTCAAAAACAAAAGAAAACATCTCATAACAATAAAAAAACCCTGTGGCGGTTTTAAACAGACCAAACCAAACAAAAACCTTTGTGTCTCTTCACAGCAGGCTACATAGTTTCCCCGTGTTGAGAAACCACAGTGATTGCGCTGTAGGAAGGTAAAAACTCTTGTGATATTTTTGTGAACCGTAAACTAGAGCTGCAAATCGACACTGTCTGATATAATAGTCAATCTTGATCTTTGTGCGGTCACCACGTGAAGCATGCTGACACCTTTAAATTAACCAACCACCTTCTCCGCTACGAGCTCTTAGTGCTGCCTTCGTGCCTTGGTGAAGCTCTCGAGGCAGAGGTCACTGATACCTGCACACTTGCACTTTTCAATTACCCAAAACAGAAACACTACACAAGTAACTTGCTTCAAATTTACTGCATAATCACTAAAAGATGCAGGTGCTGCAGGTGCATGTAACAAAAGCTATAAAAACTCATCTACATCTGCATTAGGCCACGAACTTATCAATCGCTCCTCCTAAAATATTTTTTCTTTCTGCAACATAGAGTTTATATATTTCCATCAAAATGGAAATTTACCAGAGGCCAAATATTCTTCAATTCATCTACTCATATTTTCTGCATATTTGTACCCGATGTATGACAACATGGAAGCTAAAAAAGTCAGTTTCTTAGTCATATATTATCTGAAACTATCTTTACTGGCCTAATGAAGAATTATATTTATCATCCTAGGCGGACATTTATATATATATATTAAAAAAAATGCCATGAGCAAAGCTTACAGGGAACAATGTCTTTGTATCGGTTCTTCTTGATGTTATCCGGCTTATCCGCTGCCTTAGTTGGGTAGGTCTTGTCAATGCGATACTTCGTTGACTGGTTTTTCAACCTCTGAAAAATACAAGAGAAGTTTGATCACTGCATGCATTCCTTTATGAAGCTTAATGTTCTTACTGGGATCTGTTAGAGAGGTTAAGTTTTAACTCCACAGTCAGTTTAAGGTTTTTTTTTTTTAAAGTGGTGGTGCTGTATTTGGAGATATTGCATTTTTTTTATGTACCTGTGCATTTTACAGGTTATTTTTCTTCATGGGCTGAACTGCAGCCTGATATCTGTTCCGTTTCTCACCATTGTGATGTTGTTGCAGAAACAGAGTTGTAAGCTTTTACATTGCTCGCTGAAGATGCAAGACAAGTTCAAATGGAACAAAACTGCCTCTTCCGTTATGGAATATAATATTTAAACTCGTAGCCTCAGTTTATGATGAGATGACATTTGCAAGTGAACGGTTAACACACCTAAACAAGACTTACCTAACTTTTAATTAGCACAAACAAGTTTTGTAACTGTTGACAATCAATGTAAGACAAACAGTATCGAGAATGAGTCTCAGCACATCAGGCTCATTAGGTTTCCTCAGGGCAAATTAATAAGTTAAGGTTTTTATTTAGGTTGTTTAGAGCTTTCTGATGCTTTTAAAGTCATGAATAACTCCACTGTATTCATCCCCACATTACAGCTATGACATTGATCCAGTATGATAGTTGTGGTGTGTTTAAATTCTCAAAATGTTTCTTTGGTGTATTTTTAAGAACTTTCATATCCCTTAGATCTACTAGGAAATTTGTGAAAAACAGAGGGCAAACACGTGACCAGTTGCACCACGGTCAAACATGGTCACTTTTTTATATGATTCAACCCCAGATGACTAGAACCTATGATTCACTTTACTAGAAACTGACACCACGTCACACAAACTGTGAGGATTTCCATCGGGAACTTACTGTGCGGAAGGTTTGACACTGAAAAACTGAAGTCATGGCACGTCCATGCCTACAGGATTTATTAAGACACTGGTCTTTTTGTTCAGGGGCCAGTTCTCACAGTTCCTAACAGTCTGCTTGAAGGCCTCGCAGACCATCTGCGCTGCTCAAAAAACCACAGAGCAGTTGTTGTTCGAAAAGGAAGTGATGCAAGAGACCCCCTTCCTCAGGAGTGGTCGACAGCAGAAGAAGCAGCATGTGAAAGGCAGGGTGCTGTCCTCAGGCTCGAGCATGTCACTCATCACCATGGCAGCAGCCCACAGATGATGTCATCCCGAGGCTCAACACTTCTTAGGGACAGTTTTTTCCCCCCCCTCCTGACATATACATGTGCTTGTGCGCGCATATGCGGACTTATACATGACAGACTAATGCAATCACATCAGTAGTATAGAAGCATTGCAGCATAGTTGTATATATGTTCTCGTGTATCTGCCTACTGCGCCGTCAGTGACGAGCATCAGAATAAAGAGGAAGCACTAAAGTAGCTTTCGAGTCAGTTTATCTGAGTACCAGCGAGTTACTTCCTTGAATAAGAGTCTTTTCGTGAAGATCAGACAGATTATAAAACTGCAAGTTCATTGTACAACATGAAAATTTGAGTCCATTATGTAAATTTAACGTATAAAGCTGTAAAGGCTGATTGTCATCTGCGGTCTCTGGCAGGTTGATGGTGTAATAAACTTAAGGAAAACTAACAGCTATGACTTTTAAGTTATAAGAGTTGTTTGAATGATCGGTAACCTTTGTTTCAAGGTCGATAAGTTTTTAAGTGTGATGTTCTTTTGTTTTGTTCTGTCGGCATGCTGTTACAGTAATCTCACTGTTTCCGATGATGTGACGTTGAAAGCCGCAGAAGAAATTAGTCAACAACGTTGAAGGCTTTATCTTCATCTACAACACAACTCGTGACAAAAGGAACAACAAGCTCGACTCACCGCAAACTCCCCAACTATGCCATTCTGTGCGTCCTGGACCGCAGCCTCCCGCGTCTCCAGCTGGGCCAGGATGCTCTTCAGTATCCAGGCTTGATGCTCCATGTCTGGCTGTACAGTGCGCCGCCTGGGACAGGCATGTCAGGACGCAGAGGTCCTCGTCCGCGGGTCATCAGGGTGACCGAGGCTCAGGGGGGGTTCAGGGCGGTGGCACTTCGGTCGCCCTCTGCGCAGCGCACTTCTCTATCGCAACTCTGACATGAAGGAACTGTTGTGAGGGATTTTGTGAACTGTCACAGAGGAAGCAAAAGTGAGCAAACAGGTTCTGTCTATGGTGAGATTAGACACGACGCCGCGCCCCCATGGGTGTCACAACTCACTGGGTCCTAAAGTCACCCGGGTGTTTTGATTGCGTGATTGTCGCAAAGTGGGAGGAGAAACATCCGCAGAGTGGGCCGCGCTTTTCTGTGCGGTTTTAAAGAGCAAGGAAAGCTGTTCCTAAACAAGTCAGAGGGTGATCCATAATTCACTGCAGTCGAGCCCGTCGGACAACATTCAGGACACGCAGGAGGAGTGGAGGAGGGATGTGGGCAGGGATGGAGGCAGAGAGTGAAGGAGTGGTGAAGAGAAAGAGCGTCTGAAAATCCAGAAAATCCTGATGTCCTGAGTGAGCAGCAACCCATTCAGCTGTTCAAATCTTAATTTATGGCTGCTGTGTTTCCACAGAAGTCTTTTTCCTGTCTTTAAAAAATAATCTCAGAAGAAAAACTACCAAGTCAGCTCTGCATTTTCTTTTAAAAACTCAAATTTATCACCTTAGTTCAGTCTGTTTAGTGGTCTGACTGTCCAATGTCTAATTTTACTGCTTTGTTTTAAAGATATATTGACATTAAAGTTGCTTTATGTGACATTTTACATGAGAAATTAGTGCTTGTACCACTTCACCTAATGGGACCAGTACATCAGAAACACTGCACTTTACATTGTGACCCATCAGTTAGGAACATATCCAAAAAAAAAAAAACCAGATTTGACCACATAAAAGAAGAAGAAGAAGATGAAGAAAACAAATAAAAAAGCCAAGAGAGTTTTAAGGAAACGAACTGTAATTGAACTGACATGAAACAACTTTTGGTCCCACACGCGCTTACAACACTTCCTTTTATTCAGGCGAAAGCAAGTTTGATATGAATACGAGAATGAATAAATATGTATTTGAAAGAAAAACAGTCTCGAGACATTGAAGGAAACATTAGAAAAAGCTTACCAGATGTGCAGTTCACGTGAGATGAGACAACCCCACTCTGCCTCATTCACATGTGACGACGTGATGCCTTTGGTCATTTACTGTGTGTGAAGATAACCCTGCATTCAACAGGTGTTGGGCACTACATCAACAATATGGCGACATCTAGTGGTTGTGTGGCGAACTAACATGAAGAGACATTGAAACATAACTAAATGGTCGATTTACTTAGTGTGTTTTAAAAAAAAATAATCTGAATGTCAAAACCATCATTGTCAGATAGAATCATGTCATGTTTTTACAATCTTACTATTCAAGAGACCAAGATTGTGCTTTTATCCAAAAATAGAAGAATATTCTAACTTATAGAATACTCTATTTTAAACAAACATGTAGATTCCCCAGTTATAAAACCAAATATGTCAAATATCTCAAGCGGTTTTTGCTCTGACATTTCTTGAAGTGGCTGTACCAATGGGGTTTTTTTTTTATATGTGTGGTCAGGTCATGACAAACACCCATGATGCACCTACAGGAAGCTGCAGTCACATGCAGTCCATCTCAACAGCTTCCTGCGTGTTTTTTGTAAACTTAGAGATTTCCTGCTCTCACTGAACATCAAAATGAAGAGACTGTGTCTGATTCTGCTTTTTCATGGTGAGTGAGTTATGATTTACGACTTATATTCATATTCATAAAACCCTTTTTATTCTATTGAAACAGAATCTCTATCCCTTTTGAAAAATGAAAATAAGTTATAACGTACATTTAAAGGGATATCGAAAAGAGTTATTCAACTACACAGAGTTTATTCTTAACTGTAATTTCACTATTCATCTTGATTTAATTATTAATTAGAAAATAAATAGACATGAACTTCAAACTAGCATATTTGTAACATTGTTTAGTCACACTAGAGCAACTTCTCTGCTGGGCAAATTGAAATGGCCTGTTTTTTATTTATTTTTAGTCAACCTGAGGTCATTGTTTCTGGTTGTTTAGATGAGTGTAGGCTGTCAAACCCTGAACCTTTTTATTTTAAGGGTATTTTTTTGTCTTTGTCATTTTATCGAATACAACTTAGGTAATACTTGTTTGTATATAAGTGCATAAATTTTGGATGTGTTATTGTTATTTACTATTAATGTTATTTTTAACACAAAAATGTCATATATTTACATGTCTAACCTAAAGTTCTTTCAAAATTTACAAGATAAACATTAAAATTTTGTTCAAAAATTAAACCTTGAAATATTTAAATGATTTTGATTCGACTCTTTCTTCCAGCAAGTCTCCAGCTCCAGTGTGATAAAAGCCAGATCACAGCACAGGTTGGAGGTGAATTTATTCTTTCCTGCAAGTATAACACAAACCGATTCCTGTACAGTAGAAAGTACTGGTGCCGAGGAGGAGACAAAAATACCTGTGAGATTGTGGTGGATTCAGAAGGTGGCACCAAAACTTCAGACACACACAGGTCTCATATAATAGATGCAGCGAGACGAGGACTGTATGTGAAAGTCACAAACCTCCAGTTCAGTGACGCTGGAGCGTACTGGGTCGGGATCGACAAAGCGTATGCTGACATCATGACTTCAGTGAAAGTGGCTGTCACTGAAGGTAAGAATAAAAAATATGCTTTTTGATTTATTTGGACAATGTACATTAAAATATCAATAACATTTTGCTGACTGTGTTTAGATAGTTATTCCCCCTATCCTGTCAAATGACATTTATTCAAACACACCACTTGTCTCTTTGTGCCAGTTCCAGTATCTACACCCAAACTTTGGCCTTTGACCTCTCTGGTGGACAAGCCAACATGCTGGGGGCGGCCAGTGACTGTGCGCTGTGGTTGCACAAAGGGTACCGGTGTTCGTTATTCCTGGTATCAGAACACTTACAACAAGGCTGTTCTGCTTCACCACTCAGCAGACTTACACCTCCACTGTGGTAATGTGAACGAGGACAGCGATTACCACTGTACAGCCAGTAATGACATCAGCAGTCAGCAGAGTGACGCCGTCTCTGTGCAGGTTCTGATGCCTGCAGACAGCGACTGTATCTATGTTATTATTATTAAAGGTAAGAACAGATGCTGTGTTTTATTCTCTCCTAAAATTACTAATGCATCAATTAATAATACATTTCAAGAAGCTTTTGTGCATAATGTTTTATTAATTTAAATTTTTCCAAAATTTAACAAAAGCACTATGATTTATAAGAAATGCTTCAATACATCATGGTACGTTCGAATTTATTATCATTAAACAGTCAGTAAACAAAAAAAAAGAAAACACATAAAAAGTATTATCAGAATAATAACTATAAAAAAAGGTCAAAGAATCTTTCCACTACTGTGAAATTTTGTAAATGTTAATGTGCTTTCACAACTGTGTTAGATAGTGTGGTTTATCAGGAAACTGTGCTTTTATAACAGAACATCTCAAGTTTTATGTAATGTAAAATTTTAATGATATTGATGATAAATGATATGAAATATTATTCGATTGTTTTTAAAATTACCTTGCTTTCGCAGATGGTTTATATAATTGATTAGAGTCTGTGTTTATTATTTTACTTTGACACCTCAACACCCTCTACCCCAGTGCGATCAGAGTACCGAACACAGTACTCTGACTGTAGCCGTCACTTTGCAGTCGGAGTGTTTCCAATCATATCCACCATGCAATATATTTATTTCCACTGCTGCTATCAAGCACTCTACTGCATATGTACATTCTTATTGGCTCCTTGTAAATAT
>JAQMCX010000002.1:23025701-23036577 GCA_029814765.1 Acanthurus leucopareius | reverse complement strand
CAATACATATTAATGAACATATACATGTAAATATGCAAGATTATAGCCAACGGCTAATTTCCATCTTTAGTCCCTTCGGCAGGTTGATAAGTCTTTAAAGTCTGGTTTCAAATCTACTCTTAAAAGTGGATCACTATGACATTTCACATCATTACCAAAAAAGCACTAATCAACGTTTGCAAAAAAACGCCTTTTTTATAATATTTGTTTTGAGTTTAAAACTCAATAACACCAAAACTGTAATTATATTTTAGTTTAAGTTTAGCTAAAACGAAATGGGTGCATTATGTGAGCTCTTTTTTTTTTTTTAAATGAAATTTTCCACTTCCAATCAAATACAACAAAACTAAGATGAAAAGGCTTGTCTAATGTGTGAAGCAGTGTGTCCTCTGCTTGTAATTAATGCTTCTGTGTACTGACAGAGCCTAAGCTTGTGAAGATAGCTAGCGAGTTCAACGAGACCTTCAGGTATTTTCATACTGCTGGAATACATTTCAACAGATCCAAATAGTGTGGTTTTAGTAGTGATGACTGTAACTCAAACACATTTACCAAGAAACTTTCAGTCGTGTTAAGACTGTAATTTACAAATCAGAAACACAGAATGTGGACTCCCACACGTCTGAGGTTGAGACTTTGGTCAGGCTAGATGAATCATACTCCTGTGTTTATACACACAGTTTTGTTGTTTTTTTTATTTAATTCTTTTTACTTTGACTTTGCTTTTTTCTAGTTTGCCCCAAGTTTGCTCCTCAGGCCACAGCAGGGGGCATCCTAACCCAACAATATCCCATTCAACCTCACACTTCTATGCATGCTTCCCTCTGTCTAAAGCTTAGGTTTATTTCCGTGTTTGCTGATGTAAGTCACTTGCAGAATGCTGTATATTCGCCTGTTGTAAAGTGCATATATGTCAACAAACATTTCATTTAAAGTTTTAAGAGGATTATATAACATCTTTTTATGAGCCAGATAAATTACATTTCTAGTATGGAGCGTTATTGTGTAATTTACTTGGAGTACATAAGTCAGCTTTAGTAAATTATCGTTGGCATGCAATCAACTGTGTGGTCTACAGTTTACTACAGTGTGTTGTGTGACTTCTGTGGACAGTTGCATCACTGGAAAAAAAGACAATGCCTTCCAGATTGTTTCCTCTGCAGATGTTGGGAAAAGGCCACAGCACGGAGCAATGTGCAGGAAACAGAAGGGATATCAATTTAAGTTTCTGTTGTTATTTGCTGTTTCTGGTCTCTATGGAGACAAAATACAAAATCTGAGTTTTTCCCTTTTTATCATTTGTCAATAATATATTCATTTCTTATTTAAAGTTGCACAGTCTCTAAATACTAACAGTGTTTAGGAATTGTAAAATTTCTTTAATGATTCCATAGATGCAATGACTCCTGTGAAAATTATAATAATAGATATTTTAAAAAGAGTTAATATAAAGTACAGCTTTATACCACCATGACAGCTGCAATTTATCAACACAGAATTAACTGTACAGTGGCGTTTTATCAGGGCCAAAAGTGTAAACGGTCATCACACAAGCATTGATAAAAAAAACTGACTGGCCTTTGACACTTAAATCTTATGAGACAGTTACGAACACATTGTGTCTGGTCACTCCCTCCTGTGAGCACATCAGTCAGTGGGGCCCCATATTTGTCTTACAGTGGACCCCTCCCTTAATGTGGATCCCAGCTTTTGAAACGGAATAGTACATTTCCCATGGTGCATGTTTTTTTCAAAAATATGTGAAATTATATTGAGTTTCTCTCCGGTTGTCATGCACTTTGGGTTTTCAGAGGATGTCTATTTGACTATGGGTGGATGCATATTGCTGTGTTCATGCATGAGTGCTGCAAAAGACAAAAAAAAATAAAACTCCACTGCTGCCAGAGATGTCAAAAACCTAAACCATTTCATTAAACTGAAGCGAGACACACCTCTGTAACTTTCTCATCGCACTCAGAGGCTTTAGTTGTTTGGTTAATCAGTTTTGTCTTTAAAATAACAGGTTACACAGCTACAGTTGAGTTAAACTGATGTTAAGCTAGGGTTCACCGTGCCTTGGTTGTGGTTGTGGTTAACGTGTTATTCATTTTGATCACAGATCTCATGTTTCGATGTGGTGTGCGATTCAGCTTGTGCAAAACCAAGAAAGGTTGTTTCTTCTGTTGATTCGCAGTACACTTAGTGAGATTAAACTGTCAGGTCTAATTAACTTTGACAACTGTTTTGTTTACTCTCAACTAAAGTAACAGTATATTTACAGATTTTCTTCTTGGCAAGACTTTATCTCAGCTTGCAGGCAATTCTCCAGTTTCTCATTTCTGTCTGAGGATAATGTCAGATTTAACTATGAGCTATTATAATGCATTGAAATGTCAAAATTTCTTCTCTGATTACATTTGGACATGGAGCTTAGAGATTTGGTTTATCTAGCCTGGCTGTTATGTTTGCTATTTGTTCATTTAGGAAATGTCATACCATCTTCTTTTAGCCCACTTTTTTACTCATTTCAGTACTGTGTTTATAATGTATCATATGAATACTTGTATGTGGAAGTTACTGCTCATATTGATTAAACCCATTAAGGGGTTTAAAATAACCTAGCTCCACTGAGTCGCGTTTTATCGTTTTTAGGGTCATTTTTTTGGTTTATTGCTAACTTTAGTTGCTAAAACTTGACTGTTAAGATTCATTATCATCAACTACGTTTTCATACTGAATAGACAACTAATTAAAAAAGTTATAGTAAGCTAACTGCTGGCAATCTCATCAACACCAAAGGCCTAGCACACAATGTTAGCAGTGATGTTGTTACCATATTAACATTCAACAGCTAAGCTAAGTTAGCCCCAGTTTGTGCTGGACATTCAGATCACTGAGGTAGCTAGCTTAGTAGTTAAATTGCGACTAAAACCATTGTTTAAAAGCACCAACAACTGTTTTGAAAATATTTTCAGATCCCTAATTTCTTTTCTCCTAACTATCTACTCGGGAAATATCTCGCCTACTGCAGATAAAAAGATATTTATTCAGTTTCCTACACTGCGACCCATCAAAGTAGCTTACGGGCAGCCATCTTTTGTTTGTTTTGATTGTGTGTTTGTTCAGATGCTAAGAAGTTTACTGGAGGATTTTGGAAATACTTAATTGAATACCTGGCATCTCCTAGATTGTTAAAAAAAGGCTAAAAGAAGAGTTAATATAATAAAATACTTACATTTTCTCGCAGGTGGATCACAAACGTATGCTAATTTTGCTCCGTATCTACTTAACCTGTAAATATGCACCTGTTTTCCGATTGTGACGCCATATTTAAATAAGCGAAGAAGAAAATTGGTGAGCGATGTGTCTGCTGCCCCCAGCAGGCCAAACATCGTAATTGCAGGTGTAAGATATAATCTAAAGGATGTAAGATAAACTGTTTTTCGGCTTTAATGATTTATAATTTTTTATGCTTGACCTTAAATGCTCTTTCTCTTTCCAGGCTGTATAAGGAAAAGGAGAGAGAACTCGGCATTTAGATGCTAACAGTATTTTTCTGTGTACTTGGTTACTCCAGATATAAATCCATAGTGCCACTAATAACCACTGATAATAAAGTTTTTTTTTTCTTTTAATGGGAAAACAGAAGTGATTTATCTATCAGCACCACACATGATGTTCCAGAGGAGAGGAAGCTGGGAAACACTGTTTGCCTAGTACAGGAAACTCAGGCAGTGAAGAGACATGCACTAAGGGACAGTTACAAGAGTTTTGCTATATATTTTCTTCTATTACTTGTTTTTTTATTGTCTTTGCATGATCCTTTATCACGCAGCATCATGCAGACTTGATGAACTCCTTTGCTTGTACTCCCTCCATGCATTCCAGTAACATTTTCTTGAACCTGAAAGTCTATCAGCTTTTAATTTTCATCACATGCTCACTCTGCAGACCCCACCTTCTGACCTCAGGGTCCCTTTCAGTCTCTTGTGTGCTCTCCTTCACCTCCCACCCTTCCATTCCACCCAATATTATCTTACCATCAATGAGTTTAGAAGGGGCGTGCTTTGGCATGGAGAAGGAAAACATGACGTGTTTGGGTGCTGTAACTACGCTGAGGGGGGAGCCTCCCCACAATAAAAACAACCAGCTGAGTTTTGTTCTTAATCACAGATTCCACTGCACATACACTACTCTTGGCCGGCTCGAGGAGAAGAAGGGTGGAGGACTTAAGAGCTGGATGGGATGAGGGATGGGAGTGGAGCATGCTGGAGCTGGGGGACTTGTGTGACATTGAAGAAAAGCTGTAAAAGAGAGTACTGGAGTGTTATACTGTAGGGCTGCAGGACCCGATGAGTGAAAAATGCAAAGAGTCTATTCACCTAAATTATAAATAAAACATTTTTATACACTTAAATTTTGGTGTCTGGTTTATTCAGTAGCATTGGTGTACAATGGAGTGTTGCTCACAGAATTGAGAAATGATATTTAAAAAATTCAACAGCGACTCTTTCCAGACACAACTTCTGCTCTTCTCTGGGTAATCCACACAGCACACTGTCAAAAGTCATAGCACTTCCAGTTAAAAATGTTCACCACAAGGTGTCTGGATTGTGTAGAAACTAGAGAAAGAGTTGAAGAGTTTTTCCAATGTTGCAAGCAGCATTACCTCACCTCAGTTAATGACTACTGTATTGGCCCAGTGGTAGAAAACCAATGCACATCTCAAGACCTGGGCAAATCAAACAATCTGCATGGCATGATACCATCAGCAGCTAAAAGGGAATTTATAGAGCGCAGACCTCCAACAAGGTAAATAGTCCACTCAATGATTTGCTTATTTGTAAGCACAACCATGGAAATGATCATATTTCTGCAATAATGCTACTAAACTTCACTACCTACCAGTAAATTTAAGGATAAAGGCATTTTTTCTGCACTATCTACCAATCAAAACAAAACAAACATGAAATATAATATGCATATCTGCCCTGTGGTTCAGATTCCCTTCGCTCAGGAAGCTCAGCTACACCCTTCAACTAAGTTTAGAGATGGAAGTTTTTCAATGATCGTAAACAAACCAAACTGAAAAACAAAACCTTGTTGGCGGAAAAACTAAGAGAAAGAATATGGATTTTATTATGCATGTGGAGTCTTTGTTAGCTGTCCCTCTAAGTTTGTCTGAAGGTTGAGTCTGATGAATGATGGACTAAATGTGGAGCATACAAAAAAAAAACTTGATAAACAAGGTCAGAGTCTGTTGGTTTCTTTAACTTTGACAATGTGTGTGAAAAGATCTTCACCAATGACTCATCTCTGTTGGATTCAAGGCCAAATGGGTTGCAAATAACAGAGATGTCTGAGTGAATATACACACGACACTGTTCACAACCGCTGCTTTACACCTTTTAAATTTGCACCATACGACATTTGGCCTGTGTCACATTGTAGATAACAACATGTAGCACAATGTATTTATGTGCGTGGTATGTGCTTTTGGTGACGGCTGTGGCGTGTCGCGACAACAGGGCCGTTCCACAGGAATCCTAAACGGCCTTGAGGACAGATTTTCCTGGTAGGGTGTGGAAGGGGGACAGGGCAGGGTGAGAATTCACACGGGGTTCGATGATGTGACGAAAGAAAGAAGGGTGTGAATGGATGGGAAATATAAAAAAAAAAACAGTCCCGCTGTCACAAACAGTGAATGGTGACAGAGATTCAAATTAAAAATACACTAACATGATGGATGGCGAGGCGCCTGTGGACTGACATGGAGCTCATGAACGTGTCCTGAGCGCGTCGTTTCGGAGAGACAGCTGGTGGATGTTTTCGCTGCCCCACCCAAAAACTGTGAAAGACAAAACAGTGTGATGTGATGTCGTTACTACCGCTCATGCAAACCAGCTGTGCGAGCTTATGAGCTGCACGGGATTTAAATTCAGAGTGTGTTGGAGCACAGATGTATGTGCTGTACGTGCACATGCTTCAGGGGTTAAAATTCCCCTTTGTTATTTCCACTTAATCTTATGATTTTGTGAACTCTGGATGTGATTTTGGTTTCTTTGTTTGTCTGCATTAAAAATACTACCAGCCCAACTTTGAAGCAACTTGGCGGTGAGGTTTCGTAATGGCTACAGAAGCACACTTTAAATTTTAAATTGAGTTTGAAATCAAAAGAGCGGCTATGTTTTCACTTTCGTTAACATTATGGATAAAGCATTTGACCTTGGCTGAATAGATTACATACGTATTAAAATCCAGTAGATGGTAGTAAAGTGACAAAACATTGCCAATTGTTTCAAATGGGACGACTGTATATCACAGGCCACTTTCATGAGTACCAGTAATCCTCTGGGGCAGCTTACATGTGTTGTTACTCAAAACTCTCTCAGAAAGCAGTTTTTATGGAGCCCTGGGGGACGCTGGTTTCATGGGAGAACCGGTACAACAGTAAAATCATGTTTTCCTTTGAATTTGAACATTGTTGGAAAGATTTGGGGATGATGGGAATACAAAAAACAAAATATATGACAAGGATAAAGTTGTTTTTTAAAATGTTTCAATATGAAAACGTCACTTATTATATGTTATATAATATATATCCATATGTATCTAAAGAAAATGAGGTTAAAGACATGGAAATTCATAAAAAGTTCTTTATTTGTTTCTTTTTATTATTTTTTTTTTATGTCACATCCAATTTAAACTACAGGGTGCTAGTAAAAGGAAACAGTCACATTGGAATGTTAGCAAACAAATGATACAAAAATTGACTGAATGCCAGACTTTCTATTTTTTATATGAGAATAATACATCGTAGTTTTCTTTTTTTTATTTAAGGACAAAAAAAAAGGCACAGATTTGGATAATTAGATGCTTTTTTTTGTAGTCATAGCCCTTGAACATGTTTATTTATGCTTATGCACGACCTAAATCACATTTTGTAAAGGTGCCACAGAAGTACATATTGTGGAGAAACGAAAGCTATGACTTTAAAATTCTGAGGCGCATTGAAGGAACATAAAAAGTGTGGATGCACATGATAAAAACAATACAAAAAAAAAAAGCACCATACTATACATACTGCTCAAAAGAATACTGATGGTAAGAAGAGAATATACAGTATATTAAAAGGAGAGTAACACTGACGTTGGATGGACAGAGCTGACAGTAAGAGGCTCTGTGTCCGAGGCCTTTAAGAGTCAGTTAGTCAGACGGTCAGTCTCGTGATTATCAGCAGTGACTCCGAAGCCACTGTAAAGACGTCTGTTCGCTTTCACGACACTTCGCAGTGATAGATTGTAGAATTCCTCGCGGCTTCACCTATTTAAGAGAATGGTGGGATTAAAACTTCGGCAATCCTTCCTCCTCTCCGCGGGGATCAACTGCAACTCGGTGAGCCGTCACTTTGTCGACTGGTTTTACAAAATTGTACACTTTTTTTTCGTGGCTAATGTCACATACACACTCATTCCTCAATCACTCACGTACTTGATCAAAATCAGCCACTTGATATCAACCACTCACACCCACATACATAAAGCAAGCTTAGATGCATGTATGGATATACACACAGTCCATGCACAGTACAGTTGCAAGTATACGTTAACAAACTCGTGTAGGATTTGAAAGCAGACTCACACACACACACACACACAGCCATTCGCACGCCAACTGATCAATAACTCAATCAGACAAACAAGATCAGAGCCTAATTGATTTTTCTCTCTGAGAAGTCTGTAAACAGATTTCAAGGCAGTGTGATTTATTTCCTCTTGGCTGTCATGGATTTTCAATAAACTAAGAAACAATTTCATAAATGTGCTTATGCTGCGTTCACTGGCGGCGTGTTGGTGGGAGCTTTGAACCTGACGACATGCAGGGACTCTGCTGTGTGTTGACAGTGCGCGGCTGTGACTCCGGAGGCTGCAGTCATCATGGGAACCAGTGTTGATTAATGCTAAAACACACTCTCCTCCCACCCAGAACTGCCCATCTTCCCGTCTCTCCGGGGCCCCGGCTAATGTCATCATGGACGTCATTCATCGCCGCCATCATTGTCGTCATCAGACTAATTTTCCTGATGTTTATTGAGGCACAGAGCCAAAGGAGGAGGCAAAGGGACCAGAACAAGAGGAGTGTTGATGCAGGACGTTGTTTCAGTCCCTGATGTCCCCCCTCTTGCTTCGGACTCTCTGTAGTTGGGCAGGAGTGGATTCAGAAGGGGAGGTGAAGTTGCATAAGCGTGTGTGTTTGTGTGTGTGTGTGAGTGTGAGTGTGTGTGTCCGGTTGTGTTTGTGTGGGGGGGGGTGGGGTAGCTCCTGGGCTGTGATTGTTTGTAGACCAGTTCACAGCTCGGTGTCTGCTGTCTTGGTGGTGGCGGTGGTGTTGGTGGAGTGGCCGTTGGTGGGGGGAGGAGGCTGGGTCTTGGCAGCCTCGGGGGACTCTCCGTTCACGCTGGGTTTTTCCGGGGTTTCTGCAGGGGGGTTGAGGGGGGCAACGGATACAAGAGTGTTCCCCTGGTTGTCCTGATCCACTGGATAGGCCTCCTCTGCCTGCAAATATAGCACAAATGAAGAAGCACGTTAGTGTTGGGTGACTAGACATCCGGAAAATTCTGGACCGTCGTGGTCTCAAATACAGAAACCCTGTTTGAATATTTTGAATCTTACAAAACTTAATTTTTGATAAGTCACAGCCGGATAAAACACCAAATATTGATTGTTTTCGAAACATCTGATGCAACACTTTTCGCTTTTTGCTGCAGCGCGGACTACAAGGCAGCCTTTAATTGCATAAGTCCGTAGCCTACGTGAATCATGGATGTTGTGGTTGTGTTTTTCAGATGTGTGCAGCTGTGCTGCAGGCAGAAAGTCACGGAGGAGTGATGTGACGTCTCTGTTATGCAGACAGACAATGTGACGGGCGCTGCACTAAAGAAATGAATTAAAATAAAAGAGCTGTTTGTGACGGATAATTATTCACACATTTTTTCATACAAACACAGTCATTGTGTTTCTTCTTTCTAATGAAAGACACTTGAATTCACAAACAAAATTAATTTAAGTGTTGAGTTTTGACTCTCACATGTTGTCATACTAAAGGCCACGCCCACTGGGGGGACCATATGACCACACCAATCCCAGAATCCTCTGTTCTTCTCTCATTTGGTTACGCTACCTGGGTATCAGAGTACAAAAGGAAGTAGCAGCAAAGCAGGTTTCACCTTTTTCATCTCAATCTAATGCTCGTATCTGTGCACGATGGAAAACTACATGAACGTGTACATTTGACATGTTAAGCAGCTTGTGAGGAGATTCCTTTTCCCCCCCGATGTATTGCTTCAGTAAATTAAAAAGAAGAGAAGCTCTATTTTTGCTGTCATGTTATATAAATCCTTAGAGCAAATCTTTTCAAGAGGTTAAAGCCAAATATTCACATTTATGTGATGATGAGACGCAACTCTGTCAGGCTCAGAGAGACGCGTATGTACACAGATGCATCCACTAATCCTTACACCCTTTTACTTTTTGCTTATAAACACGCAAACATGTCCTCTAATGTGGTCTCTATTATGTGATACAGCTGTGTCTGGCTACTAGATGAAACGGGGAGCCCTGCAGATGAATGAGGCAGCAGAGAGCAGGGCGTGGGTCTTTGGATAGCATACGCTCTCTCTTTTCTCTCTGCGCATTCTCTGTGATAGCCGGCCAGCAGCATTCCCTAATTAAAACATTGGCAGAAACTGATTCCCGCGAAGAAAAAAAAAAAAAAATAACAGGGTTTTTTTGACTTCAGATGAAGTGAAACGTGAACTTTTCCCCGGGAAAAATCCATGCATGGTGTAAGTGAATCTATAATGAGGGATGTGATTGCAGAAACCTGCATCCACATGGATTTTTTTTAAAAAAAGAAAAAAAATATGATAAACCATACCTGCAGGTCATATATAAGGTCACTCCGATCGGCGTTTAAAATTAAATAAAAAGAACAACTTCATGTGAACAAATTGGCATAATTGCAAATATGCTGAAAAACATTATGTGGCGTTTCTACTGGGAAAGGCAACATATATGTGATGATTATCAATTCATGGACTCTCTGTTTAATTATGTACCACTGACAGACAATTTCTGTACAGCCAGCATGAACATGTAAACCAGAATGAGGTCGACAGTGGTGACATATGCTACGGTACAGTACAGTGCACTGTCCGTCAACAGAAAAGTGTAAAAAAATGAGCTCACCAGCCTCACTCCCTTGGTGTCGGCCCTGCGCTGGCATTTGAAGTAACCTATGGTGATTCCGAGGGCAGCGAGCAGACCAGAGACCAGTATTCCCACAAATACAGAGGAACCTGATGATGATGACGACGGGGTCTCAACCTTTGTCACACCCAGCTGCAAACAAGGTGAAGAGATATCCATGTCATCCTTAATGTAAATCTTATGGATTGTTTTCCATTTAAGTACAAAAGTAAGTAAAGAGAAGTTAAGAGCTTGATCCAAATCCATACAATCTAGTGTGCGCATACTAGTGAAGTGACCACATTAATTACACTCAAATCAGATAGTATTTATAATAAATTGAATAAATTTTTCAATGGGATGTTGATGGATGCTGTTCTCATACGATGTAATGCAAAAAAATTTAAATAAACTGACTGAATCTTAATATACAATGGGAGTTTTTGCATACTTTTTTTAAGGATACCAGCTGCTATTTTTCTTTTGGTTTTACATACATTTGTTCTTAATTTCTCTTGTAAATGCCACTTTCTTAATTCACTTAAAGACTCGTTCTAGTGACTCTTGTATAGTTTGTATTATTCTGGTTGTGGAGTGCTGCAACAGTGGAGTTTCCCAAATTGGGATCA
>JAQMCX010000002.1:22995886-23023392 GCA_029814765.1 Acanthurus leucopareius | reverse complement strand
AAAAGAAATTCACAGGCTGAATAGCGAGAGGCAACTCTGTGCTTGTGTGTGTGTGTGTGTGTGTGTGTGTGTGTGTGTGTGTGTGTGTGTGTGTGTGTGTGTGTGTGTGTGTAGATCTTACGAGGTACAGCTCCAGCAAACCGTTCAGGCTGGTTGTTGAGGAGTCTCTGCCGCAGCTCAGCCTGCCCGCAGCTGGTGGGACCAATAAGTGCGATCGGCCGCTTTCTATTGGCTGGCTGGTGGTACAGAGCCATCTCCTCATAGGTGAGTATCTCATCATTATCAACATCTTAACAAAGAGAGAGAAAGAAGCAAATTTAAAAAAAAAAGTTATAGGAGAAACTGTTAGAAGATGGGTTAGGAGAGAAACTCAAAATATCAAAGAGGACAGTAGAAACAAACAAAAAACAACAACAAAACAAAAAAATGGAGAGAGTGCAAGCAGAAATGTAAGGAGAGGACATAATGTCAAACAGAGCAAATAATTTATATCAATCAATAACTGATAATTCACTTTAAAATTGTGGGTTTGATTAAGTGGCAACTACAAAAAAATTACAACAACACTAATATGGGTAATGTAATATTTTTGTAAGAAATATTTAGCCCCCATGAATAAATAATGAAAAAAATTAAACATCCATTCATGCCTAATTCAGCCTTTTTCCTTACAGTTGGCGATCCATGACTCCATCTTCATGCATGTAAAAACTGTTTTCCAGTCACACTGATGACTTTTAGTGAGACACAGAAAGACAGGCAACAGGTCGTACCGTCAATCCTGTGAGCGTTGTACAGCAGCTTCTTCCTCTTCCTCTTATTCTTCTTTGCACACCACAGCTTTCCTGCAAACAGCAGACAATTTAAAACACTTCTCAGCAAAACAGCTTATTTACTGCACATATCAGAACACATCTTTTTGACCCAATCAATGATCTTATTTGGATGAGGAATTGGGGGGCTAAAGGGTGTGCTGTCAGAAAGCAAAGAGGTGAACTCAACACCAACAAACACCCTCGGTTTAATATGAGGTTTCCTGCAGTCCCTCTGGACACCCAATTCTTAAATAAATCATAATAAAAACTAAATACTGCACATTGTTTACATATAAACAACATACAGCCGGCTATAATCCATTTGTAACCTTAAACTAGTTATTCACAGTCATCAGGTTATGATGTTAAAAGAACTCACCAGACTTCTCCGGCTCCTTGTCTTCTTCTATGGTTTGTTTCATTGCTTCTCTCTGTTGCTGGAAACTTTTCCCTGCAGGGAGGAGAGAGAAAATGATAGAAAACACTTAGTTCACTTAGGCCACATGCTTTGGTAAAGAGTGGAACACAAGTTTATACAGTTTAGTGTCACAGTCAATCAACGTATGCACTTGCCCAAAAGAGGAATCCTCAAATGCTTCAACACCAGGACAAAAAACAAAGGCCTTAGACAGACTGATAGACAGACAGACTGACTGACTGACTGACAGACTGGCTGACAGACAGACAGACAGACAGACAGGCAGACAGACAGACAGTAGTACCTGGTACCAGTCCTGCTAGTGGCTGGTTATCCTCATCTCCATCCCTGTAAGCCTGCCACCAGTTGGGGTCTGACTGACTGATAATGTGGAGAATATCTCCTTTCTGGAAGGACAAGCCCAGCTCTCTGCACGGCACATAGGGGTCATCTGACGGGTCATAGTCGAAATGTGCCTTTACATGAATCTGAAGCAAAGACAGGAGAAAGACAGACGTAACATGAAGGAAGAGAGACAGATTTACAAGACTATACTGGAAATTGGAGTTTCCGTTTAGATTTAATTTGTCAACACATTTTTTATCTATTCTTTTAAAATTTTTTGCTCCAGTTCAGAACTCACCACATTCTCTTTGACAGGAGGAGGTTTGCTCTGACTGCTGGGAATGAGCACGAAGGTCAGGAGGCCGTGCATGTCCGCCTGAGATGCATACGCACAGACACACAAAGAGACAAAGAGCTTACCCTCATCACCTGGACATAAAGTGACTACTGAAATTTAGCAATTAACTTTTTGTCCTTATTCTGTTGTACTATTAATAATAGTATAATTAAAGTATGAGTGAACGCTGCCTAACTGTGGGATTGGAGGTTGGAGGGAGATGCTGAATGCTAGATTTACATTTGGAAAGGTTATTTTTGTATTTACACATTTTTGTGTGTAAATACACACACACATACATATTTTTTTCACATATTTTCATATATAATTTCATATATTATATATTTTCATCACTGCATCAAAGTTGTGAAAATACTTACAAGAATATCAAAGACTTGGTTGACATCTTTCCCTCTGATCTCTATGCCATTTATTTCCAATATTTCATCTCCTTCAGATAAAAGTCCGCTCCGTTCAGCTGCTCCACCTCGAACAATTCGACTGATCACTACACTGTCCATTTCGTTACGAACAGTCGCCCCCTACAGAGCACATGCAGAAAAACATATATAAACAGGCACATGACCGTGTATTTACAGTACGCAGAAAATTCTTGCTTTCACCTTTCACCTTTGCTTCATGCTCCACATCTAAATCAAAACACGATTGATTAGACGTGTCTTTGGAGCTCACCTATTTTCCATCATTTATCACTTTTCATCTTTAAAAGCAAGAATGAATAAATGAATAAATTTTTAACCCCTCATGACTTTTGAAAACAGTGATCACCCAAGACACAGCAGCATGAAAGCGCCACTGCCACCTACTGTAGCAGATGTGCAATTACACTTTATTCTAGTACAGCAATGAAAAAGCAAACGGTAGTTTCGTCGTGCATGTTCCCCGGGGTCAAACGCGGACCCCCCCGGGATTTCACCATGGTCCCCCAACCAAAGTTGACTAAATCTACCAAGTGATGGGATGCAAACTTGGACCTTTTCCTACATTTTGTTCACCTGCCATCAACCCTGATCTCCTCCCTGCAATTCCAGTGCTGTTCAGAAGTGAAGTGAATTATTCCATCATGTAGGTACAGCAGACAGTCGTGCTAATTGTCAAGAAAAACACAAAAATTTACGTCCTTGTACATGAACTTTAAAGATTAAATTTCATCATATTTAATGAAATGTTGTAAGCCTGTGCCTGTGATATTTTAATCACTAACAAATTAGAAAACTCTGCCTCTGGAGGAAGAAGAAGGCAGGTGCACCTTGTTTGAGAGAAAAGTGTCTTGAGGCAACTTATCTGTGATTTAAAGCTATGAATTAAAACTTAAATGAACTCATATGCTTATGGATACAAATTCACAAAGAAACGAACACACCGGTCTGCGTATTCAAACTGCTGCATGCTGAAAGTCTGTGCACTCTGCCAGACGTCCGTGCACAGCGACACTCCAGCAGTGTGGACACAGACGCCTCAGACAGCTGTGTGAAAACTCTCACCGGGTTCCCAGTCGGGCCCCTCGGCCTCAGCACGAAACCTTCGGACCTCCAGTCTCAACACAAACACGGAGAAACATACATAACACTCCTACTCCATAAACACAACTCTGGTGTCTCCTCAGAGAGCTTTTAATGGGCTCTCGGTTCAATCCTGCTCTTCCCCGACTCTCTTCACCGCTGAGCCACATCGAGTGTGTTTCCTGCCCTGGCTGATCCCTCTTCAAAAGTTTTCCGCCTGGGTGTTCCGCTCTTTGACGTGGTATGTGGTGTGTGGCCACGCTGTATATAAAGAAGTAAATCACAGATATAAAGAGAGCATATAAAATGAGCTGAGGACGGTGAGTGACGGTTCAAATGCTGCTCTTTTCTTGCCTGAGGTTGAACTAATCAACAGCAATTAAAAAAGCAGGACAAATGCGGATATTTCACCCACAAATGGCAAATCGGGGGATGCGTCGAATGCCTTACATCACCATATCTGCTCACACATTGAGCAAGCGTAGCCCCTGGCAAGTGCTTTGCTCTGTCTAGGAAATTTTACAGGATGGCAATCATTATTGTTGACATGCCGCTGGAGTGTGTTGCATCTACTGAGTTGCTGCTCTGCAGGCTGACAGAACAGAAGGGAATATAAGCAGCTACTACAGTCGATTACACTGCACGTATATTAGATATCAGGTGTGTAAATTAAGCAAAATCCAAACCCTTTGGAAGGTTGTCAAGAAATTTCATACCTGACTGCAGTGAATTATGCACTGAGAAATTGATTAAGAGGGGCCATTTGTAAACTGACAACCTTGTATTGAACATCGTAATTTACTGCTTGAAATCCAGGATCTCGTTCACGTTGAAAATAATTCATATTACTACAAAGATCTTGCGCGGCACTCGAGCTCTGGCTGGGCTGTTGCATACGGTGATGAAACTGGTGCAGATGTGAGGTTTTCCAGGGTTGAGCTCTGTGTGTCAGGTGGTGAATAATATATTTCCAAAGCGTTTGGATTGTAGTGGACTCAGGGGAGGATGGGAGAGAGAGAGATGATAATGTGAGATGGAGTCTGTGCCTTATCATCAATTTACATACTGAAGTGTTTTGAAAGCCTGATCCTACGCTTTTTTTTTTTTAAACATTTGGTTCTGTTTCCTTCCAGACGGTTTCCTTTCAACTCGCTTCCTCATGGGAGAAAAAGCCTTCCAAGTCTCTGTTACACACTAACAGACACACCCACATGAGTTCATGGACACACACCTACAATCGCACAGCAGAGTGCATAACTTTCTCTGGAGGCGGTACACACACACACACACACACACACATCAGTCGAAAACGCTGATTCCACCCTGGTAAACAAGGGAAAAAAAACACACACACACACTATACTACTTTAATTTTAGATGTTTGTTGATCTCTGTTTGTTCAGTGTGAAATGCAGTTTCAGCTCCGATCCTGCAGCACATGGTTTGATTTCAGGAGCTTTCTGCACTGATGCACGTCCACTGCTCAATAGTTTGCTTTCCCTCCTCTGCATTTTTAAAAACTGCAGAACTACTGTTTGCTTTGAGGTGGCCGGAGATCACGAAAACAAAAACGCCTCACATGTTTTACGATCCTCCGACCGCTCGTGTTTCTCGCTGCATCGGACTGTGTTTTTAAAGCTGCTGCTGTGTTGTGGTTTTTTTTTTTACAGCAAAGACGGTGCAGAGTGCTGTGTTATCACAACTGACAGAAGAGCTACACACATAAAACCCAGGTTGTAAACCTCAAGTTTTCCTTTCAGTGTGACGCCATCTCCCAGGGATTTTTAGCATCAGGTTTGATCACCTCTTTGTGTCACGGACCCTACGGTGATCTTGGTTAAGATTAGGAGCTCTACCTCTGCTAGAGCAGAAACATCAGCATGCTACATGAGTAGACTGTTAATTCACACAAAGATCTGCCTGCTTTTATCATCCTTTGTTATGTTTCGGTTACAAACAGCTGCATCCAAACAGATTGCACCCAAACAGATTGCACCCAAACAGATTGCACATGTGCATAGCACTTAGGAGAGAGTTAGGAGCATTATGAATGGTGCAATCCGGTCCCTCATTTGTCACAGATCTTTCCTAATCTCTTGTTAAAGAGCAGCGGCCATCTTTTACCCTGCCTGCTACTCCTGCTACTCTGATTTAGGGTGGGGAAGAGCGAGGAAACCGCAGCAGAAACAAACACTGTCAGACATTAAACAGGTCCAGTCAGAGTGTGAGCGGGGGGGGGGGACGACAGCAGCTGTAGTGAGTCTCCTCGGGGGAGATCTTTCCCTCCCTGCATGTGTGCTGCACTGTCAGAGAGCCGCGAAGTGTCTGACATCATGCGCAAGAGGGACAAGCTTTTCAGCTATTGTGTTTGACCTCCACCCAGGCTCAGAAGAAGAAAAAAAAACCACCTCGGATGTCATCATGTGCCACACCCTCCTCCTCCTCCTCCTCCTCCTCTCATCACTTATCCATGTCCTCCCCCTTCCAGATGTCCGCAGAAGAGACTCTAAAGTCCCCCCTCGCTGCAATTCTTTTCATTCTCTACGAGGAAAAATGCCACTTCAGCCTCAGTCAGGAATTCCTTCAGCCTCACGGAGCCTGAGGGGAACTTTGAGACCAAAAAGCTTATGAAGAGAGGATCAAGAAAGATCTAGACATGAGACTCAGACTGCAACTAATTATTTTTCATTTTCAATTAATCCATCAGGACTTTTCTTTTCATTTAACTTTTAAGTCTATGAAATATCCGACAAAAGGCAAAGTCTCAACATTAATTTGTCCCAAACACAGAGGGATTTAATTTACACGAGCAAGAAAAAGGAAGCAAATTGTCACATTTGACGAAGAACCAATTAATTTTTGGCATTTAGAATATTACAGTGTTTAACTTTTTGGGCCATTGCTGCTCTGGTGACAATCAGAAAGAAAATGACTGTCATGAATACGTCGCTCAGGTCCCCTGAACGTGAGAATTATTTATTTTTCCACACAGACGGGTGTCAAAAGTTGACTTTGCCGCCCCGCCGACGCCCATGGTGCTTTTCAACAAAACACGAGAAAGTTTCTCAAACAAAATTAAGAGGAATTAACAACAGGTTTGTGGAATGTTATCCACGCACGTCGGGCAGGAGGGCAGGATGTGGCTGTCACAGCACGCCGGCATGCAGTGACCTCCTGGAACTGCACAGGTCAACATGCTGGAGGCCATAGATAACACACACACACACACACACCGGCACTGGACTTCAAACACACACTCCTGCAGTAGGCTCCATGGTGTCCTCTGCAGCACAGTGGCTTGATGTGGTTCATTTTAATCAAAAAGTTAGGTCGACATTGGGCCGGTCAAGCCAAACCAAACCCTTGAAACGGATGAAAGCAAGGAATGAAAAGGTAACATGATTGATAGCAGCTACCGACCATTGTTTTTATTCAGCCCCTAATTTACTCATTAAAATAGTTTCAGCGCGGCAGTGAAACTTTAAACCTGTGTTTCCAAAACAGTCCATCTCGTTTGGTTAGAAACTGGAAGCAGCAGCTGCTCGGAGAAGCTGCAGCAGCTCGCGGCTTGCGGCTCGCAGCTCTCCTCTCCGTGTCCGAAAGCAACGCCGGACTGCTGCGGCAGATGTTCGTGGACTGATTCCAGCTGCTGTTTTAACACGGCACCGTGTGGGAAGAGGGTTGTAAAAAGATATCAAAACCTATAGCCTTTAACAATCTGGCTCTCCGTCTGAGGTAAAGGAGCCAAGTGGGAGAGGAAGATTGAGAAATAATAGCAGTAATCTGATACACATGGCTAAACGTTGCAGGTTTGTCTTAAGAAAGAAAAACCTGCACAGAAACTGTTTATATATATATGTATATATATATGCAGCACAAATGAATGTGGCGTCCAAACTCAGGATCTTGAAGAGCAGCAAAAAGGGCAAAGTCTGGTGTTTTCAATTAGGAAGTCTAAAGCGTGGCTTTTACTGAACATTAATTACCAGGAGCAATTATTCTGGCAGTCAAAAGGCTTCAGCCAGGCCTCATTAAGTGTTTTCATTCCCTGGGGTAAAAGCTATAGCCCTTCATAAAGACAGCCCGGCCTGGTTATCCAGCATGCACATGCACCCACTGCTTCCTGCTGGTGTTTGGAGTTACATCATCAGACCCTCGGATCAATCAGCAGAGGATCACTGAGCTGTTGCTGAAATTTGAGTTTTAAGCTGGCATGAAAAAAAGGTGGGGGATGACACAAGAAGCAGAGAGCTCCTCCAAGTTCTTGTTTTTTTGGAATTCGCACCGTAATCACAGGGTTCGCTCATTAGCTGCACACAGGGGCTGATTTTGATCGGAGTGGAGATATCTGGAGTTTCTCTGCCTCAGTGCTGCTTGTCCCGCCAAATTTCGTAAGCTGAAAATGAAGGAAAAAACCAGAAGAGAGGCTGTTTTTTTTTTCCCCCTCTCCCTCCTTTCTGCTGGTAAAACCCAACAGCTGTAAAATTGCAGCAGGGTGCCAGGGGAACAAGGAACAATAAGCTCACCAGAACAGCAGTAATTGGAAAAGGAAGATTTGAATGCGAACACACCGTCTGCTTTTCATTAACAACGTTTCACTAGGTAAATATTGTTGCTGGACAATCTATTTTCTACAAATCAGCTCCACGTCCCGGATGATCACTCAGTTAGTGGTGACGGTGGCTGTTTTCTTATCATTAATATGCTTTCTTTGGAAAAGAAATACCTTTAAATGAAGATAAGTCAGAGAGGGGAAAGTACGTTTTCAAAGTCCTCCCCTCGTTATTGCGACCGAGGGCTCGCAGACGAGGTAACAGAACGGACACTGATGACAGGCCGAGCTTGTTAGAATATTTGAATGATTTCAGCTGCAGGCTGACCTGGCTCGCTCTCTCTCGCATGTAGAAATCGCTGAAGCAAACTGGCGGTTTGACAGAACACAGGCTCCAGGTTTAATTACTTTGTGAGCTCACGTGGCTCCTCAGTCCATAACTTCGGGGCCCAAGTGGACACACACCCTAGCCTGACATAAGACCGCTATCTGCCAAGGCTTATATAAAAAAGAACCCACGCCCTCCAACAGATGACGTGGATCAAAACTTCACCATCACAACATGGGACCGAAAGAATGCTGGTCAACAGCCCGAAGGCCATGAGAAAAGAGAGTGGCAATATTCTGCCAGTGTTTACGTTGGCAGGACGAGGAAGCTGCCGTCTGAGAAACAAAGTTCGGTAGGTTTGTGTGCAGGGAGGCACGGATGCTGATCCCTGCACAGTTTCGTCCCCTTCAAAGGTTTGATCTCTACAGTATCTCATATTTCTCTACAAGATTAATGCAATTTCCCAGTCCTTGTGTCTCTTCTTCATTTGAATTTAATGAGCTCATGTCATCTCTGTTGACTTGAGGGGTCACTTAAGGGTGTGTGATACAATTTATATGGACTTAAGCAAATAAAAGCACACACCAAGATCAGAATCTCCCACCCACGAGGAAATATCCTGGTTTAATGTGGTAAACTGGATTCTGACAGTGATTGTCACAGATTTTTCAGCTCTGGCTGAGCAACAGAATGTCACTGTGGAGCTAAAACACTCAAAACAAGATGTTTCTCCCCCCCTCCACCACCACCACCACCCTTCTCCAGAGACGATCTAAAGTCCGGGTTTTCCCCCTGAAATCTTGAGAGAGAGACAGCTTATAACGCAGTCCAAGAGGCATTGAATGATATCACCCAACAATGCAGTCCATGCCCATTCTGACGCCACATAGCTGCACGGCTGCATAATTACTGAATGACAGCAGTGGGAGGAGGCAGCATGAGCAGAATGTGCTGCAGAGCTTGTTGTTGTATGACGAGGAATGCTCACTATGATGAACACATTGACCGATCAGGAGCATCAAAAGCTCTCATCTTGTCTCTCCTGCATCCCCCATTCACTCATCCCTCCACCTGAATCACCATTTCTAACCTACAAATCCAAACTGAGAAGCTTCTCAACATGTTTTTATGTTAAATGTTCTATATTTAGATGTTTTTCATGAGTTTTAGATGCATAAAACTGACTTCTCTATCAGTGACCTTTGCTGAAACCTTCAGTATGATGCACAACATATATTCTGCACCACTAATATCACGAAGCCACGTTATCTTTGACTTGACTCAGCTGCTTGAAAATGCACTTTTCTTTTTTTTTTCATAAGCAGCAGTGCATCTTATCTGATTCAGTAAAGGTACTGCTGGGTGAGTGGGGAGTCCAAGGCCTCTGAGAGATGAGTTTGCTGGTTTCCATGGTTTCCAAATATCAGACAAAGAGAAAAGATTTAATGGATGTACAAACAACGTAAAGCATGTTTCTCAAAACAGCTCGAGTATGAAGGCTGAAGAACTGATAGAAACACTTACATGACCTAATACGACCGCGGGCAATATCCAAGTTTCTTGAAAAAGGTAAAATGTTTTTGTCATAAAAATCGTATTTATGAAATCACTCTTATAAAACTCTAACCTCGTATTGATTCAGCAACATCTGTCAAAGATATTGCATTATGTTTTTTAAAATTTTTCTGCATATTGTTCGGGAGGACCTCGGATCAGCTGCCTCGCCCCTCGTTCACCCTTGTGTGGCATCGCTGCCACCAAATCTGAAGCGGCATTGATTAAACCTCCGGATGCCCCATGATTCCACACTGAGAACAAGACAAAGTGGGACAGGAGCTTTGCAGCAAAGAGGCAGAGAAACTTGACAAAGAGTCTCCTTTATGTGGATAAAGGCGGCCATAATGACGCATGAAACATTAAAATTGTTGTCTTTGAAAGAACACTGACGTCATCGGGGCCAGACCTCTAACCCATATACCACTGCAGCCATATAGTAATATATTATGAAAAAAGAGTCAATAAGAAGACAGATTGTCTCTTGTGACTTGGCTGCTGGTGCAAAATGTACAAAAACATGAGCATAAATAGCCTCACAAGCATGCAGATGATTTGAAATGAAACAGTAAAGCTGACAGGATTTAGATGCGATAAACCGTCCCATATATTCATGTGAGAGGTCCTCCACCATATGTGACCATTCAAACTCTGCAAACTCTCACTGCGACGGCAGCTGGACACAAGTGTCAACAATTTAGCAGGTCTGTGCGAGCGGAGGACGGCCGCTGGATGCGGTAAAGAATGAGGAGGGGTCAGCAGACTTGAGACAACACCCTTGTGATATTCTTAAAGCAGAGATCAGAACAGAAACGAGAGGTTTGTGCCAATGAAAGAGCCCATTTCAATGCAGTTAATCAAGATAATTAAGCCAATATAGGCAATATACACATGGCAGAAGGCAGGATGGGCATGGCTGTCACCAGAATGAGGTAAAAATCCTAATTATCAAGATGACAAGATAATAAAAGAGATTAGCTGTTTTTCAATCACCAACAGTAATAAACAAAAGAGACTTTGTTGACTATTAGTCATGTCTTTAAATATTATCACTGTATCATGGCTTTAATTACTTGGTGGGGAGCGGCCGGAATAATTAGATTTCCTTGTAAATCTAATTACCATCTGTTGAGCTGCTGATGCACACGGTATGCGGCGAACGATAAACATGTTCTGCCATCTCATGATCTTTTTTATTTTCCCTCTTTTTAAGTAAACGCTCGGTTATTTTCATCAGTCTCAGGATACTCCTCCTGGTGCTTCCCAAGGTCACTCCAAACGTTCGCCGCCCCGTGAAGATGTGCCCATAGATGGGGCTCTAATGGCCTCTGCAGAAGTCGTTACATCGAGCTGAACTTGAAGCAGCGTTGCTTTACAACCAGCAAGGCGGCAGCATCATCCAAGCCATACATCACCCTGCAATTAGCATCAGGCCTCAGACTGATCTGGAGTGGACTGCCCAGTGAGTCCACACACACACACACACTCACATGGTCTCACACACAGAGTTGGACGCAGTAGAAGGAGCCCTTTTTTTGCCTTTTTGGTGAATCCATGTGTTGTGGGTACTTTGATGCACACACACTCATACGCACATGAAATATCATACTCGCACTATGCAACAGGTACAACCAGTCTGATCTTATGCTCAATATAAATATGCATTGATCAACTTTTCTGTGATTAAATTCAGTCACACGCATTCAAACACTCATCAGCTTCACCCAGACACACACTGCAGGATGTAAAAGTGTAATTACTCTCAACTGCAACTTTCCACTTTCCAGAGCAGACCCTTTGTGTCTGCAGCCAACTCACCATGCCTCTTTACATCTGCGAGCAACTTTCGTAGTAAAACACATCAAAGCGAACCCCCCAACTAGTTTGTATAAAGCCACTGTTGGTGTAAACACACTTACTTTGCCCGCTGTAATTTTTTTTAAGACTCCTCAAGACAAAAACAAAGGGAAAAGTTCTATTCTGCATAAAACAAACAAATCTGTGTGGATTTTTTAAATAATTTCCTGATTTCTAAGCTGCAAAAGAAGATACAACAAACGATAAAATATGAGAGTACTCACTGCTGAGCAACAGAGCGCAGAGCACCAGAACTGCAGCCATCCTGCTCCAGAGCCCATTCATCCTCCACATGGTCATCCTTTTCTGGTCAGACTCAGCGAGCCGGCGGGACTGTGTGTGTGTGAGAGTAAAAAAGTGTGGTAAGTGGATGATGAGTGAGTGTGTGCGAGGGCTGGGGGGGAGAGTTGGGAGTTTCCTGTGAGGTCTAAAGTGAGCGGGACAGACGAGCAGGATAAAGCCTGGCTTGTGTTCTCTTGCTCTTTATATGGCCCCACTCCTCTGGTCTCTCTCTCTCTCTCTCTCTCTCTCTCTCTTTTTTGCTGTTTCCACACCCCTTTTTTTTTAACTGCCTGCCGTTAACCCGTTTCCCCTAATGCAACTGTCTGTGCCTCCTCCCTCGTCCCTTATTGTGCGCACATGTACAGTAACAAACAGAGTGAGACAATGATATGTTCATGGATGAAACTTGTCCTCCTGTGGAGCTTTATATTTCATTTTAGGTTGGTGAGGTACAAATATAAATTAATTAAATGGAAAATAAATGCACATTGGGTCAAAACATACAGATTCCGCACTCCTGAAAGACAAATTTAACCTCCTGAGACCCTGCGTACTCATATGAGGACATTACATTTTTGCCTTTCTGCACCATGTTACTTCATTTTTTTAAAACTTTTACTCATCGTCCCCATATGAGGATGTTACTTTTTGCAAAAACTACTTCCTGAACAAAGAAAAAGTTAAGTTATTATACTTATTAGGTAAAAAACTTAGGTCCTGCTAATCGCAAATAGCTAGGAGATATAAAAAATGCACACCAAACAAAAACTTGAGTCTCAGGAGGTTAAAACTAAATAAAAGTTATTCATCTGTGTAAACAAAAAGGTATTCGAAAGCCGAGTTTGACCTAATTTCTCATTTTTTGCAGATGCACCTAGTAAACAGGATGCACTCCTCTTGTCTCCTACATGTTGTGTACATAGCTGAGAGGCCTGTAAAAGCACATGGCGTCACACACTACGCCTGGCCCCGATTTTTGTGTGTCCCTGGATGGATGACTAACAGCCTGTAGTGAGTCACTCATTGAACCGCACAAGCACACATGCATGCTTCCATGTACTGCACACGCCTTTTTTTTCAAATGCTGGAATACGCACACACACACATACATACACACTCTCTCACACACAAACACACACTCTCACACACGCTGACATCATAGTCAAAACGCACATGCTATTTCATAATCGCACCACATCAGCAGAAAGCGACAAACTGTTGCACTGACGTGGGGTGTGTTGTAGGAGTGTGTTGCTGGGTGTGCACCGTTTGCGTTCAGATGTGCTGTTCCACATCTGGAAGCACTGCAGTCCCACCGCTGGGCTTTTGAGGTCTGCCTGGAGACTCGCTTGTCAAACAATGCAACCAAATGAGGGCGAATGAAGCCAAGACGAGGCTGGTGTCTGGGAAAGGGCGCTCCCGCTGGTCACCCTCTTCAGACCAGATCCTTCTCTGGAGTCTGTGAAGGGGTCCTTGGAAATCACACTCTCAATTCATCAAACTGAAGCTGTGTTTTCAAAAGTTTACAGTAACTCCTGAATGCTCAAACTTTCATATGATTGCGAAAGGACTTGAGAGAGTTCAAAGTTTGAATTTCTGTAACCACTGCTTTGACTCACTGGGAGTTAGTTCACTTTTTTCAGCTTTCAAGTGGACTTTATGTTTAGATTTCGTTGCTGGGGTAAATTATTTAACTGTCATCAGAAATTATTCATTTAATTTATTAAAAAACAATAGAATAAGCAGCTGTGGTTTCTTCTTTAACAGATCTTAAATTTTCTAAAAACAAAAAAAAAATGAAATAAACCAAAAAAAGATCATTATTTAAAAAAAAAAGTCTGGTGAGAATCAAATCCAGCTGCCAATCTACAGTAATTTTCACTCATTTTCACACTATTAGAACATCATTACGAAGGGGTGTAACACTTAAGCAGCTCAAGTAGAAATAAATGAACATAATTTAACACGATGGAATTAAAAAATCTCATTAAGAGTAATAGGCCAGTAAACTAGACGGAGTAATATAAATATGTGGGTACACATATACGCCATGTGTTTTACATCCATCCTCCAACTTCTCCTCATGGCATGACTCAGTGTTTGTTTGTACACGTATTTGAATGTGAAGCATGTGTCTGTTTACAGCTGAAGAATCCCGATGAGCCGAGCCTGGCAGGAGAGCGTTTCTGGCAGATCTTCTCCTCCTTTCCTCCCCTCCTCCTCCCTTTAGTCACCCTCCCCATCTTCACATTTGACTTATTTTTGGTTGAAATGCACAAAGAATCTCTGTGAAATGAGGGGTGGGAGGGGGGCACTGTTTGGACATCACGAGGATCAGCACATGGTAGCAGAGGATCTGACCCTCAGGGACCTGTTTGGGTATTTTTTTTTTTTTTTTTTTTAAGGAGGTTTTGGTGTTACGTGAGTCTAAGACAGATTTGGATGCAGCTATCATGAGAGCGCGACTGACATTTGACCATGTGACCGTTCATGCTAACAGGCATAAACATTGGGGGGAAAATTAGTTACGGTTAAACTCACATTTTGGCAAAAACGCACAAGTTTGAGTTCATTGCAAGAGAGCTGTTGGCTAAGTCGATGCCATTTCCAATAATAGTCCCACTGGTGGCCCGTCTGTTTGCTGAGGGTCGTGTCCTTTCTGTTTTGTATCATTCTTCTGTTCTGTAGCATGTGACAATGTCATATGCTGAATACTAAGATTGTTTTTTTCCTGTAGGGATCAGAAAAAAATGAAAATAATTAAAAGGGAATTTTTTATGAACCTGTCATTGTTCATTTACAGCTCCTCTGCTTTTACCATATTACCTGTCTGCAGGCACAATATCTTTATTATTTTTTAAAAGGAACTTTCATTTAGAATTAGCTAGTTAGCCAGTAAGTTCTTTCGAGTTTTGTCTGCGTAACAAAGATTGCATTTCCCATGAGCACCATTGCCTTGTATCATACAGATCTTAACCTGGCTAGGATGTGTAATTGTTTTAGAAACAAGAGAAAGAAATATATAACTTTACAGGTATTTAATTTAAGCATGTTGCTCATCATGCTAACATGCTGACAGTCATAAAAAGCTGAGCAATGTTTGCTTTGCTTGACAAATGTAGCTAACGTTAGCAAGGTTCAACTAGGAGTGTTTGCTAATACGTAAGCAAGCTTTGTTCAAGCTGCCGACTTAAAGTCATACATTTTGGTAAAACTAGCTTTGAAATTTATTCATAAATAAAAAGATGTATTACCATGCCCACTTGTTAAGGACGATGCGGCAGTTTGGGATAATTTTGATCAAATACTGTCATTTTTGACTGACTTAAGCTTGTTTATATTTTGGTCACTTATTTAGCTTCTCTTTGCTAATGCTAATGCACAAAACATGACATCAAAAATAAAATTCTCCAAAGAGAAAAATGTACTTCTCACTGTTAAACTTTGCCTGGAAAATTGTAAACAAGGATTCTTTCGGTCAACGTGCCGTAAACTTTTTCAGCTGCTTTCACAGGGATTCAATCCTACAAACAAGCACGGGGATCAACTACATAGAAACAGCTTAACCTCTTGCTGATGGCCTGGTTTGCGTGTGTTAGTCATATTGAAACATCACTATCAAACTGAGACATTTTCCTAACCATTTAAAAACTCCCTGTAGCTGTTTTAAGTTGTTTATTCTAGATTTTAACGTGCGATTGCGAAGATGTTTAGGAGAACTTAGTGACATTAAAAGAGCCCAAAGTGAGGTCATCTGGGTCAGTAGAGTGTTTTGGGTTCATGCCACGAAAATTTGATTTGATTTGTTGAGATAAAACTATTAACAAACAGTGGATAAGTTTGAAGAGACATCCCATCATGGACATTAGTAATAATCTGACCAATAGAGTGGTGGAAACAATAAAAAAAATCCTTCCTCTGTGTGTGCCGGTTCTTCTCCAATCGGTCCGATGGGCTGCTATCCTCCCTCGCCATCCTGTTGACCTCGCCATCTATCAGCTACTCTGGCGTCTGAATTCCTTTTCTGTTTCCTGCAATTCTCTCCGTGCATGATGAGCCAAACAACCAGGCATCCACCCTGCCCTGTGTTTCCAGAAGTGTGCAGACAGACCCGACAATGACCCCCAAAACCTGCGAAAGACAAACATGGACATGTATTTATATTCACCCTTAACCCCCGTTGCTTGTGTTTCTCGATGCCCTTCCTTCCACTTTTGTTACACAAGACTGTGTGAAACGGGACAGACGTGGCCGAGTGTTTCCCTCCCAGCACCACAGTCCGTATTCTCACCGAGGGATGGAGGTGGAAAGAGCGACATGGGAAGGTTGTGTCATAATTTACTGTGACACAACCAGACCTCTGCTTATCACTCCGGAGAGTTAAACCGTGTAGATAAAATGCGTCACTCTCAGGTCTGGATAGCTCAAAAGTGTGAGGAACAAAACCTAAAAATTACAAAGACAGTTTACAGGATGTGATGTCAGCGTGGTTTTATCTAACAGCTCTGACAAGTCGTACTGGGGGGAAAACAGACAGACGCACACAGAAACTGAGGCCTCAGTCTCTTTGCATTACATCATGCTCTTATGAAGCCAAAGAATGTCTCTGCGTAAACACAGTTTTTCAACCGAAATTCAGTCGAACATATTCTGCAGGAAGAATGAAATAAATATTTGATACACTGCCTCTTCGATGTAGTGCAGAGTAAGAAAAAACGCCGCCTCTCTCATATTCGTTCAGCTCTTAACGCATGACCTGCTAGCTTTTATTGATCAAGGGGTCTGCGTTGTACTTTCCAAAACACCAGTACGAGTCCAAAGCCAAAAAATCCGCCCTTTCCTTCTCCTCCCACCTTTAAAAAAATCTCCTTCTTTCTCTCCGTTGCCTTGATGCCATACAGATGTTCTTTTCTAGCACTCCCCTCTGGAGGAAGCCTACTCCTATTGTTCGTAAAAAAATCAATCCCATGGTTCCAGATGACCCAGTCAAATGCTTGAAGCATGCATGTGCTATGTGCAACAGTTACTTGAGCAGACAATGATGCATAATCTTTGGACACATACGATATGAAAAGTAGCACAGCACAGCACAGCACAGCACAGCACAGCACAGTACAGCACAGCACAGCACAGCACAGCACAGCACAGCACAGCGAGGGCAGCTAGTCCACGTAGCAACAGTTGCAACACTTCTTTGGAAAATCCCCTCTTAGAGGAGAGCATGCTAATCAAAAAAACTCACACACTTTTCTGCTTTTCTTCTGAGTCTCCTCTTCTTTTCCAGCTTCCTCGTGTCCTGTCCCTCATTTTTTTTTTTTTTTGAAAAGGGCAAGCTCCACAGGCCTGTAACTAGCCCTAATTGGCTCTGATTGGGTGGCTCGGTAGACATCTTGAAGTGATTTATGCTCAAGGTTGAGAGGGTTGAGAGTGCTCGGGGTCTTGGAGATTCTCATTCATAACCACAGGAGCTTTAAAACCTTAATGCAGATTTTCTGTGAGTGTATCTATTATGGTTCTATGCATATTGATGCAGATGAAAGCGATTGCAGAGAATGAAACCAAAACATGAAGCACTTCAACAGCAGTCAACAACTCATGCTTTACTGACATTTATATTTTATTGTAATACCCGTTTTCGCAATTATTTTGAGCAATCGCTTTTTATAAGTTTATTTCAAAGTTATATAACTTTTCAGGTTTTAATTTGAAACTGAAAAAAGGCCAAAAAGGGATAAAAAACAAAAAAAAAAAGGCAAGAGTTTTTGTGAATTTCCTCAGCACTTTTACATGTTTTTCAGTCCTTGTTTTGATGTCAGATTATTAATGTGGTTATGAAATGTTTCGCCCTCAGGACTCAGCACCCTACAACAGTATTGGCATCCAGCTAAGGACACAATAAACTGTGTGTGTTCTGGCAGCACGTCGGCAGATAAGGTCTATGGGACTAATTCATTAGAGTGCTGGCTGCCCAGATGGCTCTCATTACAAGAATCTGTTCGATTCATCTCGGGAGTACTTTCACACAATTCAAACTGCCGACACTTATAGTGATCCGTCAGTTTAAAACATCGAAACTCGAGCCAGTTATTGCATTTTTTTGCCAAAGTTTGACATTGATGGATATCACGGTCTCCAAGGCCCCCACTGTAATTGACAAAAAGTTAAAATACAACTTTGCCGAAACAGATGTTGGACATTTTTATTGTTTAGAATTTGACATTTTTATTATCATTGTTTTAAGCCTCAAATGTGGCATCAGACTTATTTTTTTTACTTGTCTTTTACTTAACTGTTGAATTCAGGTGTTTATATGAAAATAACACAAAGTTTGAGTGTTAATATATCTTTTTATACTTTACTTTTTTGGAATTTTCCCAAAAAACTTTTTCACACAACCAACCAGGAGATGGCACTACAGGACCAGGCTTTGGAAAGCATCCCATGTCAGTCACAAAGGGTGAGAGAGATTCTTAAATGACTCAATTCTGCACTCTTGTGGCAACAAATGAAACTACAGATATCCTCTGGAGTTACATTTCCCCAGTTCTTGCCATAGAAAACATACAGAGTTGACTAATGCAATGTCATGAACCTGTCAACACGACATATTTGAGATGAGAGCCAGAGGAAAATAAAGGAACTTAAGCAATGCGTGCCAAGGAGAAAGAGAAAAATTCAACCTTAGTAAGAAAAAACCAAGCCAGTGGGTAAAGGAAGATGGCAAAAAAAAAAGATGTCTCAGACAACACGCAGCCAAGATCAGATCGGATTGTAGCCTCCAGACTTTACAATGCAGACCTTCTCATTCAATAACCGGCCAAAAAATGTCTGGAGTGTTTTTGGGGTGTAGTTATGATTGGATGAGGTGGTGTGTCTGTGTGTGTGTGTGTGTGTGTGTGTGTGTTTTGAAGCAGGGAGCTATACACCTCACCCCAGTCGTTCTCTGAAGTGTAGCTCTGGGCTCGTCGGGAGACGCTCAGGTCCTCCACATCAAATATTCATTTCACAGAAACTCCTAAGCCTTAAATAATTCTCAAAGAAGTGTGCCGAAAGCAAGCCCTTGCTATCCCAGGCACGTTTCTATCTGGACAATGGATTCGAGGGAGCACGAGGATGGGGAATGAAAGTGGAGGGTGGGGAGGGGGGGGTGGTGGAGAGGGAGAAAGTGAAAGTGGGGATTGGATCTATTGTATGAGCCCATAACAGATGGTTTGCTTTAACTGGATATACAGTGTGCAACAGGCCATGTTTAATGACAGCGTGGTGTTGTTAAAGGGGATTTAGAGCGATGTTAAGAGATTGTTGCTTTAAAATATCATGAGAGTCGGTGTCAAACATCCTAATTATTCACCTTTTTTGGACCTTTAATGACCATGAAGGGCTCAGGATAAAGAATTCTAACAAAAATCTGATGGATATCATGGATTGATCGAGTGGACTGAAGTCTTAATTTCAAGCTTTTTGAGAGGCTGCTTTCATTTCAGACCGAAGAGGCGAGACTCAACCTCGGTGTCAGTCTGTGTGATAACAACCATCACCCGATCCCATCTGATCCGACCTCGCTCTCATCCCGAGCTTTATTTCAACCACAATTACACCATACCGGATGGATGATCTGGCACTCATTACCCCCCTTCCCCATCCGTATCTGAGACCCTGATTGAAGGAGTCTGGCCCCCCTCCCCGCCTCCTCTGGTGTGTAGTGTGTGGCAGGTGGTATGTCGGCTTGGCCCCCACCGCGGTCCGTGGCGGCCCTGGCGCACAGATAAGAGCTCAGCGTGGAAAATCAGACAGCAGCGCTCTGGCCTTTCAGGAGCGAACAGGAGAAAATGAGCCATGAAGGAAATCGGAGGTGATTATCTTTATTATCAGCCGGGGGAGTAGCTGTGGAAATGGCGACCTGTGTGTGTGTGTGTGTGTGTGTGTGTGTGTGTGTGTGTCGGGGGTGGGGGTTTGCACAAGCTGTTCCAGCAGCCTGCTGATTGGCCCATACAAGCTCCAGTGGTAATTAACATCTGCATATGCAAACGAGTGCTCCAGCTAGGGAAATTTGGCAGGCGTTTCTCACCTGCACCCATCGCCTGAAAGCAGCAGGGTATTTGAGTTTCTGTCAGTGTGTGTGCGTGTGTGTGTGTGTGTGTGTACATGCATGTGTGTGTGTATGTGTGCACACAAACACACATGAAATCAAATTACTGGGAGTTGTGTGACTTCATATTCACATCACAACTCCGTTCTTGGGTGCACTTGTGTATTTAAATGTCCCCGTGCATTTGCATAGCTGAAAAAACACTTACGCCTGCACTTTTTTTTTTTTTTTTTTTTTTTTTTTTCTAGAAGCACAGTTGGTAAAGGAGGACTGGGGGCACTGGGTTGAACGGACGTCACCCACCCACCCACCCACCTCTTTGTTTTTTTGCTGCGCGGTGCTAAAAGAGATGACGCCACACAACAGGAGGCTGTCAGCGAGCATGCTGGGAGCGGCTCATTACAGTCTGGAGGAGCAGGAGCAGGTCGCGTCCAGAGGAAAGCCGCTGATCGTCAGAACAGTCACAGAGCTCAGGAAGAAGAGGAGGAACTTGTTGTCAGCGAATGTCAGTGTGAAACTTCCCTCATGCATATCAATGAGAGCAGCAGCTGATCCATAAACTCTTCCTATTTCAGTCTGAACATATATGTTTTTTAATGAATCTGTGGTTTCATCCTGCTGGTTGTGTTTGTTGGTGTGTGTGTGCTGTTTGGGAACATCATACTTCTGTATTTACTCTGTGTGTGATTTGTGACTCCGTGTGTGTGTGTGTGTGTGTGATGTGTGAGAGGCTAACACATGCTGCCGAATCTCTGACCTGTGAATTATGCAGAGCGCCTACCGACGTGGTCGGCGTGTGTTCTGTTGTAGAGTTCTAATGAGAGAGAGGCTAGCAGGGCGGCAGGCGAGACGGGCTGCAGAGCATGCTGGGAATGACAGCTCCAACAGCGGGAAGCCACGCTATAAATAGAGCCTGAGCTGAGAGCCTCGCACACCTGGATTCACATTTATTCGCATTTCTCTCCGTCCAACTTCCACCGCCAACAACAGCAGCAGCAGCGGCTCCTGTTTCTTTTCCTCTGTTCAGCCTCGATGCTGCTTCTTGAATCTTCTCTCTGTCAAACATCATGTTTGTTTTTACCTTGTTTTTACTTCCTCCTTCTCCTGTCATGTGTCTTGGATTGTATCACCCCTCTGTTCCTCCCATTTCCAGTCTGTCATTCCCATATTTACATCCAATTAGTTCTATTTGAACACCTCAGTGATTTTATTTAAATGTATATTGTGCAAAATGTTCACATAAAAATGTCTAAAAACAACTTTTTTGCCATATATTTATTACTTTGTGAACTTGCATGATTCCAAATGTTTCAATTTTTCTCTTTTCAGTACTTTTCCAGGTGAGGAAATCTGCAAATGTGCCTTAACATGAGTAAAACTTCACTAAATTTGCAACATTTCTGTCTGAATCAGCCAGAATTTAATCTACAATGGTGTCTTTTAAACAAGAACATAAACAAATCCCATAATCCCACACTTCTTCACACTCTCATCAATCTATGTCTCCTGTTAAAATGGTTTTGATTGTGAGACATCTAGTGGCAGATGTTGATCATTGTGCATTTAAGTTTCCCTGACACTGGAGGCTGACATTAATCATTCTAACCTCATTACTTATTGTCAAGCATTAGTATTTTACAGCGGCAATAAAGTGATTTTAGTAATAAGGACAGAGGCATAAAAACGGTCTTAAAATGACAATAATATAGTTGAGGGTAATCATTTCTGGGACAGTATATCATCCGACAAAGGCAGTTATTGTAAAATGCTCATCACAAGATGATCTCCGACAGCGACGAAAAGCAAAACGCAGATGTTTATAACAACTGTGAGCATCAGAGAGAGAAGCGCCGTGGTCCAACAAGGTGTCAGGGATTGTTTCATTGTGAAATTAATACCCGGCCATTCTTCGAAAATGGGGCTGAAATCACCCTTGGCATCCTCTTTTGCCAACTCACATTAATTATTTCAGAATTTGCCTTGTAATCCAGGCTGAGAATCCTACCCAGAACGAATGGGATGTCAGCTTTATGCAACTACTTGTAAAGGCATTACAGGGCGTTAAGTCCCGCGTGGATTTGAATTGGTCTCAGCAGTACAGGATTAGAAGCAGCGGGGATTAGACCTTCCCTGGAGGAAATACAGGAGCAAGGGTGGCCAAGGGACTCGAGATATAGAATACATATTGTTAAATACGCTGGCTGCACTCAGAAGTGGACTAGCTTTGTTTACAACACAACTCCACCTCAGTGAGTTCGTCCAGACTACACCTTTCTATTGATGCTGCGCATAAGGAGTGAACAGTCCTCTGTTTGTCGAGAAGTTATCAGTAAAATTTGGTTTTTGCATCACTTTGAGGCATTCATGTGGTGCAAAATGGAAGTATGGCTGCAGGAATTTCTTTTTTTTTACTGTGTGGATGATGAAAAGGCACAAAAAATCACAACAATATTGAGAGAAACTTCCCTTTAGGCTCACGTTCGACCTGAAACCTCCCCTCTGCTTCTCTCTACCCACTCATCAACTTAGGTTTTACTTTCTTCCTTCACATAAAAAGACAGGTGCATCCATAAAGCAGACAGTTATAAAAAAAAAAAAAAAAGGAGCTAGTGCCTCGGTGATCAACCAAAGTCGTCCTCTGCAGAATCACCGACCTCAGAGCCGTTTCATTCAAGCTAAACACACTGACCCACACCTCCATTAGCAACCTAATGTGATTGCAGAGAGGCCGAGCCCAGGCTGAGCTAACAGACTCGCATGAAGACAAACGACTGCAATTCAGCATGTTAAAGCCGTGGGTTATTCTGTTACCAGACAGCCAGGAAGCAAGTGAGAAATGCAGGACCAGGATGGATCCGGAGCTGCAGGGGACGGGAGACAGAAATGGCCTTTATCTCCCGGATCCAGTAGGAGCTTGAGGATGTGCTTGACAGTGGCCAAAATTGGCATTAAGTCAGGATGGAGATTTAGGGCAGTGAAAGGTGGCAGGTGTGTGCTGATATTTTGAAAAAAAAAAACACACACAGGGAGGTTATTGTGGTTTTGTCCACTGATGTGACTCAGTCAGCAGCAGCAGCAGCAGCATTGGCACACAACTCATGGAGATATTTTAAAAACCTTTTGTGCCCCATTACCGAAATTTACGACAAACCCTAAATGTCACTTCCTTCATAAGTCAGTGAAATTTGAACACACAGACATCATTTACATTTGCTCATAATCAGTGTGACTTACGCTTTCCGAGGAGCAGCTCTGAAGTCCAAAGTGTATAAAATCTCATAAATCCACTCAAAAATGACTGAAAAAAATGCTCCTTACAACTCCAGATCTTGCACAAGAATCACCAAATTTTCAAGTTTTCTTCAATATCGATCCCATCTTTTCAGAAAAGACTTCCATCTGCAGGTTTCCCTGCAAACAAGAGAAGCTAACGGCCGTTTCTGCAAACTTTTAATGGTGCCAAGTTGTCAAAATGCAAACAAATGCAGGATGAAATAACAGGACTCAGGTTGTAGCTCATAGCAAACTTTCTGAATTCACAGCAACATTGTACTTCCTGTTTACTTTTCCCAAAGCATTGTGGGAACTGTAGTTCTGTGAGGAATTTTATGATCTCCTCTTTCCACCTGAACCGGGACAAAATCACAAGAATGCAGATTTTTGGCTCTATGCAATTTTTAACCAGCAAAGTTTATTTATATATAACAACAGTACAAAGTGAATCCTTGGCTTGCAAAATAGGTGTGCTTCATATTTACAATAGGTACACAATAATATATTATCATAACAAAACCAAAGCAAATAAAAAAAAACAAAAACAAGAGAACAACCTTTTTTAAATACTTTAAGTTTCTTACAATTTTTCACAACACTTTTATAAAACAAGAAAAACAGACAGCCATTATTATTTTCATCATCATCGTCATCATCATCATCATTGCCGGTAAATACTATTTTACAGAACTCCAGTGTCTACAAAGATTTTGTTTACAATGTGTTTAAAATGGAAGGATACTCATTTTATACTCGGTGATATTTCGACTTGAGAGTAATACGTCGATTTGAATTTCAGTTCCTCTGTCCGATGCCGGAAAGCAAAAACCAAAAAAAAAAAAAAAAAGCTGATTAAATGCTTCGTTTCACATAAGGAATGACACGTGCCAGTCAAAACCACGACACCATCTCTTCTGGGCAACACGTTACACTGAGAGCAAGGAAAGTGCACGAAGCATCTTCAATTAGCAATCAGCTTGGGGCTGAAATGAGGTTGCGTTTGTGAGCATCTGTCCGTATCTCACACACCTGGCAGTCAAACGGGATTCTGCGCTGCAGAACGAGTAAACAAACTTTTCTCTTTCCTCAGTTCAAACTGAATTAAAACAGTCCCAGAACTTAAGCGTACAGCATGGAAACAAGCTATAACTAGTAACAAAAAAAAATCTCTTTCACAAAAAAAGGTGCATTCAGGTGTGATTTAAGACATGTACAAATGGGTTTTCAGGAAAAGTTGCAGTTTGACTAATGACGACGTGGAATCGTTATGGAATACCAGGTAAAACTAAGGCATGAATTAAAATGCATGCAAAAAAACCCACACAAGAAATAAAAGAAAACATCCTAATACAGATCATTTCTGAGAGAGAAAAAAAAAAGATAAATCAAAGCCACTCTCAACTAATTTGTGTGTCTCTGATTACGTTTGTCACAAGCCTGAATACAGGAGAGCTCATCTAAGAGTTGGAAAGACTAAGAAACATACATTTCTTCCCTTGCAAAAAAGGAAAAAGGCATTTAGGTCCTGTTAAAATGATAAAAAGCATTACTCCATACAAGCAATGTGAGGTATGAGGAGGATACATTTCTATTCGCTGAAACTGGGAAGACACCTTAATCAAAAGGAAGAAGCTTTATGTTTCGTGTATGTACTGTGTATAAGTGCGCCGTTGTGTACCTTAAAATGCTTATTAGGGAGTGAGAAGGTGCTTTTTTCAGATGAGGGAACAAAATTACAACCACTCTTTCCCAATTCTGCCCCCACTGGCCAGACGCAGTAATAGCGTGTCAATCATCACCTCATCCTACATTTCTCCTTGCCTGTTAGTTTGATGTTTTTTTTTTTTTTCCCACTCTTTCTTTCCATCTCCTGATCACACTGTGCACACAACCGACTCAGATCAAAGAGCAGCTTCAAAGCCGGAGCAGGAAACTGGAGCTAAAGGGGTTTCTCTCCTCTTTTCTACCTCTCCCTCTCTCCTCATTTCTCGACACTTCTTCTTCAAACAGCTCAGGCCGAGCGCGAGTGCTGAGCGAGGCGATGTCTGCCTGAGTCGAGGCCGTACCCTCTTCACCTTTTCCTTTCACTTTATCTCGCTAAGACAGTTCTCAGCAGAGTGCCGGGGCCCAGGTATCACTGGGAAAAAAAAAAAAAAATAAAACCGTTGGGCTCCGAAAGCTGGGGAAGGACCGTGCCGGAGTCGAGGACTAATAAGATCAGGACCACTAAGCAGGTGGGTATCTAAGGCCACAGAGAAAAGAAGCACCTTTAACCTACTACTGGTGTTTTGTCATGCTCTCAATGCACACAATTGCAGTACACCGTGCAAACCTTTAACACTACCTATTTTCAAGTACTTGATGTAAACGACAAGCAGACGTGTATATTGGAAGAAAAATGAGATCAGCCGTATAGGAGAGGACGGAGTCTACAGTTTTGTTGTCATCCAGCTAGAAGGTTGAAGGTTAAAACAGCCTTGAAGTTTTGTGACGTTTTGGTTAAAAAAAGTCAGGAGACGCGTCCGCATTTTTTTTTCACGTTTAGCTCCTCAGTTCCCACATCTCCGTCCTCCTGCTTTATAATTCGTACCTTTCGTGAGTTTTTAAAAAAAACAAACAAACTCAATCTTCCAGTTTCTGAAAAGCTTCGTCTTTGCTCCCCCCTGTAAAGCATAAACCGATTTTTTTTTTGACACAATAGTGAACGATTTTTTGAAACAACAGGATCTTTTGGCACTTGGTCAAAGTAGACCCACGCAGCTAGGCTTCTTTATTGTCCGTGCGAGGACAACGGGTGGTGTTTCGTTGGTGGTGGTGGTGGTCGGTTGGGATCTCCCATCAGCTGACGGCTCGACTGGCCAACTGGAGCTGGCACGACTCATTGGCACTTGCTAAAAAACAAATACGGACCCTTGCGGAACACCTCCGTATGTGTGACAGCATGCATGTCAAGTACACGTAGAGATGATGATACAAACTGTGGTTATATTATAATGGAGAGTATTTTTTTTTAAGCCTACAGACACCATTTGCTCTCGGTCTCTACTAACTGCTAGCCGTAAATATTGTGCTGTACGAGCAGCTAAGTCACAGCAGTGACGGCGACAACGAAGACGATAAGCACTCTCCTCTCGCTGAAAAGTGATTTGGCGTGAAACAACGTTCAGGAAGCGGTCGGATGTGTCGGGACCGGGACGGGCGGACGGACTGATGGAGCTGTTCACTTGACGAGCTACTGCAAATATCTACAGAGGTTCAGTTCAACTGAGCCCCCTTTTTCTGTTTGCAAAACTCAAATAGACATACAAACAAACAAACAAATAATTAAAAAAAAAAACATTTGTACATTCACATACATTGATTGGCAAGTATCAACTGGTACATACACAGATGACCTAACAGCTGGAAAAAGAAAAAAAGCTTCGGACGCCAAAGTGATGCTGATTTAAGGTCATCTCAAAAATACACCGTAGACTTCATCGCTGTCATCCTCAGTTTTAGGTGCAAGCATGCTGGCCGAACTGCGACCGCCACGAGCCGAGTTCCAGTGACTCTTAAGATGATGAGCACGAGTTTCACGTCGTTCCTGTACACACTCCTGATTGGCTAAAGAGCAGAGGTTTGTTTTTTTTTTTGTGTGTGTGTCCGTGTCATGTGACGCATCAGTCTAAAAAGGAGGGAGGAAGTGAGAGACCACGGTCTGTTTTTTGTTTTTTTTTTTTTACTGCCACACCACCCTCGTGTAGCATCTCACTCTGTGTGTCTCTATACAGCAAACGTATGCGTGATCCCCGGGTGGATATTTCTTCACTGCAACTGATAATATTCAAATGTACAAGTACAAAAATAAAAATCTGAGGAATCTGAATGCAAACTCAGCTGTCCGACATGAGATCTGCTCTTCTGCGTCTCGCCTTTTTTTTTTTTTTCTCCTTAAAAAAAAAAAAAAAATCTCCATCATTTCACACTCAGATGGGAGTTTCTGACTGAGAATAAAATCTGTTTCTCCATTTGCTCTTTCGGTCCTGCAGGAGTTTTTTTTTTTTTTTTTTTTTTTTAGCAGCACCCGACAAGCACACACAAACAAATGAACAAACACACACACACACACACACACACACACACAAAGTAAA
>JAQMCX010000002.1:22977746-22992722 GCA_029814765.1 Acanthurus leucopareius | reverse complement strand
GTTTATTTTGTTTAAATAGTTGTTTTTGTGAGTTGTTTGTGTTTGTGATAAAATTAGAGAGAGAGAGCTAGAGAGAGAGAGAGAGAGAGAGAGAGAGAGAGAGAGAGAGAGAGAGAGAGAGAGAGATACTGTGGTCCAACATAAAGGTCAGGTTAATGCTTCCCAGAGGAGGAGCTGACATTAGAGGCAGAATGTCTCCATAAATGCACTCCCTCTCTTTTTTCTCTTCACTATCTTCCTCCCTCCTTTTTTACGCTTCCTGTGATCTGACAGCGTGTGTGTGTGTGTGTGTGTTGCCTATGATTCTGCTCATGAGAGCCCTATATAACAGATTGCCTGCTCTAACCGAGCGCAGGCGAAAGGACACAGCAGCATGCTGGGAGCTTGTAGACATTCACTTCCTTCTCGGCAGATCAGACGCGCTGCCTTGTTAAGCTCAGGTCTCACCAGACCTCTGGGCTTTTGGGTGGGAGTCTACTGAAGACTCTGAGCTGACCCGGCTAACCCCTGCCAGTTACGAACACTCTGGGAACTCCAAGGGCAAGATATATACATTACGTCCATTATGGCGCGGGGCAAATTTGCGGCACGCCTTTTGTTCAATTTGCGCTCGCAAATGTGCTTGTAATTAGCGGCTGATTTGCTAAGGCAGCAGCTCATTACGCAATCAGCGCCTGGGACTGCCCTCCAGGTAAGAAACTACAAGTGATGGAGCTCAGTAGTGTGCAGTTCAGAGGAGAGATTTATCTGAGATCACCAGGCTCAGAAAAGAAATTACGCTGCAGAGAAATACCAATTAAAGAAGTAACAATGTTTTAAAAGATTAAACAGGGGAAAAGTTTATTTCTACTTAGGAAAAAGTGTCTGTTACACTTTGAATTATAACACCAGGTTTGATGTTAATGCTTTTTGTCACTTTTTTTCTTCCCTGTGCAATTTGTTTTTATTTATTAATTGTTACCAAAGAACAACAAAGACTGAATTTATTTGTCATAAAAGCAACCAGAATGCTGTGATGGCACTCAGTGGAGCTTTTTGTGAACCTGACTTGCCTGTGAAAACAAACTTGTTTCCATCTGTGATGCTTCGAGGCAAACTGCTCAGAGTTTTAACTAAATCAACTTACACCCAACAAATAAAGCCCTGTTTTAGCGTCAAATCAAACGTTGGGTTTGTGTTTCAGCTCTTACACATCATTAAATGAAGCCTTTTTCCAGTGAGTGCCTGATCAGTCTCGTTCATGTGAAGCCTCAACAGAGATCAGAAAGAAATGAGAAGGTTTCAACCTTCAGTTACTTGTTCAGTATTTTTTACCACTTGCCCAATCAGGCATTTTATTCTGTAGATGTATCAGCCAAATGTGGCTTTAGTTATATGATCTACTGGCATAAAGTGGCATTTCCTTGCTCTTGGTAACTTGGCAATACATAACTGAGCCCTGAATTAAAACAAATTTGAAGGATTTTTCACTATTAATGCATCAGAAGACATTGAATGAAAAAGATAAGCATGAGAAAAAGAGAGGGATGATAGAGAGCAGAAGAGATGGCAGAACAGAGTGAGAGCAGGTGAAGGATGGAGATTAGGTTGATATGAAAAATGTTTTAATGTCTTTTCAAATCTAATTTGCAAAAAAAAAAAAAAATCACAATTTTCCATCCACTCTTTGCTCATTGATATGAAAGAGTCAAACTCTGTGTTCATTTGTAATCACAGCTCTCGTTTCCTCTCCGTCTATCTGCGTTGTTTCTTTAATCCTTTCATTTCCTCGCACTCACTGAGATGATTCACATTTTTAAAAAAACACTCCTGTTCCAACTCTGCTTGCTCAGGACTTTTTGTAACTATGTGACCCTTGTAAATTGCGTAAAGCTTAGTGTTTTCCTGCAGGCTGCACAATCAGCCACACTGATGATATCTCCCTCCAATATTTGTGCTATTCTCTCATAAAAATACATAAAGAAGAGAAGTTCACTGCTGACGTACAGACTAATCTTCAGACAGCAGAGAAGCTGGCTTTAATAAATAAAATGCACAGTACCAGCTGCAGAAAGCATCAAATAATTGCACTTTTTTTCAGGTGTGCATGTGCTAATACAATGCATGCACTTACCTCCTCACTGTATTTGCTGACATATGAGTAGATCTCATTGAGAGCGCTGAGCATGTTGAACTCTGTGGAGTGAAGTCTGGCCTGTTCTGCCAAATAGGCGTTCATGTCCTGGTCGCTGATGGCCGGCAGCCGGTTGATGTCGGCGTAGTACCTGAGGACACGGACGAAAAGGGGCAACACTTGGCATCACGCACGGCAACACTTGGCATCACGCACAGAGACTTCAACTTCAACTGAGACTTCAATTCTTTATGTCGGCAAATTTCCGGAGCCGTTTTTTTATCACTTTTCCGAACAATGCATGCCTGTAAAAATCACTCTCACAGGGGCTTTTACAAAAATCTGCTTGAGAAGTGCATGCGAGAAGAAAGAGAATTACGAATCAATTTCCCCAAAGATCCTGTTTTTTTTTTTATTGTAAGAGGATACAAAAAGGATATGACAGAAGGGATCAGAGTGAAGTATGAAGCGAGTGCCTCGGCTCCTACCTCTCTACCCAGCTCTTGTAATTGGGGATATCTTTAGCGTAGAGCAGCTTATTGGATGGGGAGTCTTTGCCCAGGCGGTGCTCTGAAGTTGAGCAGGAATCCATAAAGGTCTGAGCGACTACAGACAGGCAGGCGTCCGTGATGCTGCTCTTATGGATGTCAAACACGAACTGGGGGTTTTTGATCACATTCACCCAGAAACGCAAAGGAAGGCTGGAAGATAGAGACAAAAAGAAGATGTAAGAGGCAAAATCTCACCTGAATTCAATGAGATAATGCAAGTTGAGTTTAAAATATGCGACATTAGATCAGTTGTGCCATCGTTTAAGGTCCTGCTGTTGTGTTCTCACCAGTTGCTCTTCCACGTGTGACGCACGTCCGTGTCGTGGATGCCGTGTCTGTCCGCCTGCTCATCCAGGAAGTCGAACATGTACTTGATGGCGAGGGGAAGAGTGCTGCCTCGGTGAACCGTGCTGAACAACGTCTCGAAGAGATCGTCGACGAATTTTTGTAGCGTACCCTGAGTGATGAAGAGCACAGAGAAATTAGCAGCTAATTAGCAACAAGAGCCAACATTTGACCAACAAATGCATTGATTCAATACATCTAAGTAGCTAAACTTTACAATAAAATCTAAGGCACTTGTACTTTTCTTGGATATTTCCATTTTACGCAGCTTTATTCACCTTCTTAACTACATTTCAGAAACAATTTGCAGATTTCTATATCTCATACGTTTTCTCTCCAGTGAAAACCATGATTCTGTGTGATTGTGTGTGATAAAGTGGAGATATGGGCTGAGAAAATGATCCCACCTCTTAAGCTAAACAAACAGGTTTAAAAGCCTCTTGCATTTAGCTTGAAATTGCTTTGTCACAAAGCTGAAAACTGAGCTCTCAAGAAGAAAAAAAAGACATTTTTTAAAGACGAGTGGATCTCAGAGGACAGAAACAGCACGAACACATGAGGATCTTCTAGGATGTGATGCATAGCTGTAGATTAAAGTATATAAAGTAGTTAAAATGAGCTCAACCTTAAACTTCTACAACAGAGAAATGCAACTTTAACATTAATGCAGCATTAATATTAACCAAAACACATCAAGTTTATAATGTCAAGCTGACAGAGAAGCAGTTCTTTAACTTCTGATCCATGAAGTAAATTCTACTTAGAATACATAAAGTAAGTTTTTTATTGCAGGACTTTTACTTGGAGCAGAGTATTTCCAGTGTTTTATTGCTGCTTTTATAAAAGGTTAATGATCTCAATATTTCTTCCATCGGTGCAAAAATGCAACCTGAACGCAGCAAAGTCATGAATATTTAGGATAACTGAGCAGATGTTAAAATGTTAAAGTGACGGGAGAACACTGACGTACCTTGGTGGCTAGCAGCCTGGTCAGATAAATCTCAGAGACCATCTTGCTCCCGCGGTCGCCCTCCTTCTGGTCACCATGTTCGTGGTTCTTCACCAGGTGCCACACCTTCACACCGCTCTCCAGATCAGGTGTGATCATGGGAGCACGTGAACGGAGGCTGTCGGGGCTGCCGGTGTAACGGAATGACGAGTCTGTCCGAGGAAAGACGAAGAAACACAGGAAGGAGACGAAAGAGACGGAGGATTAGCATCCAGCTTAAATGACTGTGATTACAGAGGGGTGATGGTGTGTATGCATACACTCCCATCTACAACAGCACACCTACACACACACACCTACAGAAGCAAATGTATAAACAAAGCCTCTCTCTTGTAACTCATTACAAAGTCAGATCTTCCATGTTTGCCTCCTGCTCTGAGCCTTGCTGGAAAGGAAACTGTTGTAGTCGATAATTTCCTATAACAGCAAAGTAATGAAAATGTGCGTGTGAGTGTGTTTGGGGGGGCTTTGTGGTCCCTGGCCCCTCTGGAAACTGGAATCACGGACACACAAGCCAAGTAGAGACCAGAGACCACCTGTTTGTTTGATGACGTGCAGCGTGCAGTTCAGAGGTTTTCACAACATGCTACACGTTTATTCTCCGTTTCCTCGCTCTCTCTCTCTCTAATGAATTATTTGATAATCGTTTGATTTCTATTTTTCCTTCCTTTTCTACTCTATTTATTTCCCCTTTCCATTTCCCCCTCTTCTTTCATATAATCCCTGCCTCGCTGACTGAGGCGAGCTCGTGGCTGGCTCCTCTTGAAAGCTCTCATAATCGTCTCTTCCCTGCCACATTGTAGCGGCGCCATGTTGAGAACGTCCCTGTCACACTCTAATCAATGCATCAAAACATCCCTAATCTGTTAAGCAGCCGAAGCCACCCTCCTTCATCCACACGTCCTCCTGCTCTCGTGCTCCTGTGCTCCTCGCTCAGTCTGAATGATGCCAGTTTCAGTTTCTTCTAATTAGCCGACATCTTCTCCAGGCGGCGCGGTCTCCTGAGATTCAGGATCTGAGGATCTCGGTGTGGATCTCTCTGACCTGTCTTCAAAGGCCGAGCAGAACAACAAAGCCTTTTTTTTTTTTTTATTCAGCCGATATAGACACTTATACCTTTCAAATAAGACCAACCTGTTCTTCCAGAGCAGCTCAACCCCCCGCCCACCCCTCCAGAGACCAGGCCTGAGTCGGGAGTGGTGAATTTATGTGCTTGTGTGCAGGGTGGATTGATGTCACCGATCCCATCTTAATCCAGTCACTGTTTTATACTGCTGCATTATTCCCTCACGTCCTTCATCCCTTTGGCCCTCGTCTCCTTTTCCCAACCCCCCTTGACACCAAACAGTGACCCGCAGTCACCCCCTTCTTGCAGCAAAGTCCCTAGAAAGGCAGTGGAGGAGTGTTTTCCGGATGGTTTTAAAGCCAGAGGGGGCCGCCGGTGATGTAAATTGAGTCAAGATGCTAAGTGCTGAACGTTAAATTGGTATGAATCCATCAGCAGGTGTCGAGGTGCAGCTGTGCCTGCTGTGCCAACCGATGATTGATGAGGGACGGGCACATGCCAGCGCAGCCTCTGCTTCCCATGCCTCGCACGTCCAGTTCCAGTGACTGAGCACTCGCACGGAAAAAGAAGAAAGTGAAGAGGAGAACGCACGCGAGAGAGAGAGAGAGAGAGAGAGAGGGAGAGTACAGCTTCTCACCAGCTCAGTGAAATTTTTATGACAGATTAAAATATCTCTTGTGACTGAGATATAATGATGATTTCATGTAGCCAAAACTGCAGAGGTGAATGGCTGAAATTCAGGTGTGATATTGAAATATTAACATCATGTAGACCAGAGTCCTCTCCTTTTATTTTGCAGTTAATTCCACTCAGGGTGTCCACATTTTTTTGCAGTTCATCCACTGCAGATGAACTTTCTGATGTGAAGTTTCCACAGATTTCCAGTCCTGAATTAGACTTGTACTTACATGCTGACTTTTTTTTTTTCTGTTTGTGCAATCTGTCATTCACAAAATAAATCGCAATCACAAGTTGCATGATGCTTAAAGTACAAATGTTGATGCTTAATGATGCTCAAATGTATAAATGTTGCAAAAAGTGCAGGCACGTTTGAATAATGTGTGAGTTTGCATGCGTGTGTGTAGAGCTGCTGCATGTACTGCATGCATGCGCGGGTGCATAAGTGCAGCTCATCGCATCCTGCACAGAATGCATCATCGTAAAAAAATCACATTATGGCTTTATGATCAAACAATGGCTTCATCACTCCCTCTCCCTCTCTCCTCTTCATCCCTCTATCTATCTATTCTCTTTAAATCTTTTACCATCCAACAGAGTTTGGACCTCAATCGTAAAGCAAACTGCAGCATGCACAGTTGGAGAGAGAAAAAGGTTGCAAAAGAGAGAGAGAGAGAGAGAAAAAAACCACAGTCCTCTACAGCAAAAAGAAGAGCAGCTCTAAACGCCAAACAGAGCCGGCCGTCGCTTTGGGGGAGAGCGGATTTGGCTTTGTTCATATCTGAAACAACTAATATAAAAGTCATTCTGATGTGTCTGTGAGGCAACAGGATTACATTTGCATGGAATTAACTGTTGAATAAGCCCCCTCCCAAAAAAAAAACAAAAAAAACATCCATAATTGCCTAATATGTATGCTGTTGGTAGTTTGCAATCAATGCGATTGGTGTCAAAGCTACAACGTGGGTATGAAAAGCGCAATCTGGTGCACTGACTCACCATATCTGCTGATGGAGGTGCGGGATATGCTGGCGGAGGAGGGGATGTTGTAGGATGAGGTCTGCTTCGGCACCAAAGCCACGACGCAGCGGTCCGACACCTGTGAAGAGACACAGTAACATGAATCTGCAGTTGGTTTTGGGATGTTTTAGCGATGTTTTCTTTAATTTTTTTCCCCTAAAATTGTGTGTTTTCTCTTTATGTAGACATCATGAGGCCTCTTCGTCCACTAAGCACAACATTTCCCAGAACTCCCGTCCCTTCCTGTCACATCTCCTTCCCTGTTTTCTACCAAAACCCCATGACTTTTTTCTTTTTTCAGAAGAAGCTGTGTGGCTACATGATGCACTGCACTCAACATAACTGTCATCGTCATCCCCTTCACGAACATAAGAGACATGATGTAAGCTCTAGAGCTGAGATGTGATGCTAAGAGGGAGTGAAAGAAAGAGTGAAAAAGAGAGGAACAAGGGAGACTGTCAGAAGGAGAGAGAGAGAGCTGAGTGTCTCATCTCATGTGCACTTGACGCCCTTAAAGAAAACAGGGAGTGCAGGTGTATTAATAGCATTAGAACAGCATGAAGTCAGAGTCAAAGAGGGAAGAAGAAGAAGAAGTAGAAGAAGAAGAAGAAGAAGAGGAGGAGGCTGTGTGAGAGATGATGTGTCATGAGTACGAGCCGGAGACTTGGGTTCAGTCTTTCCTCCCCCCGTGGTTCATGTTTACAAAGGGCTCTCGGCCCTGTGTGATGTGCTCCAGTCACTTCAGATAAGCTGAGAAAAACTGATGCAAAGGACATTAGAAAGGCTGTTTTTTTTCTTAAATAAAAAAATCTATTTTTAATACGCTCCGTATCTGAGATCTTTCATCTGTCCAACAGCGAGATTAATTCATCATGAAACAGCAATTAAACTATAATTAATCTTTTAAATGCCGGTGCTGTTAGTACACCGACAATAAAAAAAAAAACAACAAAACAACATCACATTTTTTTTTTTGAGAGAAATACAAGACACAGCAAACAAAACTCGTGGCTCTTTTCTGAAAGCCAAAACAATAAACAGCTTGTTGGCTGGCATTTTCCAAGCTGAAACCCTGAGGAGGGATTTCTGCTTCAGACCCAGAGAAGAAGAAAAAACTGATGAGCCTCCAGTGGAGGAATAAACAAAAAAGGCAAATGCCAGGCTCCAAAAGGAATACCTCAAAGAATCTATAACAAAACAGAAACTTCTTCTTCTTCTTCTTCTTCTCTTCTTTTTTCTTCTGCTTAAGCAGGAACGGACTCTTTTTTTTTTTTCCATTCTGTGTTTGGGGAAAAAAAAAATAAGCTGGTGGATATTTGGGATCGGGACGTTTACAGACTTCTTATTTACTCCTCGAGAGTCGACCGCCTCGCCTCGCCTCGCCTCTCTCATTCTCTCTCTCGTCCTCACCCCTTTTTCTCTCCTGGCTCTTTCCAAACTAATCTCTGCCGTGCTATTAGCCGGAGTTGCCATCTGGCCTCTGCTGGCCACGCTGGAGAGGCACTTGAAACCGGAGGGTGGGTGGGTAGGGGGATGAAATCTGAAGGAATCCTCTTAAAGCTGCACTTCTAGTGGCTGCGGCCTCTTGGATGAAAATGGCAAACGGTCCAAAAGCCCCCACCCCCCACCTCCCCCCACCCCCGACACGACCAGCACCTTTGACCTTCCTTTCTCCCTTTTCGGTTCACCTCCATCTTGCTTTTCTCAAACCTCATCTCTGCAGACTTTCTCCATCCCCCCGAACGACTCCGATGCACCGACGGCGTGGACTTTGCGTGGAGCTTCCACCGCCACGCCTGTGATACATTTTCACTGGGGAGCATGAAATAGCCTCTCTGCCCCCCCTCCTTTACACCTCCCTCCCTCCATCTCTTTCTCTCTGCTTTTCATGGCTGACAGAGAGGCTACAGCCGAGATGGGTCCTTGTGATAGAGTAAATGATTGAAGGCGTGCAGATTCGCCCTTCAGGGATAATCCAGTGTGAGGCTGATAGTGGGCAGGTGTGATAAGGGGCTGTGGGCCCTGCCTGTGATAAGACCTTCCATTAGACAGCGCAGAGCCAAACCAGACAGCACAGTGTGGTCAGCCTCTATCTTTCTTTCCCTCGGCCCTCCACACACACACACACACACACACACACACGCACACACACAGACCTGGTCCTAACCTGTCTGCCCCACATCTCTGGACTCATGCCCTGAGATCGCGATGCTTATCGCACCTGTCGACTCTGCCCAGCAGCCTGGAAACACTGAGGAACGTTCTGTGCTCCGTACATAGGCATCCTCTATGAACGGGGAATCATAATAACACAGGCCGTTATGACTGAACACAACTCTCTTTTAGCTGTCAGATGGAATTTCAGAAGAGTTAAATGTCAATCTGACAGCTTTTATAATGAAATTTAAGCAGGTAAACACTGAAGTGCGTCACTGGAGCTTTAACAAACACTAAGACTGCTGTTTTGATTTAATGAACCAGGGTGCACTTGCAACAGCGGCGGCAGGATTAATCAAATATGTCTTTCTTTTTTAATAAAAAATGCTAATTGTTGAAGCTGTTTTTAGAAAAATATTTATCCAACTACAACCTCAATATTCCCACCTGTCTGAGGTTTGTAATCAGGTTTACGACGGGGACCAGAGAGCCCAGAACGCCGCAGCATTAGATTGATGACTAGATAGCGATGTAGTAGTATCTGTTGTGTCTGGGTGTGTTGAAAATAGCCCAAAATGCCCCCAAGTGATGTCTGGAAGGTGGGTAACAGGATCTAGCTGGCAGGCTCTCTCCTGGTGTGGTCATCAGTGTCTGCTCTCCGTGTTCCTTCGCAGCAGAGCGGAGGACGGACAGAGGGCATCGGGCAGCAGGGGAGGCAAGTTTCCCAACTTTACTTCACTTTCTGTTTTGACGCAGTCTCAGCCGGAGTGAGAGAGAGAAGAGGAACACGCTCCCCTTTACTGTCGCTGAGGGACAGCAAAGGGGAATAATATTCCCGACAAAACACACACACAAACACACACACAAATACACACGCTGCCCATGCATCCCTGCAAAAACGGATGCGGCAAACAAATGTTAATGCGTGCTGGAAAAAGCTGCGGTCCACCTGTCGTTCATCAACACTTTGTCAAACATCATCAGCGTAATGACTCACGCAGCATTTTCGGATCGTGGTGAACAACCTGAGCAGTGTGACATTTTCAGAGCGCGATAACGAGCCGTTCATTAATGCTGATCTCTCTCTCTCTCTGCTGTGATTCAAGCCCGTAAGACGTCTGATTCATGTGGAAACTCTTATCCAGTAGACATCCGGTAGCAGGAGGGTGAGGTTGATGCTACCATGTCTTAAAATGGCAGAGATTTGGGTGGGGGGTGCTGGGTGGGGGGGTAGGAAGAAGGTGTGATGAAACGCTTCCCTTTGACAAAGTGGAAGATTAAACAACAAAAAGATCCAAATCAGCCAATCAGCCAAAAAAACTTTCCAATCTCCTAAATCTTTTATCTCAACTCCAGTGTTTGTCTTCATGTGCATTGTGGGTATTTTCTCTATGTGTGTGTGTGTGTGTGTGTGCATTATGTGCACATTTAAATGTGTGTCTATCTCTTTCTATCTTTATCTGTGTAAGAAAGACTGTAAAAAAAACAAAAAACCCACAGAAATAGAAAAAGTGGAGTTCGGTCCCCTGACTGTTGAATTTCCAAGGTGATGAATAAAGATTCTGAATTCATTTCACACGTGTGCATTTATGTTTTTAATTTTGAGTGTCGCAGGAAGCTGGGAAGGTGTGTATTTTCCATATCCAGGTTATGTAAACCATTATTTCCCATGTGGCGGGGTAAATAGCCAGTGGGGTTTCTTGGGATGGGTTCCTATGAATTTTAATGCCACTGTCTGGTCCCTGTGTCTCTGCTATGGGAGAATTAGCAAAGACTCAAGGTGACGCTTGAGTCTCACTCTGCACATTTCAGACCCCCCCCGCCCCCCCCTTTCAATATTTTCTCTTTACCTCTTCCTGTTTTTTTTTTTTCCCTTCCTCCAGCTTTTTACCCCTCGCTCTGGGGCCTAATGAGCTGTGCTCCCTTGTTGTGATAGGCAGCCAGATGTGCCGTTGCCGCTGCCAATGCGGTGGCAATGGTGTGTGCTGCAAACACACACCAAAGCTCACACACACACAAAAGCTCACACACACAAATACACACACGGGGGCCATTGCCAGCTCATCAAAAAAAAAACGGTAACAATGCACAAGTGTCTCTGTTGTTTCATCCTGCTCTCATCTCTCCAACCAACTGCCCTGTTCTTTCACGCTCCTTCTCTTTCTTCCTCTCTCTCTCTCTCTCACTCTCTCTTTCTTCGTTCCCCCACGTAACCCCGCCGCCCGCCGGCATCTCTTTTTGAAGCCACACAGCGTCGAGCTTTACGTTCTGCGCGGGGGACCCTTAGATCCGTGATCAATAGCGGTCCTCAGATCTGCCATTGAGCGAACGGAGACGTGAAGCGGCCACACGCATGTTACCGCGTGGCCCCGTGGCGTTCTCTCTCTCTTGGCTAACGATGGCAGACAGACTCTGACGCAGAGAAGTGCAAAAAAAAAACCAAAACAACAGAGGGGCCCATTATGATGTGGAAAGCAAACATAATGTACTGCTTCATCAAGGATTAAAACGCCGCAGAGACCAGAAGAAGAAGAAGAAGAAGAAGAAGAGGCACTCAGGCCAGGAGATGAAAAAAGAAAGAGAGAGAGAGAGAGAAAGAGGGAGATAAAACCGAAGAAAGCTTGCCGCGTAGCTTTGGGCGTGAAGGAGGAGAGATGGGAGATAAGTGTGTGAAATGTAAACAAGACAATAAATGTAAGGAAAAACTTCCGAAAGGTGGTGAAGAGGATAAAGTTTTAAAAGAAAGAAAGAAAGAAGGGTGACAAAGAGGTGAAGGCGAAGGGGAGAGAAGCTGCGTGGTGCCAGGTCCTGTGTGAAGGACATCATGATGTGTCCCTTCTTCTAATGACTCCTACATCTGTTAAATTATTCTGCTTGCTCGGCTGGGGCAGGAGTTCAGCGTGACCCCCCGGTGTGAGGGCTCGAGCCTCGCCAGACCTTGTCCCCGTTTTCTGCTTCAGGACGGAGCTGCGTCTCCCGGCCGGCCCCCTTCGCTCACCGTCTCCAGCTCCGGACCAGGTGCCTCAGAACGGAGCCTCACGCGGTCTTCAAGCAGATGACCCCCCCCTGCTGGCTGACTGATGAGAGCCGGCTGAGGAAAGATTCACGACCTGGGAAGATCCTTGCGTCTTCCTCCTCCTCTTCCTCTTTATTGTTTCTTTTTAGCTTTCTAAGTTTTTCTTTTTTTTCATTCACAACTTTAACAGCCGTGCAGTTTCTCAAATGCAGATGCAGATCTCGTCTTGTTCTCGGTTTTTTCTTTCTCTCTGCTTTCTTTTCTTGCCTCTTTCACACATTGTTGCTTGTGAATTACTGGGATTATCCTTTCAGGCTCCGGTGGTAATGTTCGTTATATACACATGCAGCTACATTCAGGAACATTTCTGTTTTATGTGTTTTCACTCACGACGGAGCAATGCAGGAATCACGGGGTGAAGCAGAGTCCAGCAGATGGCAAAAATGCAACATTTATAGTTGCAAACCACCATGAAACTCAACAGATGAAGAAGAAAAAGGCCAAAGGAAAAGTATTCATGTGTAAACAAGGCAACTTTGCAAGACAAGTTATGTTTTGTTGATGAAGAAAAGGCTGCAAATAAGTCGCAGATTCAGATAAATAATGATAGAGTCCTGCGATTGGTTTGCATCTTTCATCAAAAACATACATCCCTTTACATGTGTTTCTGCGATGTTACTGCTCTCATCACAACACAGCTACATGTGCATTTTCCCACCAGTGTCTCTTGATCTTGAGGTGTAAATTGCTGTTATACACTTCCCTAAATATCGATCTCAGCTCTAATTCACACATGACCCCCATGTAGGAAATGTTCCTGAACATTTCAGGAATGGACCCAATGTGTGAAAGGGGGCTTCTGTTTAACAGCGGAGGGGCAAAAGGTCAACATACATGGGCTCTTAAACCGCGGGGTGTGAATGGAGGTTCTACATGCGAGGAGACAGAAGCAGGAAGTCACAGCGGGACTAATTGTCACTGGCATAAAAGTCAACGGGGCAGAGAAAGAGAGAGAGAGAAAGATGGCGTCCTCCTCGCTGGAGCAGCTTTATCTCTCCAGGGAGGAGGGAGAAGTGTCGGCTGAGATGCTGAGGGTTCATCTCTCCTGCCACCTGTACAGTAATTGTCCTCTATTCTGCCACTTGGATTACACCAGACAAGGGCATGCAAATGAGGAGCTGAAAATTGGCTGCCTAAAAGTCAAGAGCAGGAAACATCAAAGTTTGGCAAGGTATGTGGTGCAATTTCCATAACAAAAGCTACACAGAAACTGAGCTGAAATGAGCCCTTCCCTGATAAAAGAAAAAAAAAAAAGGAGAAAAAAAAAGGTGAAGTTTGAGAGTTAATTACGCCGAAGTCGCTGCTGTGTATATTTACCTGGTAGTGCATGAGAGTGTTGAGTCTCTTCCAGTCGTTTTCTATCTTGGTGGTGATGTCTTCATCCTGCAGCACCACGCGAGCCATCCGCCCCTGGCGCCACTCTGAGGACACGAGAATGCAATGAATCACACACGACCGCCTATGCAAACCATACAATGCAGCCATTCACACAGACTCACACTCATTTGTCTTGGTTTTCGGTGGAGACGTTTGGTGTCATGTGTTGAAAAATGAAAAAAAACCCGCCGAGCTGCACATCTGCTTTGACTTAGCATGTAGCTTTAGCTCCATGCGACGCCCTCAATCGTGAACCGCGTTAAAATAACTCTGACTTCCTCCTGATGCAAACCAAACTCTCTTTAAAAAACACCTATTTTTAAAACCTCATTTGCTTTTCAGTGGAGTTGAGCATCAGGCTGCATGACTCCCAGAGAGAGAGCCCTCCTCACACATTACCTAAACGAGCAGATATCAGCGGTCGGCGTTCTCGTACTACTCTCTGCATGCGCACTCCTCTCACAGCCTCGGATTGACACGCATCTTAATTAAACATTACACACGAACAATTTCAAGATGTATATGCAAGACAGGCTGCATGCTTTAATTGGTACTTGTGTCGTGGAAATGGCGCGCCATTAGCATACGCAGCAGTTGGCCCGTCAGGGTCAGAAAGAAGAGAAGCGAAGAGCAGACAAAAAAAAAAAAGAATGAAAGAGAGAACTATGAGAAAATCACCTCCTTTCAAAAGGGAAAAATAGGAATCAGGGGGAAACAGGCGGGGGCTGCAGGCAGTGCTGGTGGAGGGCAGCGGCTGACAGCTCGTTGTGGGGTAATGAAATGATAATAAGGGTGTTGACAGGGAAGTGGGCAGCCATTGTGGCTCTCAAGCTGCGAGTGATCATTGATTTTCTCCTCTGTTGACTGGCTTTTATTACTTTGTGCCTCTGCCAGGTGACCACATGATATCCCACCCCCCCCTTGCCTAACCTACGCTTTCCAGCAAAAAAAAAAAAAAACATAACATAGGAAAAAAAAAGAGTAAAAAAAGAGGGAAAGTAGTCACACACAGAGACGTTTCGCAGACTCTCGGCCAGATGCACCGACTCAATTATTTCCAATGCATCCGTGAAAGAGTGAGAAAATGGATAGAGAAGAGCATTAGAGGACAGCGGATGGACAGAAAGCCATATTGTGGAGTGATGGATGACACGCTGATTTGCAGCATGCAGACGGGGGCTTTTGTTCTCTTCTGTACTCCCCCCCCCCCAGCATGTGAAGGGACAGAAAATGAGAGGGACAGAGAAATTGAAGGCAAGGTACGGCAGGCGAGGATGGAAGTGGCAGACTGCGTGGGAGTGGAGCCCGGCATGAGGCTGGCGAGCCCGTCTGTCAGCTCTTACCTGGGTCAGCCAGACAGCGACGTCACACATGCACACACACAACCACACACACACAAACACACAAACACAGGCTGAGGCATGCGCACTTCTCTATCTCAATCTACTGTGTCTTATTGGCACTACTGGGCAGAGAAAGCAGCCAGACGGAGGGATGCACCACACACACACACACACATGCATACAGTATGCACTCACGCACATGCTCCCCACCTTTCTATATTAGCCTCTATCACAGCTCAGC
>JAQMCX010000002.1:22953387-22975727 GCA_029814765.1 Acanthurus leucopareius | reverse complement strand
TTGTGTAATGACAGTGAAGGTCTCCACAAAGATGTGTGTGTGTGTGTGTGTGTGTGTGTGTGTGTGTGTGTGTGTGTGTATTCATGTGTGGTTGAACACAGCAGGACATCAGCAGCTGTGACAAGCCTCAGCTGTTGTGAGAGACGAGTGCTGTCGCAGCCAGGTAACGCCTGATCACAGCCAAAACTATCTCCTCTCCTCTCATTTCCCCTCATCCTCCTCCTCCTCCTCCTCCTCCTCCTCCCACCGCCTCCTCCTCCTCCCACCGCCTCATCCGCCCTCCCAGTCAATCGCACATGGAGGTACGGCACGCCACTGGGCTCGATTGGGCATGAAAACACACAAGTGTGCAATGACCTCTCGACTAAATTCCTACCACAGAGCGCACGAGAAGACCGTGTACACCTCTCCTCTTTTTGTTATTTGTTAATTCCTGCTCGTATCTTTTCCTCTCACAGCTCCGGACAAACAAACCCCCTCCGCCTCATTAGCACCATCATGGAAACGCTAGTGAAACAGAAGTTTTTAAAACAAATGAAGAAAAAAAAAACAGACAGACTACCAAAAAGCCAGGTGGGAACGGTTAACGAGCACGAAGCACAGATGAAAGGGGTGAGTTCTGTGCAGCTCATGTGGACGAGCACCTGAGGTGAATAGCAACAACAAGCCTCCCCCACCTCATCTTGTAAAAAAAAAAAAAAAAAGGTGTCCGTCCTGCTCTTTCGCCTCGTCCGCTTGACAACTACAAAAACCTTCGTGCAGACGGAATTTAAAACGCTACCTGAAAAAAAAAAAAATCCAGACTGCTTTGTATCAGAAATGGATTTGCCTGCTGACTGGATTTTCTTTTGGTGCACAACATTTAACTCCAACAAGCTGCAACACACACTCCCCTGCAAAGTTAAGACGCCATGGTGAAGTTTCTCACAGACTATTTGCAAGAGTGTGACAGCTTGTGATTGTAACATGGCTGCGAATGATCTCTTCGCACTCCCCCCACCTACCCGTCAGCTTGTACATGAGCGTTCCCGATTCGCTGGAAAAAAAATGACCCTCTTAATGTAGCAGGAAATTACTGTGATTACTCCGGTGTGTATGATGGAGGGGGCCTTACAGCACACTGTGCTGAGCTGGGGATTAGCAGGAATCGAAGCAGCCAGGTATTAAAAACAAGCTAGAAGGCTTCCGTCTCCTCTGAGCTAAATAGTGCTGGCGATGATTATACCTATTCAGGGCTCTGAATGGACCTAAAGGGAGATTATGACTATTATAGAGATAATTGCGTTAAGTCGTGTTCGAGGGCTATAAGCAAAAGTCTGGGACCGAAGCACGAAGTCCCGGAAGGATTGCCTGAGCCAGGGGAGGTTACGACAACTAATGTTTTTAGTCAGCGAGACAGGAAAAAAAGTATCAGTCATTCTCCTCGGCTCATTACATTAAGATGGAGCGAGACTACTTCTCACTTTTTTCATATGCAAATGTTCAAACTTTTGCTGCAGAAGCCGGACAGAAGAGCAGAAGAGGTTATATTTTGATTTTTTTTTTTTCCCCCCGAATGACGCGAGTCTGAGTTGCGATGTTGTCTCCGACGCCTGGAGGCTATTTCTCTGTGAATGAGACCGCTGTCCGGTCCATTGGCAGCTGGTTGAGAGGATGGAGAGAGCTGGGTGACAGCCTATTTGAAGTGGGATGTGCCAGCAGAGGGGGGTGGGACGGGCTGGTGGTGGGGTGAGATGGAGGGGTGAATGTAGATGAGTTTGACCAGTTGCAGCTGCGGAGATTTGAGTAAATGATGCTGAAAAAAAAAGCTGAAAGCTGAACATGTGCACATTCTCATGCATGTGTGTGTGTGTGTGTGTGTGTGTGACCGTGTCCTCACACCGGATCTTTGACTCTCACCTGACATCAAAAAAAAAAACAAAGAACAAAAAAAAAAAGTGAGGGTATAAAATGCATCAAGGAAACTTCACACACACTTTTTAACAAACTCAACCAACAAAAAAAAGTCGTAATTTGTGTGCCTGAGGCTGTATTTTTCAACCTGAATAAACCCCAAATATATTGTGGATTTTTTGGACAATACCCCAAATCCCTCTGTAATTGCCCTCGTTCCTCTATGAGAATTCACCTCTCTTTGCCCCCCCCTTCAATGCTTACTATGCGCAACTCCCAGCTTGTATAAGACTTGAGTGTGTTAGAAGTTAATGGAACCTATTAAGCATTTTAATAAGCTCAGCAAGTCCCAAAGAAGGGAGTCACATAAAGCCTTTTTTTTTTTTTTGTGGGGGCTGTGCTGACTCCCCCCCTTTATATCTTTCCTTTTGAATGTCGAGTGGGGGGTGGAGGGGTGGGGGCACACTCCGTTCTCCTCTCCTTCTTGTCCTCCTCCGCCTCATCTGCCTCCCCTTCCTTCTTCTATTAATTGAGTTTCATTAATGAACATCAGGATTTCATTATCCCACATAGTGTTTAAGAGGGGCTTCGCATCCCCCGTCTCTGGTCTCCTAATGGCAGCAAGGGTGGAGGGGGGGCTATATTAGCAGGCAGCAGAATGTCTTTTAATGAAACTAATGCCAAACACAATACTCGCTCTCTTAATAACTCTGTACTCCATTGCTCTGCATGGGCGAAAAATCTCATTACAAAAATGCTGAGGAGAAAAATAATGCAAGATTGAAAAGTCTCAAGGTGATAGAAGCAATGTTCTGTGATTCCATTAAAAACATTATAAAGAGGAGAAAAGAAAGTGGTTGAAGAGAAGAGAATGGCTGTGGCAAAACTTAAGAAGAAGATGGAGATAATGGAGAATAGAATTTAATGTTTAAAAGAAGTGGCTTGCTGATAGAAGAATGTTTGGTTGGGGGGTCATCAAACACCGGAGGAGTCTCAGCGATAATGGACGAGCTGAAAAGGAGACCGGTGCTGCGAAATAACAACAGACACGTGAACTTTATTGCGAGGATGCAAAGAGCGCCGGAGGAGGCGGAGGAAGGACATATTTCACTTATGTAGCAGAACACAATCCAAACACCGCGAGGTGAAGCATCAGTTCCACTTAGCGAACCCAGAGAGTGAGGGAATCAAACATGTCGTCAAAGCTTTGCACATTGTCAAAGCTTAAATATTGCCTTCAAAAAAAAGCTTTTAGTCGAATGTAAGTGTCTGTGAGCTCAAATCTTTCTCCATCAAGACAAAGCAAGCGGAAAGGCATCTGAAATCTTTAAATACCAAAGAGACGAGACTTTCTCTTTTGAAAAAACACGCCTCAGAGGATCATGAGTGCACCCTTCAAACATGCTTCCAGGAACTTAACTGACTGAGGATAATATATCTCTGCTACATAAATGCAAGATACTGTACACGCTGTAATTTGTTTTCACTGGACCGGTGGGACGGATGATGGAATGGGATCTGGCACTTCAGCTGAGCGTAATTGGAAAAAAAAAAGAGTCCGTGCCGCCGAACGGCCACGGCGTTACGTCCACAAACTTCCCCTTTTGGCATTCGAAAAACATCCAGGCCACCATCACACCGAGCCACTAACACGAGCCAGCGCCTTCTGCATTTGTTATATTCTCTGTGACTATTACGCGGTTTACTCCTTCCTCAAATAAAAACACGATGATTTGTTTTCCATCCTGCTTAATCTGCCAAGAGGCTTTTCACATGCATTAATTTTCATTCTATAATAGACCACTTCAGCCCATTCAACTCCGTTCGGGGGGGAAGGGAAGGGGCCTAGACATTCAAATGAGTGGAAATTCAATGGCATTCAAGTCGAATGCATTTTTATGACCTACAGTAAGCACATTAGTTACTAAGAAGTCAGCAAATGTACCAATCAGATGCTGGAAGGCACTTAAAGGGGGGATTTTTGTGTCATAACACTGTGGGTGGTTTTTCTGCAAAAGCAACAATGCTGAACTTCTCTTCTCCATGGTGCCTGGAAGAAGGACACCACATAACTCAAGTTTTTTCCAGGTCTTGGGTTGCTGTTTGGACTACAGATTGTACTCATGCATTTTTTGAACGCCCACCTCTGTAAACAGTTAGTCAAGAGAGAGGGGGGATTTTTAACAGTGTGAGAATCAGACATAGCTGCTTAAATGAGCCTAGATAAGTGTATATAAAGAAGGAAAAGGTCGCCATGACTTAGAGCGAAGCACAATCAGCTGGTGGTGCTGTTGTGGTAAATGTGCACAAGTTGAAATGGATGCAGAAATAATCCACTGAGTCCAGTTTCTTTTGTATGGAGATGCTGAATCCACAGTGGAAAGGACACAAGCCTGTGACATGTTACACCAAAGCTTTGGGCCACAAACACAGAGCTGGGTGCATACTTCAGGATCCTGAGAAGAAACTAAAAAATGACCAAAGCCAGTGTGGAGAAAAACAGACGCCTGAGCATAGAAAAGGTGACGAAGCAACATTATTGTCTAAGTTACTTAATGGCAGAACATTGCTTCAATTAACTAGCCATCACAATTAAGCCTAATATTAGAAGCTCTGATTGGCTGTTTGCAGATGATCATAGATTGGCCTTTGAGGCTCAGTGCATTCTGATTTTCTTGAGGTGAAGCCTCTTTTCTCTCTTTTCTCTAGTAATACAGCTCTATTTTAAAAAAATATTTGCATCAGGGCTTTAAAATACTTTTTGTGGCGATGATAAATGTCGTTCTGTGTTGCAAATCCTGCTCTTTTACTGCAATATTGTCATGATTTGGATGAAGCTTTGTTTTTCTCCGTATGGCACTGATGCTGTGTTTGCATGAAGGCAACACAAACAAAGATGGAGGAGGGATGATGTGACTCAGAAAAGAGTAACTCTGAACAGTAGAAAGACTCTGACAAACGAGACACTTGTTTTAACTGCAGACTTGTCACTACATAAAACTAAAATACTACTTTCTTTGAGGTCACCACCTTTTTTATCACCTTTAGAGGAATCATAGCTTATTTTGTCACATGCTTAAATTTAAATTTGCAGAGAAGTTTTAAATAAAATAAGACCTTTTTCATGAGTTAATCATTCCAAATAATATATCACGATTCATATCGTTATATGGATATTAAATGACCTGGAGTGGAATATGAAAGTACGGTCATATCACTTTAAATAGCATCTCTACCTGCATAGATAGCCAAGTTTTATGAAAAGACCATCTTTACAGAGGTGAGACACTTCTTTGACATAAGTGAAGAAGACGGATGTTGTTTTTAAAACAGCCATTTTATTCAATCTACCTTTAGCCTTGCAAAGTAGGTGAGAGAGCAGCGTTCCTCATTGCTTTTTTATCAAATCACTGAAATGATTATAGCCATATCTATAGTTAGGCCTCTATATTAAGGCAGGAGTGGAGTGACTGTAGCCTGATATAAGTTAATCTAATATTATCATTCCCAAGTATAGATAGTACATCAGCAATTAAACACTCGAGTATGAAAAAAAAAAATTGCTATCAGGAGATAATCTGCCCATGTGAGAGACAGAGTGTGTGTGAGAGGAATACAGAAACACACACACACACAGAGGCGGTGAGAGGCAGGCAGAGATGCAGCGTTAATGCTAATCAGAGTTTACATGCAGCATCTTCAACGTGCTGCCCACGTTTCTCCGTGGAAAGCATTCGGAGCCTCCGTTCAATTTGCTAAATTAATAAGTTTATCAGTTGTTAAACTGCATCACTCCATCTTTTGAATCCCACTTTTGACTCCTCCACACACACTCTCTCGGTCTTTCTCTTCATTTTTCTCTCTCTCTCTTGTTTTCCCCATTTTTACCCTCAGTGCTGTGGCCGGCGATGGCATGGTGCTCCATCACGAACTCACCGCAGAGAACGGGGCTCAATAATTAAGGGCGCCTGGCTTTGCTGGAGCAACCACATTGTACTGCTGCTGCCTGTCTGCACACACACACACACTGCTCTCACACTGCATAGCGTGCATACTTGTGTTTACACTGCAAACCAACATGGTTAAGTTGCAGTCTTGTGTCGATCTTTGTATTAAAATACCTGGTTGTCAGTTGAAGAATGCCTGCAGGCCTAATAATTTGTTATCTTCTGTCTTTCAAGGTCACGTGTGATTGTACAGTATGTGTTATACATGTGTGTTTTTCCCCCCAAAAATTCATAAAAAGGCCAAACACATTATGAGTTTACCCTGCTAACATTTCTGTAAACTTTTAAAACTACAAAAATGACACATCACACTGGGTGACATGTTTTTTAACACTATAATGAACATAATCCCATAGGTTTATTAAGAGCAGATCCCTTCACAACACAGGAGCAACAAATCTGAGGCTATAAATATTCTCTAATTCACAGACTATTTACTCCTATTTGTGTAAAATTTGCAAATACTAAAGCACCCAGGTGATTAGGGATGTTATTTCGTATTTGCTATCTGACTTATCTAGTCTTTAAATGAAAGTATATGTTCGTGACTTGCGTTTAAAAATTTACGTCTCCAGTAGAAACAAATGGGTTTTGGGCTGAGTGCTGCAGACTGGCTGAAAAAACACAGAGATGAACTGATGCTTTGTTGGTTTTTTGGTCTTTTTATGTCTTTAAGTTGACAAAAAAACAGACATATTTAGTAAAACCAACATTACTCTTTAATAAACAACCATTTAGATCCATTGTGACCATTAATCTTTGATCACCACGGCACTGAGAACATGAGGCTAACATGCTAAGACGCCATGACGGATGGAGGCTTTTTTTTTTTTTGCATCTTCGTCTGCAACGCCTGTGTGATTATGGTTTTTTCTCTTTAAAGGTTGAGCATTCTAGCTTGTGGACGTATTTCCCTCCAGAGATGAGAATTTAATGACAGCCGAGCGAAGCAAGAGGGATGCAAAGCTCTTTACAGTGACTGGAACATGTCTAGGGATGCACTTTTTAACCCACTGTAATATAGATGAGAAGAGGAAGAGGGTTGGGTGACCTGGAGGTGAGTCCTGTATGTTGGCTCTCTCCTGTAAACCATGTAAACTTGGGTCCAAAGAATGTAAGCTCACTAATAATTCATTCAAACCAACATACAGAGTGACCCGTACTTCTCTCAAACTACTAAAAGCAAACCGGATTCAAACAAAGCCGACGCAACCTCAGTCAGTTTACCAGCACATGAGGACACACACGACACGGAGACGCAAACATACGTGAAATTTAAAAAAAAAAAAAAAAAAATACAACATGTGGACAGCAGGGATCAGTTTACATGCTGCTAATTCATTAATGGCAGAAACAGTGGGGCGTCTTTGCCGATATAATGGCGAGCATTTCACTATCCTATTATATATGATAATGGCTGACAGAAAAGATGACTGAACGCAAAAAATGACAACAAAGCGCGGCCCAGCAGCCTCACTCTACGCCCTGCACAAACACAATTACCGCTTAGAGACGTGCCCAATTTGACTATCATCTCAGTATGTATGTGTGTGTGTGTGTGTTCGTGTGTGTGAGTCAGCTGGCTGGCTTGACTGTCGGCTTTTTTCTCTAAATAGGCGATGAGGAAGACAACAACAGCAAAGAGCCATGTCAAATCGATAATCCCTTAAAGTCTTTGGAAAAAAAAGACGGAGAGAAATGTAAAAAACTATAGGACGTTTAGCCCCGCAGGCTGCAACGGCGGGACCGGAGGATTACGTACCACTGTGTTCCTAATACGAGAGGATAATGAAAAACTTAGAGGTGATGTGGGGCCCCGCTGTCATGTGAAATAACAGCTTAATCCAGGTCCGTTTGATGCTGTGTCACTTCAGTCCACGTCTCTGTCTTTTAGCCTCTGTCTCTGTTTGCTTCTGCGTGTAGTCCTTTCAGTCTGGCAGTTGTTTACTCTGACTATTAATGTGGATTTTTTCAAAAAGAGACACTGAGGGAGGTGGGGAGGGAGGCTGGCGTGGTGGCTGCAGTGGTTAAATGGCTACATTCATATGATGTTTTGTCCAAAGCACTTTACAAGGATTTTGAGACTGATTCACAACAGCAAGCTACCACACAGGGTGCAGCCTGACCAATTAATGACTTGTGCAAGGGCACTTTGATATTTGGAAAGTTGAGGGGGGTGTGGATCAAAAGGTCGATCCTGTGATCAGTGCTCACCCACTTTAGCACTTGAGCCACGTTAGCAACGAGATTCTGGTTTTGAGTCTGCAGGGCGGCTGAGTTTGCATGTTTCTGTGCCTAAAAATTCATGATTAATTAATCAATGATAATGTAAAGCAACAAATTCCTCAGTATTTGCTATGTAGACCTAAAAAGTTCTTCTAAGTTCAAAGTTCTTCTACTTGCAGGGCCTTCATGTACCAGGATGCACTGAGCATGACTTTCTGTTGCCAACACCTGAGCTAAAGCTAAAGCTAAAGCTAAAGCTAAAGAAATTATAGCAAAAAAAGCTGAAGTTCTTCCATTAACACCAGTGACATCATCGGTGTCAGTAGAAGCAGTAGGAGAACTCAGCTTCCATGGTCAATATATAGCACACACTGATGAATTCGTGCTTCAGTTGACTACAGATATCATTAATGCTGATTGGGTATCAATATAAAATATGTCGAGGTTTCCTTTAATTGGCAACTCTCAACGATCTGCAGGTGTGAATGATCATCTGTCACTAAATGTCAGTCCAATCTCTCATCCAGCATCAACTGAAAGCCTCTTCAGGAGTTAAGCAGATAAAGTTGACAGATTGATGGACATTAAAGGAGCATTAACGTCAGAACGTAGCTGTTGTTCAAAAGCACAGCAGCTGCCTGCTCCCTCCCCATCAGCTTATTAGTCATGTAAACGTAATTAAAGTCGTGCACGGAGCAGTCAGCCTTACGGAGAGCTTGTTCACGCCGATCTGCTCCGTACACTCCGTATCTTCTGAGCTGAGAATTGTCAGCTTTTTAAAACCAGCTTTCATACCTTACGGAGCCACCGAAGCAGCCGAGGACACTCGCGCAAGGACTTAGCAGGTGTTTAAAGTTTAAGCACATCACCCCAACTCCCCCAGAAAACAATGTACACTGGAGACACAGCGAGGAAGGGAGGGGGAAAAAAAAAAGATAGTTACGTCGAAACCGCCTCTGAATGTTTTATAAGGAGCCCCGAGTCTGGAGGATAAGTGAGACTGACATTGGCATTGAGAGAAAAACCAGGGGAGAGACGGAGTGTGAGAGAGCGAGAGAGAGAATACGGAATTATGCATAGAATTCAGAGGTTTCTCATAATGTGAAGAGCGCGTGGCGTTTAAGTCGGCGTGCTGAAGACGCACGGCAGCACTCATTACAAGCAGGATCCTGTGTGAAGTGACTACGCGGGGGGAAACAGAGGGGGGAAAGTCAGAATGCATCCACCCACGGGAGGAAAAAAAACCAAAAACATACATCTCCGGATCAATCCCCATTCAGCTGTCTGTATGTATCAACATCCTCCTACGGACTCGCGCTTCTTTACATGTTTTTTTATGAGGACTGTGTTTTGGGTATCTGCGTGTTTCCTCTGGGCACAGGATCACATGTGAAGGGATGCACACACCGACACACACACCGACGCCGCAGTGCTTTAAAGTGAAGTTAATCAAATCAAACAACAGGAGCGGTGTTGCAGATTATGCAGCGTTACTGAGGATTAAGAGATTTCTTTCAATATCATTGTGTATGAATTGTTTGTTGGAATTAATTTATGTTAATTCCCATGTTCTTTCTTCTTTTTAATAATTTCCACGTTTAAAAAGAAGCATTAACGTCAATCTAACTACTTAATAACAAGTTTGCTTTGTTGACAGTCGGCCACAAAGTTTTGTTTTGCTTTGTGCTCATTAAGTTTAATTTATACATGAAATAAACTACATTTACATGTAGCATTTAGCGCCAGCTGAGCATCTCGTATGACTAGAGGACATGTTCACAAGGTTTTGTCTTTGCAGGTGCTGTGTTACCTGCGCAGCAGCAGTTTCGGATGGTTCTTGCTCTCCAGGTTGCGGTCGATAAGGTCCGACAGCAGGTGCTTCAGGACGTCGGTGGCGTACTCCAGTCGCCCTTGCAGGGCCGTCATGATAAGTGAGGCCACGTTGCCGCGGTCCCTCATGGAGAAAGAGCGCTGCATTTCCAGCGTCCGGATGAAGGTGAGCAGGAACACCTTGTTGTTGATGAGTTGGCCAAACAGCTTCAGGGCCTTCTCTACATTCTGCTGCCCATTCCCGGACACCTGCACAAAAGAGGGAGGGAGAACAAGAGCTAATAAGTTTCCAGCCTAATTTGAGCTATGCATGTTGGGTAATACTTTGCTAATTTGCTAATAAAACTGCAGCAGTCCGTCCTGTCTCCAACACATGTTTCTGTTCCTCTAAAATTGCTGTAAGGTCTCATTCAAACCATTTATTTCAGAGTGGATCTCCTGTTAGGGCAGCTATGATGTGGACTGCAGAGGGCTCCAGAAAACACTGCAGCGATTCTGTGATGGACAATTAAAGCTGAATCAGCTTTTGAGAAATGCAACCAGAGTCTCACTGCAGTGACCATACAGCTGGACACCAAATCGGAAGACCAGAACTAGAAGATGCTTCCATGAGAGGGAACAAAGGTGTTAATTTGTGATTACAAATGGGCAAACACTCCAACACAGCAAAGTAAACCTGCTCTGATTGACACGTTTGGTCTGAAAAGGGCTTAAGGCAGGAGATGTTGGTGGACTTTAACTTTAGAAACATGTCAGAGAGAAATAACAGGCTGCTGTCGTAGCTGCTGCTGCTGGACTTCGGACCACATCTCTGTGTCTTATGCTAACCTGCCCGGTCACACAAACCCGAGACGCTCGATAGTGATGAGCTGAATGACTTTCCAACAAGATTGTTGCTCTTCGATCCTCATCTTGACCTTGTCTCACACAAAAATAAAGATTTTTCCAAAGACACCCGAAGCCCCACTCATGTTTCACTCCAGGCAGACAGAAGTTTCCACTCATGGTGAGTAACTGAGAAGATCTTAATCAATTATTGACCCGGCCCTGTTAAAAAGCATTATACTCTGAGTTAGCTGCCATTACACTTTCAGACCAAAAGTCAAATAAGTCGCCGGGGTAAGACAATCTCAGAGTGACAAAAGTCACTTTCTTTGCATTTGTTCGAGTTTACGTCACAATTTTTCAGGAGTTTGGACATTTCATTTGGGCCTTATTGATTAAAAAAACTTGTCACAGCTTGTGCAGCTTCCTGAACATCACCGACTAAGACGTGACAGATGTTACCTTTCCACCTCCTCCTCTCCCTCCTAACCCGGCCTGGTCCAACCAGTCCCATTTCACACCTGATCTACGAATAGAGTGGTGGATCTCTATCATGATGAACCTCTTTGTCCCTGATAGTTTCATCCTCTGGACTCCACTCGCTCTGTGTGTTTCACATAAAATAAACTCATTCCCCAGCATCACTCTGGCCCCATGAAGAGGAGTAAAAAAAAAAAGAAAAAAAAGTGTTAAACAGCCAGTTTTTTCCCCCCCAGTGGAGGAACCCACAGTCCTGCCTGAGGATTGGGAATTACTCAGTTCATTACCCCTCATACTGCAGCCACTGGTGGATGAAATAGCCATGTGCCGGGACCCTGTTTTCCATGAGGGACTTTGCATGTGAGGCGTATATACGTGCTCAGCGTGATGGGCTGTTTATGTGTGTGTGTGTGTGTGTGTGGGTGGGTGTGTGTGAGGGTTGCAAGGATAAGTGGCACACTGGTATCCTTTCCCCCTCGAGCACTTTGCTGCTCATGGAGGTTACCCTGCAGGGAGAGCGGTAAGGGCAGACACACTCCGACACACTCTCTCCCCATCTCTCTTCTTAGCTCAGTTTGACTTTCTCGTGCCCTTTTTTTCTCTTTTTTTCTTTGCATTTGCTGCACATGTGTCTCAGTCATCTTCCCTTTCCCATCTCCGTTTCTCCCTCTTTGTCTTTCTCTCTCGTTACCTCCAGTTCTCTGAGGACGGGATGATCCTCGATGCCGGGGAAGAGGACCCTCATGGCGTACGTCCTGTAGTCCAAATGCGGGATGCCGGCTCTGTCCAGGTCACTGGTCAGCTCATTGATGTCCGTCTGCAGCTCGGCAAAGGCTGGGAGAGAGAAGGAGGACGAGAAAGAGAGAGAGAGGGAATACTTGAAACATGCAGCAAGAAGAGTAAAAACCACTCTTTAATCCTCTGAGGACCAAATATGTGAATCCTCCTCATCTTCATGGTGTTTACTACCGCTAAGATGAAGCTGACAGTTTAAAGCCCAAGATAGTCTTCATGGCAGAGAAACTCAATATTTCACATCCCACCCTTAAAAAAAAAACAAAACACAGACTCTTTCTCACCACACACACACACACACACACACACACACACACACCTCCCTTTTCTCACTCATTTTTATCTACCAGCCAGTAAATTGGCTGTAGCTAAAGCCCCAAAGAGTGTGTGTGTCATCTCAGTGTGAGGCTGCAGGTGAGCACTAGTTAATTGGCTCCATCCTGACTGACTTCTGTTCAGGCCCACGGCTCTGTCGAACTGCTTCGTCGCCCTTGGGGAGGGCTCCCTGTCTGCAGCCAATCACAGCAGCCGCAGCAGCAGCAGCAGCCGCCACAGCCTCAGCATCAGCAGCAGCAACAGTCCCTTAACACCTTCCTCAAAAACTCCAGACCATCACCATCCAGCCGGTCTTAGCCCTCACCTCCTGGCCCCCCTGGCCCCTCTGCGACTCCTGGGTTTACACACCAACACACAGGCTCACAGGCACGCATGGAGTGTGTGTGTATACACTCATAAGGAGGAACCCAGGTACCCATCTAAATCCACCCTGCGGGCCAGTACACTCCTGGCTACTGCTAATGGTTAAAACATTAATCTTCTCCTTCTCCCAGGGCTGCTTGTGTGTGACCAATTTCCCCTGTTTGCCTGCTCTGTCTATCTGCCTGTCTGTCTGTCTGTCTCTCTGTCTATCCGTCTGTCATTTGACCATTCTGGAAGTTTGCTGCGATAAAAAATGTTTTATTTCGTTTTTTTTCTTCACTGCATACTAACAGTGGGAGAGTCATTCTGGGGTGGCTGGAGGGGATAAATAATAAGCTCTTCTCCGGCTGATGAAATTGCCCGAACGCTGTCAAACATGAACTTTACTTTTTGCCTTTTCACTGATTGGCTGTAATGACCTCGATGATGACATCAGGGGCCAATCAGCAGTTTTGTTTTTTTTTAATTCGAAAAAACAAACTCAAACAAAAGACTCAGCGTTGCCACATAGAGTTAGAGTGCCGGATGTCAGCCTTCGGTTATCTGTGGTTTCCCACTGGGTGGCAGGTCAAAGGTCAAATGGACTATTGTGCCCTCACTTAACCCTGAGCCACAAGGGAGGTGTGTGTTTCAAAGCAGCTGTGTATTCGATACTGTAGCAGTGACACTGAAAGCTCAGGGTTAAGCGCTTGACGGCGTTCATTGTTTGCTTTTGCATGACCAAAACACACTCACACACACACACACACACACACTGTACACGCAGGTATAAAGACACACATTTTTGCATAAAAAGTTGAATGTGGAATTACCCCTCCAGTTAAGACCAGAGTACGATGTAACAATCATAATGTGTCTCTCGCTGAGAGGAGGTTGAGGTTACTCTAATGAGGAACTTTGTATTCATGCGTCAGTTTGTGCGCGAGTGTGTACCCAGCATGCAAACGAGTGTGTGTAAGAACTGCAAGGACTCGCTGCATGCCGAGGCGGGTCACAGGCGGGGTTAACTGACTTAATCTATGTGCTGTGATGTACAACCAGGAAGACTCACTGACCCAGATTTGCAGGAAAATTTTCACTGCATTATTTAACACACACAGATCACCAGTGATTTACTTACTGTACTATATACACAAATACACATTCATGCCTGTTATGTGATTACAGTCTGCACAAGAGAGATGCATCACCAGGCCCTGCAGCTCTGATAATAGTTGACTGTAAAAAGGATCATCTGAAGACAGTGGACTCATGATCACATTGTATTTTGAGGTCTAAATAGCTGCTTCCGTCTTCAAACCAACCTTCTTTGCACTCCAGGGCGACTCTTGACTCCAGGTTGTCCATCTGCATCTGCAGGCGCTTCAGCGTGAGGTCATTTTCCCGTGACTTGCGCTTGTAGGCGATCAGCACGAGGATGACAATGATGAGCAGGAGGCCACCGCCGGCGGCGATGCTGACGATGGCTGGGAGGGTGAGCAGGCTGTCGGACATGATGTGGACCGCTCCGGGAGAGACGTGGAGACCGCCCACCTGAACCTACGGAGACACGTAAAACACACACATCACTATAGTGTAGATAACACAGAGGAAGAAGGCATCACTTTCTTTATATTTCAACAAAAAATCTCATCACTGATCTTGAGAGCGACATCAAACGATACACGGCGATGTCTGAGAAGATCCTGCTGAAACACAGGTAAATATTGTCTGCTTTAAAGCGATAGCGAGTGCAAACACATGCGGCCACCTACACGCCGGCGTTGAGAGGGAAACAGTGCGGGGCATGCACTCAATAAGCAAGCGGGCAACTAAAATAATTGCAGCGGATTCTGGCAGAACCTTTTGACAGCCCGAGCACATTCACGCCGCTCTCCCTTTGACCTGTTTCCTTCAGCTGCATGAACAATGATGAAAGCACGAATAATGGAGTTTAGAGGCCAACTATTATGAAGAAGATATCAAATATGGGGGGGATGGATGGGAAAAAAAAAAAGAGCGAGGAAGAGGACACGCAGCATACACACAAACACACGGAGGCGATTAGCCGTACTGACCATGACTTTGTATTGTCCGGTGAGATTGGGCGGCTCGCACAGCAGCTGGCTCTCGGACACGGTGACAGAGCAGGGCGTCTCTCCAATCAGCACGGTGTAGTTAAGCTTCACCCCTCCTGACGCTGGGGGGACCAGGTTTCTGCCCTGTGGGCACGAGGAGACAGGACAGCAGGGTGTGAGATTAGGAGAAACACTCGGACACACACACACACACACACACACACACACACACAAAATTAAGATCAGACCATTTTTAGAAAATCCACAAAAGCCAATATGTTCCCTAAACACACTGTAAATGAGGTCCTGAGGTTTGGACGCAGCTGCAGCCAAATGTGACTCCATACTGAGATCAAACAAGGCGATACACTTCACAGTGGCAGTGAGAGGGAACAGCTGGCAATCAGGATAAAAATATACAATATGTATTCCTCGATGAGGTCTTCCAGTTACGAGAATTCTTTGAAACAACCCGCATAAATTATTCATATTTAGCTGATGTCGGTGCAGAGATGATTGAGAAAGAAGAAGATTCGGTGTCCTGCTTTGACACCGAGAAAAGTTTGTTGGATAAGTGGATGTTTTTTAAGATTTGAATGCATATAAATCTGTGTTTTCTGCACCTTGAGAATGATGGGCGAGCCCGGTTTTTGCTCCAGGACGCCGGTGGTGCTCAGGGGCTCGAAGTAAGGGTTGGGGTAGTAGAGGAGGTTGGTGTTGTTGTAGACCAGCAGAGCCTGGACGTTGTTGAAGATGAAGCCGAACTCGTCGGCGTGCTTCACCGTGTCCAAGCCTGGATGGTACTCGGCCATCAGGGAGGGGGCGAAGCAGCTCATGCTGGTGGTGTTCAATACTTTACACACCTGGGGGAATATGAAGGAGAGAACATGTCAGATTTTTTGGAGATATTACCGGGGACGGGTTGCACTCTGCACCCCGAAATGAAACAAGAAATGTGATTCAGTCGTAGAGGATAAACAGAGACGGAGCAGAGCAGAGCAGCAGAGATGTTTGGGTTTCTTTCTCTCCGTCTCTGCTATAAAACACACTCAACACAAAAGTTTCATGCTGCTCTGTCGTAAAAAAAAAAAAGCCCTCTGTTTGTTATAACCTAAAGTGTGATCTTAACTGCAAACACACCGGCATCAACATGAACCCTGCAGGGAGCTCTGCAACCCTCATAATTGGCATATAAAAATCCTAATTTTTTTTTTCCAGCACGGAAAAAAAAAGATTTATTGTCTGTCATTAAATCCATCTTCATCGGAGGGGAAACCTCCATAAAATCGGGGGGGAAAAAAATAAATGGCTGTCACCGCTTCGCTGAAAAAAACACTGGAGGACAACAACCACGAAGGATTGAAGCGACGCTCCTCTTTCTTCCTCAGGTAGAGGTTGAGCTATGGCTCTTTTATTACTTCTCTCAAGTTTTCCCAGATGAGAGACCTGTCTTCCATCCATCCATCCATCCATCCATCCTCCCCGGCTCAGCTCTTGAGGGAAAGGGTGGAGGGAGTGGAGGGGTGAGAGGGAGAGAGAGAGAGAGAGGATTGATTGCTGCACAGCACTCTGCTCAGAGAGGTTTTTTATCTCCTTTCACTCCCTCCCAGCGCTCTCTCTCTCTGGGGAAGAAACTTAATTAGAGGTAAATATCATCAAAGCTGGCGAACGCTAGCGACTACCACGCCTCCTACCTGTTGTCTGCTGCTCAGGAGCGAGCCGGGGAGAGATCGATGCAAACTCATTCTGTGTAGGCTACACCAATTGTGTTTTGCCAGCATGGTGCAAGGTGAGCTGCGGGAGTGTGACTGCAGAGGTGGAAGGAGGATCTGGTCTCCTTATTTGCTTTTCTCTCGGATGTATAGAGTCTTTGTGTGTGTGTGTGTGTGTTTTTTTTGCCCTGTATTGCTTTAAATCTGCTAAATGTGAGAGGAATTCTGATTCGAAAAAAACTTGGCGATACAGCATAAAAAAAAAAACGTGTGCGACACTCAAGGCTGTAATTAACGATTACGTTAATTGTCGATTAATCTGTTGATTATTTTTCTCAATTACCTGTTATAACTTCTTTGGCTTATTAAATGTCAGAAATCACTGAAAATGGCTGTTTTGATTTCCTGAAGCAGCAAAAGCTCACATTTTAAGAAAAAAAACAAACAAGGGAATTAGTGTTTTTCTTGAGTTAAAAAATGCCTTTACAAGCATTTGGTTCATTTCAAATAGAATCTGGACTAAATTAATTGACAAATGGCCTAACAGCTGACTGGAAATCAGCACTTTTTTAATAAAAATCCAGGCTTAAGGGTGAAAGACAAGCAGATCCAACATTACAGCTCTCATAGCAACACGACTTAAACAGTCTATAGCAGCCTGAACGCGTCTTTGTAACCTTTTTCTGGCCTTGTGACATTTTTTCTTTAGGATTCACACTTGACAGTAGCAGAAAGAGCGAGAAGACAAGACCATGTAAAAATAGACAGAAGAACCAGAGAGGAATCCTGACGTGCTTTCACCTAGTTTGGTTTCTGTATATGCATGGGCGTCAGTTCACTGCAAGCCAGGGGTGACGAACTGAATTTGAACAGCAATGTTCTAAAAAATCAAATCCACAAAAATAAAAGCATCTGACACACTTAACAAAAAACTACTGAAACAATGTGAAAACAGTGTTGTACGCAGCATAACACCGACTCACTGAGTGTGATGAGTGATTAATTAATGAATAGATCATGTTTTCTTCTTTCCAATAATAAATATAAAGCAGGATTAGGTGTATGAGTTTATTTCACTCACTTAAACACCATTCTCATCAAATCAGTATATAAGAATTAAAAGGTTTAATAGACAGAAAAGTGCAAGTTCAGTTGGATGCGGGTTGCTGTCTCCCTGTTGGCATGGTGACATGTTATATAGACGGGCCCAGATGCTCCGGCAGCGTCCTCGTGACTGTCACGTTGGAACAGCGAGGCATTTGCAAGTCAACTACAGCTTTGACTACCATCTGCTCTGCCAGAGATGGTAACTGTGAGGATTTTTTTTTTTTTTTTTTTTTAAATTTCCTACACTGTCCTCACTTTCTCTCTTCTTCCTCTCTTTCCCTTTTTTTAATTTATTTTTTTCTTAAATAAATCCTTTTCCGGCGCCGAATCCTGTCAGGATAGAAAACTGCTGCTATCATGTAGGATGTTTTTCGGGCTGACTGGCAGTTAGTGTGACTGTGTGTAAATCCAAAGCACCGAGCGAGTAAACAGCAGCGGGTAAATGGGGCATTGTGGGATTTAATAAAGGAAATGGGAGTATTTTGCTTCCTTCTGTGGGAGGGGCAAAAAGATGGCTGTATTTTAAAACACCAGGACAACTTTTGTAACTTCCACATTTCCAAAGAGAGTCATTAAGTACATTTATATTGCATTATCATCCCACTATAACACTTTTAAAAGGGATTAGTTGTAACCCAGGTGACAAATCCTGAGCAGCCTGCTTGCTCTCTATTTCTGCCCATGTATTATTCCTGTTTCCAAATCTTGTGGTATTTCTGTCACGTGGGCCAGTAGGCCAATCATTGTTGATCTTCTTGTGATGTCATGTGGCCCATGTGGTTCAGTCTGAGGAGGAACAGTAAGGAGGCTGCATGAGAAACGAGCTACAGGAGCCTTTTATTGCGCCCAAACCCGCAAAGAACGAGTCTGTGTGTAGCATAAACCGTGGACTGGCCAGGTTCTTGACCCGATGGCGAGCTAAAGGAGCAGGCCTGGAGCTTACAGACTGGCAAGTTGTTGAAGAGTCACACCTCTCCTGTCAGGCCGGTAGGGGACTCTCACCCCACTCACTCTGCCGATTCCCCCCCACAAACTCTCTCACCAATATTCCCCCTGGACTCGACCTTAAACCCAGCTGTGGGTTTCCAGTGAACTGTGGGTGGGGTGATTTTGTGTTGGTGCTGAAATTAGGTTCATGGAGATTTTGAATTGCTCGACTCTCGTGATATATCCATTTCTCATTTCTGGATTTGCTCACTGTGCACGGTGATTATTTAATGTGCATATGCGACTTGATTGAATAAACGCTGATTTAACTCGAATGGCCATTCTTACTAAGTGTACTCCTATTGATTTCTATTCACTGTATATAACTGCACTTTATTTGTTGTATGTCATTTACTATTTTTCACAATATGTGGTACCATCGAAAAGCAACCTCAGTCTCCTTGAACGGATCCTAAACTTCCGGTTACTAGCCTATTACAACTCATTACTGTGTTATACATCACATAGACATTATTAGGTATTTATACAGTACTTATTAGTCTTTGCACGGTTTTATCTCGACACAGTTGCTACATAAGTGAATGTCAAACTACCCTAAAGGTGTGTTTATACATTAAACTTCCTTACATTGCCGAACGCCTCAGTACACCTTGAAAAGGGGAAAAGGGGGCTGCACATCGTCCGGCGCTGATAAAGTGATGAATTGAGGTCAACAAATCGTGAAAAATAATTGGAATCACGGCCTCATCCGTCTTCCTTCCTCTCTTGTGTCGGACAGAGCCGGTGTGTTTTTTAAGGCAGTAACACTCCAACCCCTCTGGCTGAATACATTATCATGATCTGCTGTGCTGCTGCAGCCCACTCAACCATTCAAAAGGTCTCTGGCCATGGAAGTGGTGAGAGAGAGAGAGAGAGATGGAGGGAAGAAAGTGAGAGAGGAATGAAGCACAAGATGGACTGACTGTGGAGGTTTGCGTAGGAGAAATGTGAAGGGTCACAGAGTCAAAGGTCATCTGGAGGCTAACGTTCGATAGCTGGTCACTTGCTGTTCGTGCTCTTTGTTACTCCCACGCTTCTATTTTCCTGCCTGCTCGCTTGTTCCGAACAACCGCTAATGCTGGCATTTATTCTAACTTCAGCTCGGACTCATCCATGAAGGATCCGTGTGGAAGTTGAGCTTTTGTAAAGGCAGGAAGGGCCAGCAGAGTAGTTTTTCCTCGGAGATGTGTGTATGTGTGTGTGTGTGTGTGTCATGCTGGAAGTGAAAAAATCACGAGCTGTGTGTCTTACGATGAGAGTGTGACGCATTGCAAACATCTGTAAGCGCCACTTGATGAGTTAACAAATGGGTTTTCGTCTTCAGTGAAGAAACTGAACAACCGAGAAGCCAAAGAGGAAACAAGAGCGCCCCCTTTAGACTTAATTTCGTTGTGCCTTTTGGTACAATGACAATAAAAGAATTCTGATTCTGATTCTGATTCTGACTGTGGAGACTCAAGACGCCGTGATGATTCAACGAGCCACTCGTGATGTTCATGCTGGCGAGATGTCTGGCATTGTAAGACACATGCATCCAGATTAGAATACTAAACCTTTATGAACATGTAAGAGCTCACGGAAACGATGCGCCCCCTGCTGTTCACAATCAGTCTGATCGGCCTTAACGTGATGTGAGCCTGGCACACACACACACACACATGCCGAGCACTTTCTGTGATCCCCAGCAGCTGCAAACATCCCGCGACATGCCAAGCCTGACGCTCCAGTCCGGGCGCTGAAAGTGTGGAAAATGCGTGTAGATGAAATCTTTCTGGGACGGGGAAAAAAAAAAAACGTTCTGCAGCTGAAAAATAACTCCCCCTTTTAGCTTTAATCAAGATTATGATAAATGTTTCAGCCGTGAATCTGGTGACAGATACAGGGCATTTCACAAAGAAAATTGTCCTTTTCTCTCTCTCTTTCTCTCTCTCTATCTCCCAGTTTCTTTGTGAATCTGTGCAGGTGACACAAGGGAAAGAGAGAAGAGAAGCAATTTAGTGGGAGACAGGTGATCATTTGAAGACCGGTGGACAGACAGCAGCTCTTATTGCTATAGGCTGCTCTGTTGTTTGCCTTCCCCCTTTTGGAAAAAAAGGGGGGAAATGGGTGGTGGGGAGACGGGATGAAGGATGGGTAATTGGGTAAACCTTAGCATTTAATAGGAATTCATTCTCTGTGGCTGAGGGGCCAATCAACACGGTGACATGGGACTGTTTTGCAGGGTGGGGAGCTGGAGGAGACGAGGCGAAGTGGAGACGAACAACTCTCTTTTCAAAGCCTCGGAAACTGACAAATCAGGCAGCATGGCACCCACACACACGTATGAGTCAAATCCCATTTTGCAAGGTCTCAAGGAGTCTCTCGCTACGTTTTTTTTCCCCCCTCCCTTCTAAACATAAAACAGCAAAGATCTGCCTTTTTGCTCGTAATTACTCGGGTTTCATAACTCATAAAGGTCTTTTAAGGAAAGTGTGTCTTTACGTGAGGAAACTATGTGGCATAAAAAAAGCCCAAGGTAGAGTTATGATTTTTAAGGGAAAGGAGCATTCACTAAGCAAGTCAGACACTTAAGGCTCATTTTAGATTACTGCTGTCAGGGACGGGAGGATGGAAAAGCAGAAGGAAGCGGGAATTGTTGGGATAAATCTTTCTAGAATTCCACATGTGAGACGCGGCATTGAGGATGTTTTTGTGTTTGCACGCCTGCATACTTACCTGTCCTGAGATTCTCTAAATGAGGCATGAAATTTGCCTGGCACACGTGTGTGTGTGTGCGAAGAATGTGAATGAGAGTGTGTATGTGGTGGGTGTTTGTCGAGCAGTCTGATGTATTTTTGCATTAAAACCCTCCTATAACAAGGCAGGGGGGCTCTCAGGATCCACACATGGGGTCTCAAAGAGTAAAAGGGGCCACAAGATGATTAACAGGGATAAATCAGGAAAACTAGAATCCGGTAACAACAAAATCTGCTTATGTTTTGGACTTTTCTTGGTTTTAGTTATGTATAGTACTGTATAGTTATATCCCTTTAGACCAGCGGTCCCCAACCACCGGGCTGTGGACCGGTACCGGTCCGTTTGTCATTTGGTTCTGGGCCGCACAGAAAAAAAATTTTTTTTTTTTCATTGATGATCAGAGTCTGAAAGATGTTTTATTTTGAAAAATAACCAGATTCTCTCCCAATTTCATCCGTCTGTGCCTCCTGACACAGGTTAAGACAGGTCAAGACGCTCACCTAAGTCACCGGTATGTTACCTCAGTTAAGCCCTCAAGCTGGCAAAAATGAGTAAACCGGGACCGGCTCGTTACGGAGAAACAAGCTCAGGGCTCCTACTAACTCAACCTAATGGTTAATTGTATTTTCATGCACTTATATTCGTTTTTATGCCGGTCGTATCATTTGATTACGACGTAATTATCCCCCACACCTTGAAGGCTGGTCAGTGAAAATATTGTCTTACATGAAACCAATCTGTGCTGTAAAAAGGTTGGGGACTGCTGTTTTATACATACAACCCTGACTGCAGAAAAGCTGGGATGCTGCTTAAAAGGAAAAATCAGAACAGAACGTGAACAATCTTTATTTATCGACAACAAAAAGTGTGTTTCACAAAGTGGTAAATGTCGCTTCATTCCTGCTTGTTAATGAGCCTTTGGAGATTATCTCTTTCATACCAAATCATGATACCAATGAACCAGTTTATGTTAAATGTATTAAACT
>JAQMCX010000002.1:22935653-22953287 GCA_029814765.1 Acanthurus leucopareius | reverse complement strand
AGGGTCTCAAAGAGTAAAAGGGGCCACAAGATGATTAACATGGATAAATCAGGAAAACTAGAATCCTAAAACAACAAAATCTGCTTATGTTTCGGACTTTTCTTGGTTGTAGTTATGTACAATACTGTATAGTTTTATCCCTTTTGACCAGCAGTCCCCAACCACCGGGCTGTGGACCGGTACTGGTCCGTTTGTCATTTGGTTCTGGGCCGCACAGAATTTTTTTTTTTTTTTTTTTTATTGATGATCAGAGTCCAAAAGATGTTTTATTTTGAAAAAAAACTGGATTCTCTCCCAATTTCATCCGTCTGTGCCTCTTGACACAGGTTAAGACCGGTCAAGACGCTCGCCTAAGTCACCGGTATGTTACCTCAGTTAAGCCCTCAAGCTAGCAAAAAATGCGTAAACCGGGACCGGCTCGTTACGGAGAAACAAGCTAAGGGCTCCCACTAACTCAACGTAATGGTTAATTGTATTTTCATGCACTTATATTCGTTTTTATGCCAGTCGTATCATTTGATTACGACATAATTATCCCCCACACCTTGAAGGTTGGTCAGTGAAAATATTGCCTTACATGAAACCGGTCCGTGGTGTAAAAAAGGTTGGAAACTGCTGCTTTATACATACAACCCTGATGGCAGAAAAGCTGGGATTCTGCGTAAAAGAAAAAATCAGAACAGAACGCAAACAATCTTTATTTATTGACAACAAAAAATGTGTTTCACAAAGTGGTGAACGTCGCTTCATTCCTGCTTGTGAATGAGCCTTTGGAGATTATCTCTTTCATACCAAATCATGATACCAATGAACCAGTTTATGTTAAATGTATTAAACTTTCTCAGTCTTTTGTTGCTTCTGTCCTGACTTGTTGAAAACATGCTGCTTGTATCACATTCAGAGTGAGCATGTACTTACAAAAATCAATGAAACAGATAAAGTAACATAAACCTTTTGTACCATTTTCAGATAATTATGTCATATAGTATTCTAAAATCCTCAGATTCCCTTTAATTTGTGTTGTACACAAGGTCCTAACTTTTGTGTAACACACCATTTGGCTGTTGTATTTGCTTTGCATTGTGGTCACAAGACTAAAGGTTGTGAACTATTGTGTTGGAGCATGTTTTTGTGTGTGTAGTGCAGTAAACAGCAGACACAGAGCACCATTAGTTTACTTATTCACCTCCCCAACCCCTGTCTCACTCTCTACGCCTCCGACTCCCCTTTAGTTCATCCGTCTGATCCCCCCCCCCACCTTTGCCCAGACCGCGCAGAGGAAATCCCATCCTCTTAATTAAACAAGGAGCCCCAGGACAGGGACTCAAATGCAATTTGTAACGATTTCCCACAGCCAAGACTTTGATTATACAAGGGCTCTTTATGCTGACCAAAGACTTCTGACCACAGTTAATCTTCCATTGAAACCCATTAGGACTCTCCTCGGCCCCGATCACGCACACCTCCAACATCCTCCCTGCTGACCCACCCACACCCCTTTTCCTCCAACTCTACTGTCCTCCAACCTGCTCTATAACTGCGAAAAACCTGTTTAGGTACAAGTTTGAACCTTAATTTTCTTTAAAACAAATAAATATGTTGCTCAGGATGACGAGTGTGACGGTAAAACACATCAGGGCTTAACAGATGAGCTGAAGTTTAGCCTCAAGAAATAAAAATATAGGGTATAATCATGCATTTATTGCATTATTGACATGATTTGGGAACTTGAGACAACCACGATTCAAGCTAGAGAGGCTGTTAGAAGAGTCAGTGCTTTATGTTATTTAATTTTTATGGTATGGGAAAGGCAGTGTAGGGGGTCTTACATTGACGGACTCTCTGCCGGCGTATTTGACTCGGATCCTGGGCTCCTGAACCACGTCCAGGTTGGTCCCGGTCACCATCAGAGGGGTGTGGCCACTGTGGGAAAACACAAGCGGATTCACTTTTATTTCACATGTTTTTTTTAAAAAACTTTCTCATTTCTCTGTTGTATCTTTTAAAAATCAGGAGGAGAGAAAGAAAGAAAGAAAGAGAGTAAAAGTTCCAGAAACAAATAAAACTGAAAGAAGAAAAAAAAAAGAAACCAAGTAGTTCAAAGGCAATTCTGGACTAAACTTTCAAGCCTTAATGTTCCTCTTCAGAATATTCACCATCGGTTGAAAAAAAGCGCATCAAGCCGGCTTTCATCCTCTGTTTCTTTTGCGAGATAATAGGCTTTGGAGTGGAGGATGATTAGAGATGCTTTTTTAACTGGCTTCGTTTGTTTCAATCAGCTGGTGCAGATTCGGGTTTGAAACATCGAAGCAGCTCGTTTGAGGCGTTTAAGGACGCAGTGGTGGTCCTGAGCTTCATAACGAAAAAAACGGAAACTGACGGATGTGTGTCGCACCACCTGCAGCTGTTGGTGCTGTTGTGAATTTTTTGGGTTGGTTTTTTTTTTATTGTTCTGCTCGTCAATAAAGAATAAATAAAGATCCCAAGCAGGAGACGTGCAGTAATAAATGTCAGACGGCTCTGTGCTTTTTTCATTACGGGTTCACCCAGCGTGGATGGTGAGTTACTGGAGATGGGCCTTGCGCTGTCTGCGAGCTCTTTTAAATCAAATACTTAGCTACTGTTGAGTCTGGACTCGTAAATTGATCTGTTTGTCTCATCGTATCTTATCATATCTCATTGTATCTTAACTTATCTGTCTGCTCTTCCCGTACAAGAATAGACAAAAAAAAATAAAATCCAGGAGAGATGACTGCTACAATTTTCTTCCCCGTCTGCGTCTCCCGTCATTTTTCCCTCCTCTTTTCCCTCAGCGCCATCACACTTCCCCGCTCTCCGTCTCTAAGCCCGAGCCATCTGCTGCGGACTCGCACCTCTGATAGCACATTGTTCCGCAAAAGCCTCTATTTCATCCTCATCCCTCTCTTCCTTTTAATTAATAGTGTATAGTGTGTGTGTCTATCTGCAGAAGATGCTCAGCAGATGGATCAGCAGTGAATTTCGGTGGGAGAATCTCGGTCTCAGCAGCGCCAGTGCTCTCCAATCTGTGAGCTGTGGCGCTTCTATCAGATCCAGACTAATTGGACGAGAACCCAACAGTAATTGAAAGTGCAATATTGACTTGTGTCTGCTTCTTGCCACTGGCCTTAACTGAGTAAAGCTCTGGATGTGGACGTCTGGGGGGAAGGTTGATGGAAGTGGGGGTTCATATCTGAGTGACAGAAGCTCAGGATTGTTGTTGAGGATGTGGATGAAGTAACAAGAACACTGTGTGGACTGAATATAATACTCAGAGAAGGGATGGCTACTGACAAAATGCAGTAGGTTATAGATTATTAATCCTCTTATTACAAATGTATTAAGTAATTAGACAACTATCATTAAAGTATCTTATTTAATTGAATTACTAATGGATTTCTTTCTCTAAAAATGTTTTAAGCTGTGTTTTAATACCTTTTTTTTCCAAGTGCAGTTAAATTTACTGTCTGTCAACGTGTCCTGAGCTTCTAAATGATGCATGTTGATGTTGGCAGCATTGTGAATTCAGGTAAACAAGCTTTTACACCGTGCAGTCGTGTTACAGCGTTTTTTCTGATTTCACAAAGAAAAAGATCAGTCTTGCTTGGCCACCTGTCATGACGTAGTCAGCCTGTTGCAGCTTTGGTAAACCCAGGTTGCCTCATGTAGAAGCTCATTGATTTGACTGTCAAACGAGGTGCAGTGCAAATTCAAACAAGTACAACAATCCAAAACATGGCTCAAAATTTGAGGCCATACTAATGATGGAACCTGTGTTCATGTAGATAAAGAAAGGCGTTCCTGCATGGTGAGAAGATGCAGCATGAATGTTATGTTGTTTATACTTTTACTGAAGGATTATATTTGGATGTTATCCATTTTTAATCAACATTTTAATTTGGTAACTGTTATGTAATTACACATTTTTCCTTGGTAATTGTCTCTGATTTGTTACATGTCATATAAAAAATATTCCTTCTGTGAGATAAGTGACCAGATACAAGTATTCAGTTACTTTACCTTGCGATGCTCCAGTCTGGCTCGATGCGCTGGACGGTGGGGTCTTCTATGTACTCGAAGGTGAGGCTTTCCCTGATCTGAGCGCGATCCACACTAACGCTGATCTGCACCGGGCCGATCCCAGACACGGAGGGGGCGGAATAACACACTATCTCCGTCATGGTCCGTCTACAAGTGAAGCACGAGAGAAAGTTATTTGGATCTTTATCAGTGGAGTAACAGTCATCTGTAATGAAACAGCTGAAGAGAAAACTAAACATATCCTTTGTGTATAGTTTATTAATATGCTCATATTTTTGCAACATAGATCTTGTGTTTAGATGAGCAAGAAGCACCACTTACAACAGCTGAGTGTGTCATTAATTTTGTACTAGCAGCCTTTTTCTGTAATTATCTGAGTTAAAAGAGAAAAAAAAACCCCAAAACAAATACCCTGTCATTCTGTCATGGAAATAAAAAAGAGCTCTAATTACTGCATGGAAGACATTTGTAATACAAACCAGTAAACACGGAACATTTCTCAGAGTTTTTCCGCACTTTTTAAAAGACTTTTGATCCCTCTCATCCTACAATAAATCGTAAATATAAACCCCCGTAAATGACCCGGTGCATGTTGAGACAAACAAACACACAAACAGCAGCTTCGGCTCTGTCTTATGTGCCTGTGCCTCCATGTTATCCCTGCCCACCCTCTGAATTTATCCCATTTCATTAACAGAGGAGAGCTTGTAGCAGAACAGCAGCCCGCCCGCCATCCTCTTTTCCCCTCCCCTGCCAGCAAAACAGTGTAAAAACACAAACCAGTAACCAGCCCCATGTCTCATTAAATATCAACCTTACAACATAGCAGTCAGACTAGCATAGCAGGGCTTCGACGCCTGCAGCGACCACGAGAGGGAAGGAGGGATGGCTGAGTGAAAGGGAGGGAATCTATGCGACTGAGAGACATTAGAGGAAGAAAAAAGATGGAGGGGAGATGAACAATTTGATAGAAAGCCATAGTAAGAAGGACGGGGGGAGTGGATGGATGTAAAGGAGGAAAGATCCATATAAGCACCAGGTTTTTTTTATTTTTTTCCAGAAGCTATTATTACAGGGTTTGATGCAGTAGGTCATCAAAACCTTATTAAGATTTACATAAGTTTCTGACAGGAAGAGAGAAAGGCTTTTTCCCCCGAGGGATTTCTCAGTAATATCGAGTGAAAAAAAAAACACAAGAGAGCCGTGAAATATAGCAGCTTATTTAATGGGAATAATCCCCATCATCTGGGGAACAATAGCTTTTGTTTTTTATTCTTTTTTCATTTTGCATACAGCCGACTGTATATGTGACATTTTCAGACAGTCACATAAGTTGCAGCCAAAAAAAAAAAGTTAAAAGAAACACAAAGTCAAAGAATCTTGCTGCTATTTATATATTTTACAGTTAAGGCATAAAGGTTGCAGGTGTTTTAATCCAGTTATTAAGAAAACGCACCAGTGTATCTGAAGAATATAAAAATAAAAGATGAAATGTTCCTTTTTTGTAGAGATTTTTGCTGTAACACTTTTCCAGTCATGTAATGTAGGTGATAATTGTCGATGTTTGTGAATGGATTTGTTTCACCACCTCAAATTCACGTTGGTGTTGGAAATTTAGACTGTGAAACTGAAATTTGTGTCTTTTATTCAGACTTCACATTTCCGCCTCATCTTAATGTGCAAGTACAATAAAAAGCCTTTGTCCATGAATAATCAGCGTTAAACAAAAGCCCGATAACGCAGGCTCTTTTAGCACATTAAACTTTATGGGCTGCTAATAGCACTTTTACGGTGTATAAATGGGTGCAAAATAAGAGAGAGTCTCACCCGAAGAACTCGCATGTCTGGTTTCCGAACTGCACGTTGACGCTGCTGCCGGCGCCCAGGTTTTCTCCCATTATGGTGACTTTCGTGCCCCCGGACTCCGGACCTCGGCTGGGGGACAGACCCGTGACTGTGGGAGTCTACGAAACAGACGGAAACAGGAAAGGAGCAGAGAGAAAGGAAGAAGCAAGAGTGAGGGGTTACGGATTTTTTTTTTAAGTTAAAAAATAGGCAGCATCTCTGTAGAAAACCTTTTAAAAAAAACCCTTCATGTATTATCACAGATCCGCTGCAAATTACAGTTATTCATACTGCCAGGCCGATGGCAGTGGAGTGAAGCTCTGGCGGAGGGGTAGAAAAAAAAAAAAGGATAAAACCAGGAGCTCTTAGAGTCCCTGAGAGATCCTCCTCCTGTGTGTCATGCATTGCAGGGTTGTGTCTGAGTGAATCTTTTTAAATACAGTCTGAAAATAACTAGTGTTTACAGCTGCAGGCAGCTAGCCCGCCATCACTCAGACAGATGGAGAAATATCCAGGCAGACAGCCCGTCATACAGCGAAAACACACAACCTTCCGCGGAGGCAACACACACACACACACACACACACACACACACATTGACGCAGGCAAGCTAACGCGCCTCTGTGTGCACAAACATAAAACAACAATTTAAAAACAACTAAATGCAGACTCTGTCATTAACGCTGACCCCTTCGCCAAGCGCTCAAGTGTTTGCTGGCTGAAAAAAGACGGTCACACAGGGAGTGTGTCTTGTCGGGGAAAATTGAAGAACACTTCTGTGATGGTGTGTTTCTTTTTTTAGGGCGGCCTGCAATACAAGGGAATTGCGAGTGGTTGCCAATTCTAGGCTCTGTGAAGTATTCTTGGAGGAATTCGGCTTCCCAGAGTAGCAGCTGTAACGCCGGTGAGAGGAAAAAGTAGCCGAGCCAAGAGCATCACGCTGACAAAAACCCTCAAACCTGTCAGCCAAGTGCGACTTCCAGGATGCAGGCTAAAGCAGGTATTCTGAAAACAACAGTGGTAATTACCTGCTGCTGTTAATTGTTAAGGGAGTGCTAATTGTGAAGGGGGGGGGTGATAGAGCGCGAATGGAAAAGCAGATTATCTGTTAGCTGCAGGCTGGGCAGACAGCAAATGACAGAGACGGGGAAATGTGTGTGTGTGTGTGTGTGTGTGTCAGCGTGTGAGGACGAGGAGTAGATAATGTTTACCTGCCGAGCCGAGTGCTGCTTTCCATTTTAGCAAGTTGTTTGTTCGTTTCTTTCTCTCCCTTTTCCCATAATACCCCCTCCCCACCCGGAATCACATGAGATCTACTTTTTTCCTCCCACTTTGTTCGAGTGATTGCTTACAGAATTACATTGGTGGAATATAACTTATTACATTTTGTCAGGCACTTCCATTAAGTACAAATGTGAGGTACTTTTACTTGAGTAATCTTTTTCTCATGTCCATTATGTACAGTCAAGAGGTAAATACTTCTAATTTGCTAAACTCACCAGTAATATCTGACAGCTTTAGACACTAATTACTTTATAAACTAGATTTTTTGCATTTAAAACACATTATTTGTATAAGTACTTAATTTAAGTAAAGAATATTCTTCACCAATGCAGAATTTTAACAAAAACCAAAAACACTGCGAGAGATTTTAATTATACAAAAACACAAACACCTCCAAGAAATCTTGGAATGTATTATTCCTTTTTCCACCCACTGAGCAATAATGCTGATCTGCTGGAGAATCATAAAGAGAACATGAGGCTTTTTTTTTAATTTGACTTCATGATCCTGCCTCAATAAAGGCAAACAGCATCTACAACCGGAGTGCAGCAGAGATCGTTAACGGAGACCCCTTGAAAGCATTGTGCTGTTAATGGAAGCATGTTATTTGCAAAATAACAAGTAAGCATACACAGAGCTGCTTAATTACATCCGTAGTCAAGGCAACTCACACATCGTTATTCGCCTGTGGTGCATAAGCAATTACTTTGCAAAAAAAAAAAAAAAAAAGTAAGAATCACTTTTAACTGAACTAACTGTACGTTTGTATCACTTTAATGCAGCTTTTTAGGTTTGTAACAGGTTTTACTAACGTCCATTACCGGGAATGGATGCCAAGTTCATGGCCTGAGGTGGAAGAGTTAAACAAGCTGCTTAAATATATGAGAAAGTTTTAAGTTTATTACTTTTTAGGTGTTTCTGGTACAAATAAATGAAAATTGCAAGTCAGCACCAGTGCAAGTCTGACAAAATGGACAATATCAGCCTTTATTCAGTCACTTACTTTCTTTGCTTTAAGGGCTCACTTAAAGATGACATGCAGGCAACACTTAGTGAGGTTGCCTCTTTTCACAGTGTGGTGAAGAAGCAGAACGCTGAATGTAAAAGTGGCAGAAAGAAACGACTGCACAGAGGCGATGTTGTTCTTTTTCTTAGACAGAGCTGACTTAATTCTCAGATACTTGAAACACAATTACTAGAAAATCTTATTAGAGTCAAAGTTTCTGTGTAATCACTCAAAGAGCTGAACTATACGTGAGTTAAACGAGAGCTGTGTTACTCGTCTCCTTCCACCTTAAGCCACGAACTCGTCAGACACTCCTCATATATAACAGGGTGATTGAGAGAAATGTGGTGTTGAGTGTAATCGTTACCACAAAGGAGTAGAGTTGCATGGAACGAGCCCTGAGCTCCGGTCTGCACTCTCCAACGCACAGCTGGACCGGTCCGGGTCTGCTGTCTACAGGAGCTGGATCCATCTCACAGACAATCCTGCACAAACACACACAGTAAGTCATTAAAATCACCGCACAAAATAAAGTTTTTTTAAAAGCAGAAGATACTCAATTTTTTTCTTGTAAAAGCTGCACTGCAGAGATATTCACCCCCTAAAAATAACTAAAAGCTGAAAAGTTGTCTTTACGTTTAAATGCTTGAGCGAAGTTGGGAAAAAGTAATCAAATTTTCTCTGCTTGATATCGATTTATGTCCCTCTCTAAATGCAATTTTCTTATTGTTGTCTCACTCATTTCATTAAAGGACACATCCAGACATCGACGAGGACCCCCCTCTATGAAACACTTCAAATGAGAAGGCTGCACACCCACCCTGAGCGATGTAAATATCCCATCAACCACCAGGCCCCCCAACAGCGCCGTCGTACTGTGCTGGGGTAGTGCGTCCAATGTAAATCATACGGTGGGATCAATGTAGCTTTATCAAACCATGTGATCAGGTGTCACTGAGCGCCGCAGGTGACCAGATCGAATGACATAATAAAACCAGGACGTCTATTGATCGGCGGTGCCAGCAGAGTAATAAAGTACAAGAAGCAATCACAGTGTGGGAAGAAAGACGGAGTCCGTGGTGGAGCAGGTGGTGGAGTCGGGCAGGAGAGGAGCAGACGAAGCAGAACAGACGTATTATTATTTTCCAGTGCTGATTACGTGAATTACAACAAATGACTCGAGATTTGTCGGATGAACCGTGTAGAAGTGAGCAGCTAGAGGAGGATTTACTCTCCACCTTCCTTCCTCCACCTGTTGGTCTGACCGTACTGGTCTTTTGTGAAGCTGCACATTTATGGGAAAAAAAACGTTTGGCTTTTACGAAACTGAACATTCAACAGCATGTTCTCATCCTCCACCAAGAGGCCTGCTCTCTCCGTAAACAGCATCCTTACTAATGAGGACTCACTTTGGCTGCTAAAAAAATACTACAACACCAGCCCTCCGAAAAAATAGACTTTCTGACTGCTGAAAAAACAGCTGAGACTTTTTCTTCAAAAGCAGGAGTGGCTTTCACACACTCCTCTGAAGTATGAAACATAAAAGACATATAAATATGTATGCCTCTTCTTTTTTTTTGTCCTATCCAGTCCAGTCCAGTCCGCTATAGGAAGCCTGGCGACTGAATTAAGGCTCAAAACCAAAACAACGACAGTCAGATGAGGTCGTGCATACAAAGAACCTCGAGCCGATTCGACCCCGAGCGGCTGTGAATAAAAAAGTCCGGCTCAGAACGTCTTCATGAAGACTTCGGCTCCCTCTGAGTTCGAAACTAAAGGGGTCGAAGGTTACTTTTTTAATTTCGCTCAGTCTATTTTTTTTTTTTTTTTTTTTTTTTTATGCCATATAAATGAATTCCCCAGCTTGTCCCCAGTTGGATTAAAGTGCTGTCAGATCAGTGTGCTGCTGACAAATTGTCCCCTACAGCCAAGTGGCACATAGTGAATTTTAATTACAACTGCCCAGTTAAGGACCAGGAACGGGCGTCTACTGTATGTTACATATTTAGAAAAACCCCCAAAAGAGGGGAATAAAACTCTGATTTAATTAAAAAAAATAACAAGTAAGTCAGTAGCACATGTGCGTGCGTACGTGTGTGACTTAATGTATGTATAGTAACAGCAGCATAAGACTTAAAGTGTGTGAGGAACAGCGATGGCGCAGTGCTGAGCTGTTCTCTTTCTGAGGGCAGAAGTAGGCCAAGGAAAGAATTAGGGTTAAAGGCTCCTCTGAGAGCCATGACTGTGATAGCCTATGTGTGTGTGTGCCTGTTAGTGTATGTGTGTCAGCTGTCTCTCATTGCATAGCTATATATTGAAATCTCAATGCGTATCCTGTGATTCCAATACAGTTTTAACTCTGGAAAAGAACTACTAACACTTGCTAACATCTGGTTTTTCTTTAGTACAATCGTCAAATGCTTCTGCAGCAGTCACAGGTGTTTCAGATCAGCAGTGATGTAAACATGACACCTGATTGGACATGCTAATTTTTGCCCTTTTTTCTGGTGAGATGTTGCGACGCTGATGAGTTTGAACATTTTTTACTGCTCTTCACACTCTGAAAACATCTTGCAACCTCAATTTTTGTCCCACAAGATGCCAAAAATCTGGTGCAACAGAGGCAAGACAGCCAGGTGAGAGAGTTTCCCCTGAAAGGAGGTTAAAGAGGAGACACAGAGATGTGTGAGAGACGCTGCGTTATATAAAACAACATTTTCCATTTGTCTCCAACCAGCAGCGCTCAAATATCACACAGTCTGCGTTGAGTTTGAAAGCGAGGCTAAAGTAGACTGGAGATAAAAGAAAAGTAGGCTAACAGCTATAAGACTGTCACTGGCCTCAATGCTGCTTTCTGCCTTTTTACTGTTTTCTCCAGTGAGTTTGTGAAGTCGTACGTGACAACCAGGAAAAAAACAGAGAGGCAGACTTGTTTACCCACAGTGGGAGAGGAGTTTATGGCAGAGTTAATTTTGACTGATTTAGTCCTGGTGTTTTGAATAACACACCATTTAGTTTTAGTCATATTTTAGTCATCTGAAATCTTTCAGTCTTAGTCTGGTTTTAGTCTACTAAATACCACAAGAGTTTTAGTCTTAGCCTAGTCTTAAGTCTTTTAATCTTAGTCTAGTTTTAGTCTATATTTTAGACCAAATATTATATAGGTAAACAACCTAACTGTCGTGAAAATGTCTTCGAAACTGTGCAAAGTTCTGCAAACTCGTCTTCCTCCTCCTCCTGTGAGTGTGTAACTGCCGCTGCGTTTCACTGTTGCGCCTGCACTTGCAGCGGCTTTTGAAAACGGCTCTGCTGCTCTGTAGATCAACCTACCCTCAAAAGATTCACTCTGATTGGATTTCTTCCTAACTTGTCCCACAAAAAGGGGAGTTTTAATTGGATCTCTTCTCCATTCGTCCCGCCCTAACATTTTCATCTCATTTTTATTTGTTGACTAAAGTGTCAGTTATATTTTGTCACAGTCTTTGTCTTCATGTCTGACTTTTTATTTAGTTTTTATTTAGTTTTCATCCGTAAAAAGCTTCGTTGACAAATATTTTTCGTCATAGTCTTCGTCAACGAAATTAACACTGGTCAGTACCTCATAAACCTACAGGAGTTTCACAAGTTTATTCTTGGACACAAAGGAAGCAAATGTAAAGACCTGAGAACTGGACTGATGCTTCTCTCTCACTGTGTTTTCTGAAAACAAACACATGCGAGTTGTTTTACATCCTGCTTAGATAGCAGTCTCACAAACTCCTGTGCCAGACTTTTGAATGTAAACTACTGATTAAAATATAACAATACAAAGGTTTTTGAGAATCCAAACAATTTTACAAAGTTTAATATCACCATAAGTAGCAGCAGAATGTCCTCAGCATGTCTGCAGTCCTTTAACTTAAAAAAAGTCAGAAGCAGAAAGCAACTTTCATATTGCGACACGTGACTGTGATGTCAGTTAAACACCACAGAAAATAACCTACAAGTAGTGGAATACAGTTCAATCTGAGAGACTCTTTTGTTTTACTGCATGAGATGTAACTTTGTTTGTGTGTGTGTGTGTGTGTGTGTGTGTTTTCAGGCTTAGCAGTGAAGGGGTGGAGCTGTTGTCAAAGTTACTCCAGGTCAGTTATCTCTTACTGTTTTTCTTTTCAGTTTAGAATATGAACATATGAAAGTATAAAAACTCTTAAAAGAAACAAATCAAAAAGTAGAGGACAAGACGTCACAAACTTCATCCCTCCTGACATTTTACCTTATTAACAAACATTTTATTTTCATCTATTAAAAGCTCATTAAAAAAGTTTTTGATCGAATAAGGATATTTTGTGACATCATCACTTTTGAAAAAAAAAATTCCACCACAACTGAAAGATCCTGTAACTTGATGATTAAGAATTTCAGGAATTGTTTTGTACTTTTAGTTTGAGGGGAAGAAGCGGATCTCAGCAGACGAGTCAATGAGTCATAATTACTTCAGTAACCTTGGAAACAAAGTGATGACCCTTTCTGACAGTAAGTTTAAATGTGGCCTTTGACCCTGTTTTTTATCTGCAATGCCACTTTGCTCTGTGACCCCACAAAGTCTGTCTGATTGTTGTTTCAGCTGCGTCAATCTTCAGTCTGCCAGAAATTCAGCTGGAAAAAGAAACAGTCAGAGCCTCAGTCACACCTGATTCAGGTAACACACACACACAGACAGACACAAAGTTCACCCTTTAGATCTCTTAACCTTTTCATCACAACAAAACACCTGACTGCACTCCCCACCCTCTGACTCACTTGCACTCACCTGAAGTCCTGTGGGAGACGTTCTTGAGACGATGGAGCTCCTGAGCACAGATGCAACATGTGGCAGCCAACAAGGCTGAAAAATCTAACTTTTAACAGGTCAATCATTTTTCAGACAATATAAGTGTTCTTTTTTTGAATGTCTCAGCAATATCAACAAAAAAGCAGCACAGTTAAACATCAGAAACAAAAAAAGTAGCTAATAAAATAACCTGACCATAATGTCCATTGAGTAGCTGAACAGGAGCTTTTGATTATATTACAAAGTTCACTTTTGACTATCTGCAGCTCCATGCAGATCCGTCTTACCCCAAAGCTGATAAACAAATCAGGGGTGGGTAACTATTAAATCTGTAAAAGATTATTGAAAAGACTAACTGTTTTGGTAAAAATGTTTCCATCAAATAAACTTATTAATAAACTTTGTAGTTACACTCAAAATGCCTCAGGGGTCCTCCACTTCATGTCTTGATACATTTTTGTATTTCTGTGTAGTTTGTCTAGTAGCAGCTTCATTTTTTCCTATTTTTTCACAAGTAAAATAATTATGTGTTTTGTCTCAGACTTGGTCAGGCAGAACCATCATGCAGGCCAGTTCTGACCGTGGGTTTAACAGTGACCTGGTCTGCACTAAAAGACATAAACTCTAAAAACACGTATGTGTAATGGTACAGTTTAAGCTAATCAGTCAGTCAATCAATTTACTTTACTATATACTTATTTATTTGATTTGATATGTTTTAATTAATCCACTTGGCAACTTTAAAGAGATGAAGATTACTTCAGTAAATTCATTATACATAAGTACATACATTCATACATTAACTAATCATACTAATGTAGAGTGCAGTGTTGTGCAAAGTGTAGCATAGCTGTTCTCAAAACAACAGGCAGAAGTGATGGTCCCAACTGTACATCAGCTGAAAGTTAAAACAGAGTTGGATGGGGGGACTCAAACACAGGGAACAGGGGCTGGAAAAAGTACAAAAAAGTAAAAGCCAGCTTAATAGTGTTCATGAAAAAGTCTAACCAGGCGTTGCAAAGAAGGACCTTGACACTGAGACTGCAGATGTGCGAGTGTGTCACATGATTTGGCGTAATACTAAGTCTTTGATAACTGGGCCACATTTAGTTCCTCCACTGTGGAGGAACAAAATGTTATGACTGAAAGCTACTAGTAAAATGGCTTGTAGGTGGACGCTGTGCAAAGATAGTTTTGTTGTAGTTTGATTCTAAAGATGGAACTCAATGTTGAGTTTAAATCTCTTTTTTTGTCTAGCAAACAGTCCGTCCAGAAGGCGGAGTCTGCTCTTCTGACATCATTGGAGAAGCAAAGTCAGCTATTCTGACATAGTCAGGAAGGCGGAGCCAGCTGCAGAAAACAAACAGAACTGAAATGATGATTAAACAAGAGAGGACGATGGCAGGCTGCTGTTTGCACAAACAGACGAATGCAATAATGAATTACAGCAGCCATTTGACCAATCAGCAAAGTGCTTCTAACAGCAGCAGAGTTCCCTCAGTTCACCAGTGCATCGATGAGTTAAAGTTGCTGGAGTGAATTCTGTCTTCCACATTCACTGAAAGTTTTTAAAGACTCTTCACAAGATCCTGGAAAACCTGGAACTCGGATGCAGCTTTGTTGTCATGGAAACACCTGGATACAGTCAGTATCACCTGTGTGACAGCAGCACTGATAGTTTACTGTTTTTCCAGTTTACATAGTAAACATCAGAGGGGACTTCACAAAAACAGATGATGATTTAAATCTTGTCTGTTTGAGGCTGGAGATATTTGTGTTTTTGATTTGGACTACAGTGAAACAGATTTTTTATATTGTCATTGTGCGAGGGGGCAAAACAATAGAAACACCTAACAAAGAAATATGTATCATGTTAAAATGAAAATTACACCATTCAGTGTGGTTGTGCAGAGTTGTTTTTGATTGCAAAGTTTGTTTCAGTTAATCGCACAACAACAAAGACTGGAAAAGCTGAAAAGTGTAAACAGAGTTCATCATCAGCTCTGACAAGAAGTACTGCAGGAAGATAACGTTTGACCAGTTTTACAGTGAGAAGTGAATATAATGAATATAAAGTTTGAGACTGAAGTAACAGGAGCAAGCTGATGAAAAATGTACTTTTTAACGTCCAGCTCTTCAGAGTTTTTGAAGGCTTTATAATCTGTTTCTGCATGAGTACAGTGTTACATTGACAGAACAGTGTTATTTAATCTTGAACATCTGCAGGAGAAGCCATGTTTGTTCAAACAGAAAATAGTTTTTTTCTTAAAATCCTTTTCTGCTGTTCTGCATGTGTGTGTTGTACATTCAGACTGTACACTGTAACACTGTTAATATATGTACAGTATATATTATTACTGTGAAAATACGGTAATATTGTTAATACATATACTGTAAATCTGCAGTAAACAGCTGTAATCTGTTCTGTGTTCTTATTGTTTAAAGAATTTGATTTTAAGAAGTTTTGATGAATTATTTTTGTGCTAGTATTTTATTGAGATCAACCAGCTGTGTCTGTCAGTAGAGTTAGGGTTATACTGTGGGAATCAGGAGAGATTGGTCATTGTAACCTGAGATTCAATCAAACAAATTCACAAACAAAAGAAAACTCTTCTAGATCGAGTGTTCTTATATCAGAGACAACACAATTTTTTGTTTCAAGTCCCTGAGGCAAACTAACTGTCGAGACCTTGCATTTTGCTTTTGAGAGTCCTTGTGTCTGTGGGTGGGGTTAGAGGGCTTGGTCCTTGACTGGATTTGACTGCAGGTACAGCTTATTTGTGGTCACAGTGGGACTCTTTCCTGATTTGTTAGTTCCAGTTAGTAAGTTTTGAGATTCTCGTCCCTTGAGAAAAAGTTTTTCATAACTTCAAAAAAGTTTGTAGTTTTTTCCAAGTCATATTTATTTTACAGTGTTTGATGGTAAAAGTTTTAATTTTTTTATGCTGTGAAGATATGTAAAATAGAGAAATATTTATCAGAAGACAGTTATGAATGATGAGTGTAAACAACAATGTGTTTTGATCAAAGATGTCTTTAATTTGCTGTTAAATGTTACACATGTACATGTTTGTATGTTAGAGGTTACACAGAGATTGTACAGCGCCTACAGAAAGAATGTTCTTCTTGTATGTTTTAAAGTGATCTGCAGTCTAATTTGTTGTTTTTCAGTAGAGCTCTTTTAAGCAGTATTTTGTAGAAATAAATATTTTGAGATTTGTTCAGTTTCTGACCGCAACACCTCTGTTATAACCACAAATCCCAGTTTTTAGTAACTGTATTGTCAACTACAGAAAAAACTTGTCATCATAATTTTATATCCTGAAAACTTCTGGCTTGGAGTGGCGGTAAAAATGTGCCCGCAGTTGCTCACAACTGTGAACTTGTGTTTCTGTTTTTGCATGAATATATTTTAATTACATTCACTGAAATGCGAAGTGTTGAAACACAAAAAGTTAGAGGAGAAAAAAATGGAAATGTCATGCTGTTTGTTGATCTCTTTTTTTGTGTGTGTGTGTGTGTGTGTGGGGGGTAAAATATGTTGAAGGAAGTGACGTAACAGGACAGAGTCAAAGTTAAAGTTCATTTTGCCATGCTTGTGCTGAGTTCACAATGAATGACTGTTGAATGTAACAACCAACTGTTAATGTGGTCAGTAGTTTACAGTAATAATGTATACATATTTATTGAATTTTGGATAATTTTTAATCTGAATGCACAGAAAACAGCTTTTAGATCAAAGCTTAAAGATTAGACATCTCTTTATTGGTCACTGATTCATCTGGATTTTGTTTTTACATACATGAACTGAAGTAACCTGATTCAAACCACTTAGTAAACCTGTTCTTTGAAAGCAGATTACTGACATCTGATGAATGATAATCTGTAAACAGGTCACAAGGTTTTACACCTGGTTTATCATTGTTTATTGTTAATGAACAGAAACTGAAACCGTCATTATTAAACTAGGGAAAAATAAATTTAATTAAAATACGATAATACGGGATCAGAAAAAAATCGGACATTTCCAGTGTTCATTTTCTGATTATTTTCACAGTTAATTCCTCCTTTTTAAATGTGAAAAATAGACAAAATCTTTTAGTTTATTAATCTGTTCTGTTTTCCGTGTTTTCAGGTATTTATCTGTTTAGAATGAATGTGTAGGAAAGATGTTTGTTTGCTGCCCTTATGGATCCAAATGCTGTTTTCTGTGCTTTTCTACATCAATTAACACGCACTGTTTTGCTCAACACCATACCAAAGTTATCTGCAATACACTGCACTGCATGATGGGAATCTTCCAGATAACTTTTATGCTGTTAAATCTTATATTCTTCCATTTGCCAAGAAAGCAATGTGATGTATCTGATGCTATAACTTATCTGCATACTTGAATATAAGTCCAAGTATGGAAAATAAAGTATATCTTATTATTGTGTGTCATTATGTTTACTACATGTATCCTGAGTATATTTACAGTATATATAAAGATATACACACATTAAAAATATTTATTTATTGTCAGCATTTGTTGTTTTTTTGGTATTTACTAGGGGTGTGAATCTTTCACTCACAAAACGATCCGATTCAAATCTCGATTTACAGGCTACGATCCGATTCAGGGACG
>JAQMCX010000002.1:22919845-22935553 GCA_029814765.1 Acanthurus leucopareius | reverse complement strand
CCCACAAAAAGGGTAGTTTTGATTGGATCTCTTCTCCATTCGTCCCTCCCTAACATTTTCATCTCGTTTTTATTCGTCAACTAAAGTGTCAGTTATATTTTGTCACGGTCTTCATCATTATATCTGACTTTTTATTTAGTTTTTATTTAGCTTTCGTCCGTGAAAAAGGTTGGTTGACGAATATTTTTCGTCATAGTCTTCGTCAACGAAATTAACACTGGTTTATGGTTAATCAACAGGTTTACCAGCATTTAAAAACCTGCACATATGGGTTAATTGTTGGTGTAAATAATTGATTTTCAATGGCGCATCAATTAACCTATGATAGCTGCATAATTTCGGCCTTTATCTTTCAAAAATATCACACGATTCAATTTTTCCTCGCAGTTCAATTTCACTAAGAAAATTCCACACCCAGAGCCAATCCAACCTAATCCAGATATGTAAATATATCTAGTGAAGGTAAAGCATCTTAGCAGTATGTTGCTTTTCCCTTGCGAGGTCTGCATCACCTGGGGAGGTTAAACAGCCATAAGGCACTGAGTTTCTCACTCCGAACACGTCTGCGTGTCTTTGCCGAGGGGGTGGGGGTGGGGGAGACGGGCAAGTTGTGAAGCATGGGCAACATTTCATTAGTTCAGGGTGAGCGGGACACACTTTAACGTGATGTATGCACAGCGTGGGACAATTAGGGAGGTAAACACGAGTAAACACACACAGCTGTTATGGGATTGTTGCTGACTAGATGATGCTACGGAGAGGAGGGAAGCGGGCTAGTGTGCTGCAGGGGGAGAACGGCGATGTCAGGGCCAGACTGTCTGGACCCGCTCCAGTCTTCATTAAAGCAGAGATGGTGGAGACAGCGGCGTGTTCTCACAATATACACACTGATCAGAGTTTTGTAGCCGTTGTATCTCGTACATACAGCCATGTATAATACCACAGTCTAGATGTAGAGCGTTAGAAGTGCTAGTTATTTAATTCATGTTTCTTATCTTGTAGCTCCGTAGTTTGTTTCCTATTAAGAATTAAGAGATTTAGCAACAAATGGGACGATTACTAATAATAATGCAATTTCATGCTGCATGGCAGTGAAGCAAACCTTCGCCAAACTGCTTTCTTTTCACTTAGGATTTAGGAAAGCATTGTCAAAAATTAGCATTATCACATTTTCTTGTAGTTTTTCAATCAGCGTTTGAATAATAAGCAAAGTTCATCCTGTTTGTGCGACTCACTGTTCAGCGATGATGTAACCTTCCTCCACAGGGGTGCACCTCACCCCCGCCACCTCCACGTTGCCCACCATGTCAGAGAAGGCCAGGCCAAGGTTCGTGCCGTGGATGGTCACCCTCGTGCCTCCCTCCGGGGGTCCTGCCACCGGAGACACCTGAAGGACAAACAAACAAAGACAAAGTCGGGGAGAAACTCGTAAATGTCTTCGGTGAAAAGTGACACTGAAACGAAGTTCGCTTCTTCAGTTCTGGACCTTGAATGGGCACAAGTTTTCTACGGATGCTTGAGGGTAAGTGTGCTCTTACGGTCCAGGTGGCTGTTAGAGCAATTAAGCGCCCTCCCACGCCTGCATCCACAGAATGTCAGAACATGCCATGAGTCATTGTGTCTAACGTTTTGTTGCCTCTGCCGTCTAAATATGGCAACACTCTCACAGGCAAGCGATCAAATACGAAGGCCAACCCTTTTCTTCAACAGCTCCTTCCTTTAAGCGCCAACATCCAAAATCCAACAAGAGAAACTTCACTTTTTTTTTTTTTTAATAGTCTGGAGATGAATGCATGTGCTCAGATTCTGCTTCTGCTGCCATGAATGATAAATCTAACAAGGGGCCATATTAATGCTTATTGCAGACCACCTACTCATAAAATACAATATGGCTGCCCAGCATGACCTTGGCACAGGGTGGCACACTGCCTTCTGTGCCGCAGAGCCCTGTTGAGGCTCTGAACTGGCCATCATCCAGCCCTTTAAACAAGAGAGGAGAGGAGGAGGAGGAGAAGGAGGAGGAGAAAAAGGAGTTAGTGCAGGAAGAGAGAGAGAGAGATAAAGAAAGAGCAGGAGAGGAGACGACAGTGTTTGTGGGAGCAAAAGGAGATAGAGGAGAGTAAGAAAGAGGAGGGCAGAGGGGAGGAGATGACTGTCACTTTGCTATGTGGAGCTGCTGGTGCAACGTAAACAATCAATATGCTATTACTGGCCATGCAAGCACAAAAAAAAAAAAAAAAGGAAAAGAACAAGAGTAAGTCGTGCCCGCTCACTGAGCCGCAAAAGTGCCACGTGATGATGGCGACCCCTTCGAGTGTCGCTGCACACCCTCTTCTCCCTGAACCCCCCCCACCCCCACCCCACCCTCCTCCAACAACTCCAACACCCACTAGGGTATTGCGGCTTCCCTGTGGGACACCGGCTTTGTAATCTAGATTCAGTGGACATTAATTGCTCTGGATGTAAAGTAAGTGTGTCACTGCACTGCCTGAGGGGTCTGAATACATGAATCTTTTAGCACTGCTTGGGCATGCAGGGTATAAGGGGGTGTTGGGGTGGGATGGGGGGGGGGGACATAATGGCTAAATATATCCATGTCAGGCGATGGCAGCAGCTATTCGAGTAGACTTAGTGATGGTTACATAAGCAATGTAAGGGCCTGCGAGAGAACAAGAGACCGAGGAGGAGAGCAGACTGTAAGAGCAAGAGAGAGAGAGAGAGAGAAAAGTTAAAAAAAAAGAAGAAGAAGAAGAAGAAAAGAGCAGTGGAAAATGGAAAGAGCAGCAGAGGGAGCGTTGATGCCACTCTGTTCGGTCCGATCAGCCATGATGGATGACAGGTGAGGCGGGGATGGTGACAGGACAGCAGTGCCGTATCACAGATGGGCATGCTAAAAGCTTGGGAGACCTCCTCCTTCTACCCTTGAGGGCTGAAATGGAGCCCTTCCCGCGGTGGACCGAGCACAGGATGACAGTCTAATCCATGCATGAAACCCATTTGACTGAGCTCCACTCCATTGGCAGATAGAGCCTTGATTCATGAGTGGATCATAGAGGAAAAAAAACACACACACACACAAAAAAAAACACCACTTCAAAGGCTCACGCCGCCGATGTCTGCAGGCTGGAAGGCGTGAGAGAAGTGCACCTCTTTGTCACAAACAAATGAACAAAAATCCATAAAGAGCCGTCCTTGTTCGCTCCGGAGGCTCCGGTTTGATGTCTGTAAACCGGATCCTAATGACCTCTGCCAGACCAGAGGGAACCCACTGCACTTACGTACTGTAGATAATCTTTTTCAGAGGGGGCGGCATTCGTCTTTATATTTCCCTGCTTCATCCTCTTCTTTGCATCTCTTTTCCTTTTTTCTCTCCCTTCTTTTTGCTCTCTGTCTTTCATCATCTCGTCTCCCTCAGGCTAGGTGATACATCCACTCCCTCCCTCCCAGCACCAGCATGCTTGTATGTCTTAACATTCAGACTTCTCAGAGGGCAAAAGGAAGAGGAAACCTCATTGGACATGCATGCACACCCTGTACCCCCTTCACCCCTCTACCCCACCCAGTGCTGCCATGCCATGCCATGCCATGCCATGCCATGCTCCTCATGTAATCCTTTTTAAAAGAGCTGCCGCCTGCCTGCCATTGTCACACAGTCAATAGAGGCTGAATCCCAACAAATAGCAAGTCAGCTTGCACGTCGCACTCCCCGAACCCCCCGCTCTTCTTCCGCTTTCTGTAGCATAATCTATCTCTGCAGCTCAGGGGATCAGAGCTTTGGCCACTTACAACCATTATTTCCTGAGACATTCTGCAGGATTTGGCAACAACAACCAGAAAAAAAGACTAAAGAGGGGCGAAGAGAGACGGCCTGAAATGAGCAAAGAGGCAAATAAAGGAATCCACAAGGAAAAGAAAGAGTTTTGTTTTTTTTCAGGGAGATGATCTTCTAGTTTCTAGAGATGGAGGAATGGCTGTGGATGTGAACAGCCTTGGGGAGGGGGAGTGGGGGGTGTGGCAGCTCAGAGGTTAGACTCATTCAGCTGAAGCAATGGTGGGGAAAGTTGTGCTGATGCAGCCGAGGCTAAACTCAATACACACAGAGCAGAGGGGGGCAGAGGGGGCATTATGGCGCCCCGGCTGCCTCCAGGCTGTGCAAGCCTAGCATGCCACCGCTGCAACTGCAGGAGCTGACGGAGCTGAATGACAATTTTCCAAGACCATTCAGAGCTAATGATGCTCAATCACATCGCCTATTCTTTCCATGAAGAATGTCAGCATTTTTTTTTTTTAACTAACTGTATATTCTTTATTATACAACTCTGAATATTTATTGCAACAGAATTTTTCATCCTCCTCGAAGCTCTGAAGAGTTTCTCCCACATCGTCACCACTTGACAAGCTGATGTATTTCCATTCTTGCAATAGCTGGAAATGTTGCTTTTGAAATTAAATAGCCCTGGATACAATTTAGGAGCTTGGAGTTAATCTCTTTGTCTTTGGACTCTGCTCAGACTAATTCGAGCATGTCACATTTAATTGTGAGTAGCACTTAATGGGCTTGATAAAAACCCCACTGATCACTTGTTCCCGAATAAACTACATCCTAAATACTTTATAGGCTTTTAAATGTCTTGTAGTCAGCCAAGAGATATGGGTTCTGATAAAAAAAAAGAGGGTTTTTTTAGTGTTTTAAGAGGAGAAAACAAGAGACAAAATGATGGTATAAAGGGTGTTTTTTTGTGGACGTCTGTGTTTTCCTCAGTGAGTTAAACTCATGCTGCGTGTTTGAACAGATTATAAGATGTAGATGTTTTGGGGTAAGTTGGTGTTGGCTGTAGACTCAATTTACTGTGCAGCAGCATTTTGTTCTTCCCTTCTCATGCCTGGTTTGATGAGGGGAAGCGTGCACGCCGTACAGCAAACCCTCTGAGGGGTTACAGCAGCAGCAGCAGCAGCGGCAACGAGGAGGGTTTCAGATGCAGCATGATGCTAACTGATAGGCCCACCATCATCCCCGTGGTGTTTTAAATATCAACAATGAGCTCGCATACGCCGGGTGAGGTAGAAAGAAAGGGAGGAATCCTTTTTTTTTTTTATTCCTGTCCTAAGGCAAAAGCTAGATGTTTATATTCGCTGTCATTGGGAGGCAGGGAAAGCCTCTTCGCTCTACTGTAAACTCGTACAGAAGCCACGGCCAAAGCCTATTGAAGAGATGCCTTTCATATGCCCATCTAACTCCCAGCTTCATTTGATGTCGTTCCCTCTGCTGTTAGCAGGGGCTTACATCTCTTCAATATTAATGGCCCATGGTGGGAGGCACCATGGCACTTAATAGAAACATTAATTATTCAAGAGGCCTATCTTGTGGTAGGCACATCTACTAATGTGCAAGTATGTATACAAATCAGCTCATGATGGGGGCTTCGGTGCATACAATCAAAACCAAATTTATTAATAAATTCAGCCCACCAGGGGGATGTCTGCTTCTTAAAGAAACTGTAATCACTGAGAGACGGAGGGGGGTAGGGCGCGGCGCGTACCGACGCCGACTTCACCGGCAAAATGAAGAGGAGAAATATTGGCGTGTGTGTGTTTGTGTGTGTGTGTGTGTGAAGTTCGTGCTGGCTTGTGAATCATGTAAATGAAAGCAGAGTTGGCTTTGCCACCTGCAGCTGTAAACAGACCTGAGTTCAGACAGCCCACAGGGTCCCTGTTTTTCTTCTTCTTCTTCTACTCTTTCTCTGCTGCCTCTACACCTTCTTTTTTTTTCATGGTTCAGTCCTCCGGTCTTGTTCTTTGTTCCGTCTGTTGCCTCACTTAACCCCACTCAAACCCTCCACACTCGCCTGGCGCTCATTCACAATTTAAACATCTCCTGAATGTAGAGAAAAGGGAATAACCTCGCAACACTCTGACTCTGCAATGCTTTCCATCAGGAGGCGGACATGAGTTATTTATAATTATTTAACTGTATTTGTGTGCAAATAACTTGCCCCCCCTCTGCAACAATGAACATTTTGCATCAATCTTTGGTGAGTATATTGTTTATTTTGTAGGAAAATGCTTTGGCAAGAGGTTTTTTACACTCAAGTGAACATCTCCAGCTAAGAATCAAAGGCTTTGCAGCTGCTGCAGGTGGACAAATGCTGCGTCTTTCCTTTCATTACAAACTCTAATGTCTTTTTACCTGTTTTTTTTACCTGTTTTTTGACTATAGGCATGTCTGTAAGCCCTCACTATGGTTCTGACAAACCCCGTGTTCCCTGTAGATGTTTGAGATGATGAAAAGTCTTCTCCGGATATCTTGAGGTGATATCTCGTCAGGCTGGATGCTCTGATCAATACATTACAGGATGACCGGCGGTGTCAATAATTGAAGGTGCTGAATGTTTAAATGCAATTTTGAATGCATTGTTTATTTAAAACCTCAGCTTTGCTCATCAGGGTGGGGTTCGGCTGAAGCACCAGTTTCATGGACAAACAATGATTATTTTACATATTTTGCATCTCATTAAAAGTGTGTATTTTCTTGTCCTCAAATAAAAATAACAACATAACCCTCATGTACACTTCTCATAGGGTTAAATATAAAATCTGCCATCTTTTGTGCCTATATTCTTGCAGAGTGACACATGAAGGTCTGAGGGAGTGATGGCCTTGGTAATCACATACTGTGAGCGAAGCACTAATGAAAACACAGAGGGGGGGTGGGGGGTGAGGTGCGTCCCACCGGATGGCAGTGAGCATGTCCCTCTGTATGGCACACCGAGAGCATAATGGAGTTACACAAGAGCGTAATTTAATTCAACCAAGATAAGTCAGAGATGGTGATACACAGAGACACAAAGCGAGGAGGGAAGACCAACGGACACGCAGAAGAAGAAGAAGAAGAAGAAGAAGAAGATAGGGAGAGTGATGGAGAGGCAGAATTTAAAAAAAGGAAGAAGAAGTAGGGATGGCCTCCTTCTTCTTCCTAACTCTCTCTTTTTCTGCCTTATCTGGGTACAGTATAGCAAATCAATTAACCAAGTCGTTAACTTCACTTTTTTTAATTGGCTTGAGTTGGATGTGAGTATATGCGTAGGAGGAATGAGCAGCCAAATGAATCAGTGTGTGTGTGTGTGTGTGGAGGTAGAGGGGTCTGGTGGGTTAACCACAATGCACTGGTGCGTTACCAAGCCTAATTAAATAGTATGTCCTCCTGGCCTGACTCCCCAGTGACAGAAAAAACCCACCAGGCGGGATGAGAACGTCGTCTACGCAAGCAAAGTGCAAGCAAAGTGCGAGCAAAGTGCCTGCGTATGGGCAAACAAATAAGCACTTCCAGGTCCTGACCCTGATGATGCCGAGGTGGAGGACCTCCAACCTCCAACCGTTGAGTTGGGCTGCTACAATGCATGGAAAGGAGGAAAAAACACAGGAGAATCTGACATACACCTCCTTGTTTTCATCATGATATTAAGAAGACTTCCATCTGTTAGCTATAGCTGCTCTTATTTGTTTATGTGTGTGTGTGTTTTCGTATATAGTTTCCTTTTTACATTTGCTGCAGCCAAAGTTACTTTCAAAGGGCTCGTGTGACCTTGTGAGAAGACAATCTATGTGCATGCTGCACAAAGAGGAAGCATATGTCAAAGAGACAGGCCTTTAAAACTGAATATATATGTGTGTGTGTGAATGTGTGTGTTTGTGTGTGTCAGGACCTTTGGATAAACCCCGAAAGTGCAGGTGGACTCACACGCGAATGTGCACCTGTGAGTAAAACACTCACAGCCTTACAGGAACACACTCAAGCATTCACACAAATACAGAGGAGTAGATGCCTTTTCTTTGCTCTCAAGCAAAAAACTTTTTCAATTAAAGAAAAAGATGCAAAAAAAACAGACAGACGAGACAAGAGGACATCGAACGTTCACAAATCAGCAGGCATTAAGTGGGCCCAGCACCCTGGGGAGCTTCTCAAAGGCTCATTCTCATTCTTCTTTGGTCCAGAAGAAAACAGAGCAGAGTAGCATCGCTGCTTCTCATGCGATTCCTCTCAGTGACATCTCATTGTCAGGGGTCCCACCTGTCTCTGAGAGCTCTGCTGTCATCAGGGCAACTTTTGCATAAATGTTCTCAGAAACTGGGCTCTGAGTTCACTTTGCTCTTATAATTTTGGGATCAAGAGAATTCAAAGCAAGTCTTAACTGTGTGTTAGCATCAGCGACAATGTCTCATCAGGCTATTACAAGCTGCTGTAGCTGTTAACTTTTAAATTTTAAAAATAATCCTCTTGTATCAGCTGAATGTCTCCTGATCTGCCATTAAAAAACCAGGACAAGATGCAGCAGCAGCGTTGTATCTGATTATTGCACATTGATCGGAGCTCGATGTGTGTGTGTGTGGGCAGGCAGGAGTGATGGACGGAGGGAGGATTATGGGTACTGACCTCGGTGATGCGTGGGTTGGTGCACTTCACATTCTTGCTGGACAGGTTCAGCCAGCGGGTGGTGTAAGGATTGATGGGGGGGCAATGGTGCCGCAGGGTGCACCTCCCCTCTCCGCTGCACCAGCCGCACTGGAACTTCCTCTCCGCCTTCAGACACATGCCGCAGCTGTCTCGCTGGGCTGCGCACTTGTACAGGTGCACTGTGGGATACAGGAAGTAGTCAGGATACACAGTCAGTACACACACAACTACTGAAAAACTACAAAAGTACTCAGAGAGTATTTTATTTACAGGAAACAGACAGCTGGTTTCTTGTTTTTTCTGTCTCATTTAAGTTATTTTTAAAGATGCAACTGTGATGAACAGATAATGTAAATACATACAAACAAACTCTGCTTAGAAAAGACAATATTTAAATGAACACGGAGAGAAAATGATGGAGGATTAGTGGAGGTTTGTTCATCTCCATCCTGCCTGCCTGCACATGCTGACAGCAGCTTCACTCACTCTTACCTTGGATATTCTCCGGGTTATCAATAATGAAGTTTCCGTTCCACACCACCGAGAAATCCACCGGCAGCTCACTGATTTTCATCCCCTCGTAAAGATACTAGAGGCCAAAGATGATGAGACAGAAGAGGAGGAGGAGGAGGAGGAGGAGGAGGAGGAGGAGGGAGGCGGGATGGTGGGGGTGAGATGGAGAGATGAGGTGAAGGTGGAAGAGAGAAGAAAAGACAAAAAAAAGAGAGAGAGAAAAGAGAGGAGGATTTCACTGGGAGGTTTGGGAGTTTGAATTCCCATGATTCCTTGAAGATGCAGCGCTACATCCTTCCAAAGTTACCCCAAAGTTACATCATCTCATCATCAGAGAGCTGACAAAGTGAGAAGCCACAAGAAACGGGACCGCTGAGCAGGAGCCTGAACCTCCCCTCTGGCCTTTGGAGACGCTGTCCTTAACTGCCTCCTATGCCCTTAATTCCAGCCTGACTTCTCATGTGTACGTGTGTGTGTGTGTGTGTGTGTGTGTGTGTGTGTGTGTTTGTAAAAAAAAGAGAGTAAAAAGGGAGTAAAAATGTATATGTGTGTGTGATTCCTCTGGGATCATACTGCAGAAGTCAATGCATGCTTGACTGGAGGGCAAAGCAACGCTGCAGTCTTCTCCAGAGTAATTACCTAGGCTGCATCTACCAGGTCTCCACTGACTGAATGCCACAAACACACACACACTCACTCACACACACACACACACACACACACACACACACACACGTTCCAGCAATCTGGCATAGCACTTGCTTTATACAGAGTGTAATAAAATCTATATAATTACCATATTAGAGTATCTTATTTCTTTAATCTGTATGAACCACAAGTACAAAATGAATTATGAATAAAATCACACTCACAACAACAACACACACACACACACACACATGTATACAAACAAATCATGCATCACCAATTACACCTAATCTGACACAATCTGGGCAAGCACCACCCAACCCACCGAGCTGTTCTGGCACTGCACGCTGGAGCTGTTGAAGCGGAGGGCTGTGACTCGGTGGCTGACCCCCTGGATGTGGAGGACGCACTCGTAGCCTCGCTGGCCAGACTGAGGCTGGGGCAGGTTTCTGGCCTTCAGGGTGATGGGCTTCACCTCCCCCGCTGGGATCAGGATCTCCTCGGAGCGCACCAGCTGGGGACAGTCCTGGAGGAGACAGACAAACAGGGGCGGATATCACACATCAGCGCCGACGAAGCGGAACAACCGAAACGGTGATTTTTTTTCTTTGTTTAGGTCACTGCGACACATGAGGCACCACCAGCAGGTTTACATAAGGGGCGTGAAACACAATGAGTGCTGCTGAAATGGAAATTCATCTTAAATCCATTTGAAAGTGACTCCTCTGACCTTGAAAAGAGTCGAGCTGATGCCTGAGCGTTTAAACGAGTCATTACCAGGAGAGAAACTGTGAGACTATTCAGTCGCTATAGAGAATGATTAAATAAGAGCACAGTGCTTTAAAGTAAAAGGTCAACGTAGTTTTTATAGCAAAATTACGCAAAAGAACGTTTGCACCAAGAAAACTATCAAGGCAGTTTCATTCACTGAAGCTTTGGTCTTTGTGGCCTTCAGTCATTCATATTGATGAATCTTCAGCCTCATCTTATGAGATTATTCTATGGAAACTTCTCTTCTTGATGCTTAAGAACAGAGGGAGGTCAGTCTTTATATATATATAACATTGATCCACTTAAGTGTAAGTGTGTAAGTTCCAAATACAGTATGTATAAATTAAAAAAGGCTGCAGCAGTGATGCTCATTGTGGTGGTGCAAGTAGATTCATATGTACTTTAACTAAACTCCTAAATAGGAAGTTATCTTTTAAGTCTTTTGGCACAAATAAATAAACTCAGGGGTTTAAAAAAAGATGCATGCAAAGCAAAGGAAAGAAGAAACCTGAAAACCAACGTGTACTTGAGGCACTTTGTATCTCCTGCACATGATTGACTGGGTCAGAGTGATCCTGTGTCATTGTTAAGACAGGCTAAGCTCAATAACTCCGGAGATAATAGAGTGTTAATTGCTACTGCGGAGAACAAGAGCTCTGAGTGCGAAACGCCAATTCGGAAATAGAAGAGCTTAGATGGCTGTCTTTCTGAAGACATGCCCCCGGGCTGACACGGAGCTGGAACACAGAGCAGGATGCAGGCAGAGGGAAGAGAGAGAGAGAGAGAGAGAGAGAGAGAGGGGGAATATGGAGGGAAGATAGGAGGAGAGAGAGTTGTGCTAACAAACTTGCTTGTATGCATGAGTGTGTGTTTGTTTATGTGTGTGTGTGTGTGTGTGTGTGTGTGTGTGTGTGTGTGTGTGTGTGTTCCACCAACCTCAGAGGCATTGACTCGTCCCTCTTGGAAGGAACAGCTGGAGGGGTCATGGGTACACAAGTTGCGGTACTTGCACCAGTGGCAGCGGAAGGCACTGTTCACACATGACAGACACCTGCATGGACACAAACACACACACACACACACAAAAACACACACACACAGAGAGAGAGAGAGAGAGAGAGAGAGAGAGTCAGGAAAAAAAAAAGCAGCACAGTCAAGGAGAGGCAGCAGGTTTTTGCCAAAGTGGGGGGAAGTGCCACGGAGGAAATGAGTTCAGATCCCAAGTGGGCACCTGCTGTTGTTGTGCCCTTGCGGTTGGCACGGTCCCTAATAGCTGCCGGGCCAAGTTCTCCCCCCCTGCATATATTTTTCCACTGTCGTACATTCACGCCGCACGTCATGTGTGTGAACAGTAAGGCGGCATTTTTTTTAGCCCTCATGACCAGAATCAGACGGAGGAAAAGAAAAGACAGACAGAAAGAGAATGGAGGAACGTTGAGTAACGAGGACAAATAAAGACACAGTGGCGCAGCTTGATCCTGCAATTACCATTAGCCCTGCATTGTCAGAGCATCGCTATAATTACCAGCTGTAAGGTTTATGTTCATGTGTGCATGTGCAATATGTTAGCGTGTGCATGTGTGTCACTATAAGGGCTGTGAGAGAGGAGGAGGGGGATGCTATCCACATTGTTAGCAATATGACCAAAATGCATCCACCTTGTTAGCCTAGCATGTGCTCTCCTCTTCATCCCCTAGCAGCAGAGAGTGCAGGAGCAGAGGCGCTGTTTGGTTGAATATGTTGGTCTATTGATCCTCCATCTGACAAGGTTTGTGTAAGTTAAAGTCTGAGCTCGGTCCTGTAACATCAGTAGCCTATCTGTGCTAAGTATTGATGAATCCATGGCTCAGTCTGTGGTGCTGACGTAGCAGAAAGATTTGTATTTGCCCCCTTTTTTCTCTCAGCACTCTCCTTCAGTCAGTTTCTCCACAATACAAAACTTTATACTATATTGTAGCAGCATGTAAGTTATGGAAAAGTCAGAGGATCATAGAGACGCATTTCTGCTTGTAATATATCATGAAAATTCAGTAACACATGTGCTTTATATAAAGCTACAGTTAAAGCCAAGTCTGCTGCAGAAAACAGTATGAGGAGACATGAGTGCAGATATAGTTTTAATGTAACATATGTTTGGGTTAGTATTCACTTCAATTAGGGTTTGGCCTGTTAAAAATGTAATAAATCATTGATAAATCATTCGCAAGTGGTAATCAGATCCTTTCCAAAGTAAAAGCATCAAAACCATACTGCAAAAATTCCATTTTACATAAACTACAAGCTAGAGTTCTGCATTAATTCTTAAAATTTATATTTTACTAGCAAAACCTCAGGATTCTCATCAGCGCAGCACTTAAGAGAATTAAGTTTCCAACACAGTGTTACGCTGGTTACATGGATGAATGAATGAGGAGATGAACCGCTGCGAGGATGAACAAGAGAGGAAGAAAGAGACAGCCTGAGGCTACAAGACACGACACGCTCGCTCGCTATATGTTTCCGTAGCAAAGACAACCTACACCTTCAATCGACTGTGATGGCATGTAGGTAATACACTGAGTATTCATGACCAGGTACTCAGAGGATGTAATACAGCCGCACTCCTCTCTCTCTCTCTTATTGAAATAAAGTTGAGTTATGCATACTTGCTTATTTTGAAATATTCATCAGTGCAAAAGCATGGGAGGGGTCTCTGGCAGGCGCACTAATTCAGAAGAATAGGACTGATTCACCTCGCGGCTAATAGAGAGTACAGTATGAGTGTAAGAGGGAGAGAGAGAGAGTGAAATTTGGCATTGGAGCGTGCAAGGGAGAGCGTATGCCCTTTTCAAGTGTATGCATCTTTCTTTGTGTATTTGTGTATTTGTGTGTGTGTGTGTGTGTGTGTGTGTGTGTGTGCGGCCATGGCTGTGTGCGTAAGTATGTTTGTCGTCGCCGATTAAATGAGCTGATGTGAGGGCTGGTAATTGCTTTCTGTGCTACTCAGACAGGCTTTTCAGACAGCAGACAGCCATATGAAGCTATAGGGCAGTGTGCATGTGTGTGTGTGTGTGTGTGTGTGTGTGTGTGTGTGCATGCATGTCTGTGTGTGTGTGTGTGTGTGTATTAGAGAAAGAGAGAGAGATGCAGAATAACGTCGCCTGCAGTAGTCTGGTGAAGCAGACAGCAGCTACAACGTTTTGTTTTAATGTTGAGGGGATGGTGCAAAGATAATATGACATGCTACAATTCCTGCACCCTCGCTAGTGTCACCGCTGTAATATCCTCATATCCTCAGTCTCCTGCTTCCTCAGGCTTCCTTCAGCGATGCTCCCCAGTTAGTGAGGCCTTTGGATCTAACACAAACAGAACCTGCCACCCTGGAATGAAGCGAGCAATTGAAAAGACGCCGCTGACACTTGAGATCTCCAATCCAGGGATTCAATACAACATCACTCAATCAAGGACAGACATGGCGTGAAAACAGGCATGAAATCCCCCACTAAAGACCTGTTAGGCAGAGATCTGGGTGTTTTGTACTGCAGCGTGTCTGAGAGGAAGGCTTCATTAGCCAAACATCACAGTAACTTCCTGTTTTGGGGCTCAGGGAGCAGTCAGCTATCAGATTACATTAGTCTTTACAGGGGATATTTTTAGGGGGACTGAGCCCGGCTAAGGTTGAGGACAAATTGTAACTAATTCCCAAAGCATTGATCCAGCGGTTTTGGGCAGCAGGTCTGAGGCAGGCATTGTATTTAGTAAAAGGGGGGGGGTGAGAGGGCTCTGAGAGATACTCACAGTTGGTGGACGCTGCAGTTGTAAAACTTGACCTCCGTGCTGATAAGCATCTGACCAGTTTCCTTGGAATTGAGCCTCAACTCAACGCCTGACCAATCTGAAAGACAGGAGACAAGAGAGGAACGTTTGTCGCACGCTCTGTCATTACTACAACGCAGTCCCTTCATCTTTGCATTACTCTGCACGCTCACAAACAGCAGACATCATTAAATCCTATGCTAATTAGCCAGTCGTTATGAGCTGGTTATGTTGGCATGCAAGAGAACAAGATGTCTGGGAAGGTAGAATTTCTTGCACGCTGGTGAATATATGCATGCTAATTAAAAGACACATTTCTTGCAAATATGTGTATGTGTGTGTCTGTGTGTGTGTGTGCAGAGAGAAAAAAAAAATTCCAATCACATACAGAGCCATTTAATCTGATCAAATTTTTGTTTTTCGTGCATCTTGCTGAACAAAGTTCTGGCTGTGCTTCTGTTCTCTGTAAAAAAAAAAAAAAAAAAACAGCCTCTTATCTCTCCCCACGAGAATACAGACTCCATAAATATGCGTGTGTGTGTGTGTGTGTTCGGTGTGTGTTTGTTTTTGTGTATGTGTACAGCAGCCTGAATTTCAGATGACATTCAGTGTGTAGGAGGCTTGAATGACCCCCGGTGCCCCGTTCTCTCCACAGCACCTGTTGGGAATCAGGCTCGGTTTCACACAAGTCTGCATCGCAGCCAGGCAGGCGAGGCTCATAGCTGACTTCTACCATCGCACATTTGTCTCACAGGATCTGGCAAACAAAAGTGGTACAGAGTTCCTGTCCACACAAAACCTCCTCTAGGATTTTTGTTGTTTTTTTTTCTCACGCATTGTAGAAAAGTGTCAGCTTTTTTTTCTTTTATTTTCAACCTCAACATCAGTCCGGTGTATTCGCAGTTATAATTTCCTCTCTTCTCTTTGGTTTCCCTTCTCTATCTCATCTCATCTCCTCCATGATTCCTCTTTTTCTTTTTTCTCTCCCTTCTCCTCTCCTCTCTCCCCCCTCCCCTCCCTCTCCTCAGGTCATTGCCACTGCGCGATCAATGTTGATGTGCAACAGATAGAAAGGCTTGCGCCAGGGGACGGGAGATTGAGGAGAATAGTGGGGAGGTCAGGAGAAAGACGCCTCCGGGGGGAGCGAACGTGGAGTAAAAAAAAAAATGGAGGCGTAAACAGCTGAGAGAGGCAAAAAGAAAAAAAAAAAAAAGAGGTAGGAGGAACGGGGAAGGTGGTCAGAAGGGAGGAGGGGGACGGGGGTGGAGGGATAGGAAAGGTAGGATGGATTGATAGCTAGACAGATGAGGAGGAGGAGGAAGGTGGTGGTGGTGGTGGGGGGGACTGGCTGACATTTACCTAGGGGAGAACATTCATATTAGTGCCTGATGCACCACTCCCCATGGGAGCTCTGGGCAAACAGGGCTGTCATTTACTCACAGGGAGGAGGATTACCGGGGGGGGGGGGGGGGGGGGGGGGGGGGGGGGGGGGGGGGGGGGGGGGGGGGGGGGGGGGGGGGGGGGGGGGG
>JAQMCX010000002.1:22903378-22919745 GCA_029814765.1 Acanthurus leucopareius | reverse complement strand
TCTGTGGGCAAACCGGGTTTTTATTTACTCACTGGGTGGTTGTTTACCGACCCCCCACCCCCCCCCCCCCCCCCCCCCCAACCAAAAGCACACAGTGATTTCCACACACACTGCACATAATATATTATTCAGGGTGTTTGGTTTTGTCACCCTGCAGCCATCTTGGCTCGCAAACAACAGGTATTTATTGTCAAACAACAGGTGTTCGTATTCATAATGATATATATGTTTGCAAATAAATGAATGCCACATCCGCCGCGGTATATTTATTAAAGTATGCCGGAGGAAGGCTCGAAAGGTCAGGAAATATCTATGAATAGTATATTAGAGGTGATTAGCATTTTTTTTTTTTATTCCTACACCTAAGAGTTGTCTTAGCTTACTCTGCATCTGTGAGAAAAAATGTCCGATTGCACCTTTTGACTTCTTTTTAAATACACTTCATTACTTTAATTAATGATACATTTATTGCTTGTTATTTCTGTATTTATAAGGTGTCACTTGGAAGTGAAAAGCAGACGGCTCCCTGTGCTTTGGCGATGCTGAGACGCTAATCCGGCACATCAACATCACCGTCGTTCTTTCAAGCTAAACCGTCCTCTGGCTGATCGAAGCCGTGTGTTAGACCATCGCTCATTAGCTCCATCTTAGGGCGGTAATGTGGTGAGCTGCAGCTTAGCCACAGGCCGGGGGACCTCGGTCTGATGTTCCATCAGCTCTAATCGGGCCTGGCCTCGTGTGTAGCACACCTCACAGCCAGACGACTGATCCTGGATCAGCGGGAGCTTGTTATGTAGACGGCGCCCGCTTAAACTTGGAGTGCTGAGTCAATAAAGATGTTTCGGGGTGCGCCCGTGTGCAGCTGAACAGTCGGATCAGTGCAGCATAAAAACCAGAGAGAGAGAGAGAAGGGGGCAAGTGGGAATCCTAGAAAGGCTGTGTTTAGACTCATCTTATCTGGTCGCCGTGATCAGATCAGTGTGCCGCGGACTACGAAGGAAAATCATGTTTTTTTATGAAGCAAAGCACCCATCAGTTGCATGCATGAACGGCGGTATGTGTGCGCGTCTGTTAGCTGTAGCTACCTTGGTCAGTGGGGATGAGGGGGACATCCTTGGCTGCAGGAGACACACAGAGGATCTGGTTGCCGTTGACCTGCCCCTCCACCTCCGTCAGGTTGCCAAAGGAGCAGGTGATGCCTGCAGAAAGGTCCGGGACATGGCTCACCTTCACCAGAAGCTGCACAAAGAGAGACACACATGACAACAGTGTCAATATGATGTGACAAAGTGGTGTCTGACAAACTTTGCCACACAGTTTATGATAAAATTCATTTATTCTGATACAACAGGCTGATGTACGGTGCCACAGAGATGCTGCATTAACAGAGAAACTGGAAAAATAATTCAATTGCACATCCCTAATGGCATTAGCGTTGGCATCTTTGGTAAAGATGAGGGAAAATGTGAAAAAAAATAATGTCTTGATTGCAGCAGCTTAATAAGCTCCAAACAGAATGTAAAAAAGAACACACTGCTGCTGGCAAAGCTGTCTGTCTACTTTCGCCAAGAAATGTTGCCGTGTCTTAATAAAATTATTATCAAAACCATAATAAAAGAAAAAAAAAGACTGTTTGGATCCTAATCTTCAATCTGAGTTTAAGAACATATCATTCCAGAAGTAGAGACAGACATTTTGATTCAACGTGTGATAAAAAATCTGAGCTGCAGAAAGGAAATAAAAAAACTGCCACGTTGCCTTTTTTTTTTTTCTATTTTTATTTCCTCTTCCTCTGCCCCTCACAAGGACACATAGATACATGAAAAACAAGCAAAAAAAAACCCTCCAAACATACAATGTGTAGTACACACAGCATATAGCATCCACATGCAGATGCACATGGAGGCGTTTGAAGTCGCTCTCTGGAGAGCGGTGACACCGGGGCTGGAGCATTCAGCATTCAGCTGCTCTGCCTATAAATAAATGTATTCTGCGTGTTCAGGGTGTGTGATCCAGGCTCTCCAGCCAAGAGAGAGGCAGCCTGGATAATTATCACCATGGCATTTTACAGCCTTGTTCCATTAGCTGTTATTTTTGGGCCATACTGTTTGAAGTTTTCTCTTTGTTTTATCTGCCTCTCACTAAACACCGCGGGGCTACTGGGACAGGCGAGGCAGCTGAGCAGCTTAACTGCAGGCCCTTTCAAGAGATGCTGACTGTCTCAGTGGCTGACTACACTGCCTCCCTCGTTAGCCGGCTTACTCTGGTACCCAATGAGAGGATGGATGATTTCTTCTTCTTCTTCTTCTTCTTTTTTTTTCTCCTTCTTCTTCTTCTGTTGCTGAGGACCTCTCGTTCCACCATGTTTGCGTTGCCGCGTTGCGTTGCTTTTACTACGAGGTGTGTCAGAGAGATCCTTGATTACAGCAATCACAGCAATCAATGTCTTTTGTTTTTGCTACGCAGAAATTCCCCGAGTAACCTCTCACATTAATTAGCTCTCAGCGTTCTGTCAAGACACACACACACACACACGGATAAACACTCAAACTTTTTTGCTCGTGCACACACACACACACACACACAAACACACACAAACACACACACTCGCAGTTGCAGAAGGTTACGCCTTTGCTCTCTCTGTTCTCCTGTCCTCCCTTATGATGCTGCGGGTGAGTTTTTTTAATTTATTTTTTTATTTTTTCACAACTTGGCAGCAACAACCAGACTAATTGGTGGCAGAGTTTTTTTTTTAAATAAGGTAAGTGATTGTTTTTCTCTGTGTTTTTATTGCTCCTGTGGCCATGTGAAGAAGCTGCGTTGTCACTGGAAATAACTGTCCGTCCCCCTGTGGACTTTTTAAATTTGTGAGGTTTTTTTTTTTTTGATGGTTCGGTGCGACGACCCCGCTGACATGAAAACAAACCCCATCTACTAACATGTTGTGTGATGAACTGGACTAACAGGACCAGGTCTGCAGAGGACGAGATGCAGGGCGAGTGAAAGCAGAGCTGCTGGCACTTTCAGCAGAGTTTTTGTGATGTTTAGCGAGTAAGGTTAAAAGGTCGTCTTATCCAACATACAAGGCTTAAAAAAAAACATGTTCCTCTGCTGATTATCAAACCGGGTATTGATGTAGCATTTAAAACAGCGGTCCCTAACCACCGGGCTGAAGACCGGTACTGGTCAGTTTGTCATTTGGCTCTGGGCTGCACAGAAAAACAAGAAATAAATATTTTATTGATGATCAGAGTTTGAAAGATATTTTATTTTGAAAAATAACCAGATTCTCCCCCAAGTACATCCGTCTGTGCCTCTTGACACAGGTTAAGACCGGTCAAGACGCTCGCCTAAGTCGCTAAGTTACCTCAGTTAAGCCCTCAAGCTAGCAAAAATGGGTAAAAAACAAATGTCGTTCAAAAGGGGAAAAGGCCCATAGAGGAGACAGAAGAAGAAGAAGAGCCTACAACTTCCAAGAAAAAGAAAGCTGCATTTAAAAGATAATATCAGGAGTTCTACGTAAAATACGGATTTATTGCCACGGGTGATTCTCACGCGCCAAGCCCACTGCATAATATGTGGCGACAAGCTAGCAAACTTCTATTTTCTTTTCTTATATTTGTTTTTATGTCGATTGTATCATTTTATTTCTACGTATTTATCCCCCTCACCTTAAAGGCTGGTCCGTGAAAATATTGTCTTACATGAAACCGGTCCGTGGTGTAAAAAAAGGTGGGGGACCGCTGATTTAAAAGGTCTGCAGACATGTGCTGCAGTTATGCCTGTCATCTTCAAATTACCATGGAGATTTAGAAGCACTTGGTTTATGAGACCAAAAATTGCCAAAATGTTCCATCTAAGACCTTGTTATGAGCTGTTTTTTCTTGGAATTATACTCAGCGTGAGCATGCCAACTATCTCAGAAACATGCCAGTACTTATAGATTAGAAGAGCTCGCCTGTGCTGAGCTCACACAGCGTGGTGGTTTAGCGAGGGTGTAGTTTGGACCTGAATCTCCTCTGGTTTCACCAAAACTGCACACATCTCATCCACGCAACTGACCGAAACTGATCAAATCAATCTGGACGGATCGAAAAACGTGTTCTTTTTTTTTTTGCATCAGATGAACTGACCCTCAGCGTGGGTATTTTTTTTCAAGATGTCCACGCGTGCACATGTGAATCGCTCACCAGAACTTGGACACTCGCGGTCGGTCTTTCCACTGACGCTCTATCTGCTTGTTTTCGCTCGGTCCATGCGGAGAAGCTGCACCGTGCTCAGCTGCACTCGGACAACTTTAACACCCACGCAGCCGCCCACACAAACATGTCTTGGCACACATATCGACTGCTTTGTACCAAGTGAGCATATGCACGCTGAAACGCCCACGATGAGCTCTTATGAACCTTCCCATCTAATGTTTATGCATCAACCACAATCAAGAGCAGGCAAACTGCTACAGTACGTGGAATCATTTAAATTCTCCTGCCTCTGTACGTGGGTAGGGAATATGTAAATGGGAGATAATTTTTTTATTGTAGTGCGTGCAAGTAGTGGTTGAGATTGCAGCTGGTTTGGTACTTTGTGAGTCAGGGGGGGTTGTTGCTTTATATAAAGGGATATGAGTGTGTGAGTGAGTGTAAAACTTACAGGAACGCTGGGCTCCGACACCGCAATGCTGTCTGGGTAAACGGTGGCCTTCACACACTGGTTGAGGGAGGCGGCGAAGCGGTACGGCTCATCTGCACGCTCGCAGCGGTTCCTCTGAGAGCAGCTGATCAGAGAGGAGAAGGAAGCACAGAGGGGGGGGGGTTGGTGGTTACTGAAACTACCTTTTCAACAAGAACTTGTATATAAAAAGAGATTCCCATCAGAGCTGTTGCAGCCTGTAGAGAAAAGAAGTGGATTAGATTGTCAGCAAGATATGATGAGACATAAGTTACCCTATAGATTAATAACCAATAGGAAAGAAAATGCAAAGTAAGGTGTAAAAAACGTAACAACATATTAGAAATGAACACTAATGTTACACAAAAATGCTGTAAATTTCACCCTAAGATGATTAAAGTTGTTGCTTTATGACAGAAATCAAAACTCGATCTGACAACAGGAGGAAGAGGAGGGAAGGATGAGGATTAAAAATGTCACAAACGCTAACAGGAAACATCATGTCTCCTCCATCTGATGTTAGCAGCTCACTTTGTCTACAGAATACGTGACAGGAAAGACCACCTACTCACAAAACTGATTATATAAATAGCATGATTCATCACTTTTAAAGTGGACATTGCACTGATCCGTTTTAACTGATAGAAGTGCTTTTCATCCACCTGTTGATCCACCACCTTTGCTTTAAGGCGTCCAGACTGGCCACTAACCCCCCTATTGATGTTTCACCAGATGCTTCGACTTCTTCTACTCTCAGTTTTTTCCTGCTGTTTGTTTCAGTCGAGCAGATTTACTCGCTTTGTGTTGATCAAGGCTGTAAATGTGACATTTGCTGGAGTCTGGTTTAAGTTATGTTGTTCTTACCGGACTCTTTTAGTCTCGTTCTGTTAAACATATGGCAAACAGAAGACATTATTTGAAAGAGTTTTTTGCTGGAATCGCTTTAAAAGTAACAAAAAAGCTCTCTCTTGTAAAAAAATTCAATTTATGGAGCCACTATCATCAATAACAGCCGACATCTAGGAAACTCTTAAAGTTTTTTTTTAACAAAATAGCCCATTCATTCCCCATAAACCACAGACACAAGTGGCGGCAACAACCGGTGGCGACGGCAGCGGTGGCGGCGGAGCCACTGCATCCAGTGGTTTCATCTAATCCACCATATTAGCCACAGCGCTGAGCACTACACAAACTAATTACATCCTTCAATCACCGCATAACTCCGGACGCTTAACTAGTGCAAATTACACGACGTTCACTCATAAGAGATCTTAATGGTCAGGCAGTGTATCAAGTACTTCGCGACACCCAACCCCACACTCCCCCCACACCGCCACATCCCTCATTAAAAAAAAACTCAGCCGCCTCCTCCTCCTTCTTATTAAAACTGCGTGTTCCCCTCCAGACCATTACACCAAAAAAGCCTCTCTATCCTCATTCAACCCAGCAGTCTGTCGAGCTAACTGGCTGTCTGGTCACAGCAGCTCTAATTGGACTCCGACGGGTCAGCCGCTGTCCACGGTGCTGATGTGTCACTACAAGCCCTGTCCATTCTCTCCCCCTGGTTGCTGACTGTGTGTGTGAGTGTGTGAGTGTGTGTGTGTGTGTGTGTGAGTGTGTGTGTGTGTTAGGGGCCCATATCATGCTTCTTAACCACATACTCTCAACCATACCGACTCTGAGCTACATCTTCATCCTCAGCCTCTGTGTGTAATTATGTTGTCAGAAGTTCAAGCCATTTCGAGCAGACTCACATGAACAGGCACGGGCAATGCCACACACACACACACACGCGCGCGCGCGCACGCACGCACGCACACACACAGACATAAACACTTATATGCACAGTGCTCCCTTGGGATTTTAGAGAGCAGGAAAGTGTAGAATTATTGTGTTAGTGTGAAGCTCCCACTGGGAAAGACGGACCACTGTGGTGGGATTTAATTTTTTTTTTTCCCTGAAAAATTACCTGCCCCCCCCCCCCCCCCCCCCCTTCATGACTTTTGAGACTCTCTTCATCATTTCAACATTTTTTTTTTTAATGTGACATTTTTATTGTTACCCCTCTCCCGATATGAATCCCCTTACCTCTTCATTTACACATTTGACTCCATTCATGCTGCATTTGCCACGTTTCCCTCCCCCCCCCCCTTTCTGTCCTTGTCTCTCCCCTCTTTGTCTCACTCTTTTCACAGGTTGAAATTAGTGCACATTTCTTAAAAAAGGTGTTATTCCGGCTGCAAATTTTTGCCGCTTCTTTTTTACATCCACAATGGCAGCAGAAAATGACACTTTATGCGCTCTCTCTGCCGAGCGCTGCGGCAAAATGTTTTATGCATGTCTCCGAGCTGTGTGAGCACGGACGCAAAAAAAAAAAAAAAAAAAAAACCTGGACGGTCATTAACTGACAAAAAGCCCTGCATTGATTTTCCTCACTGTGAATTTTTTTTTATTTTTTTGAAAAAAAATAAAATTCATATCAGCGGGGTGAAGTAAGATGAGAGCGCAGCAAGGGGGTGGCGGATGGCTGCTGTTGCCATGGTTTCAGGAGATGGCCATTATCTCTGTGTAGTTAGAAGCTGACCCCGTGCCTCTCTCATTAGCTGAAGTGCATGCCGCTGAGTGTTGACTAGAATTCTGCCTTCCTCATATTCCTCCTCCTGACCTCCTCCCCTAATCCTCCTGTCTGGGCCCTGGCCTGTCACTCAGTAGCTCCGCGGATGCTTTGTTTGCTCCATCACTTACATTCCTGCAGGAGGAGGAGGTGAGGAGGGGAGGGGGGGCACACATTGAGGAAAGATGTGTTAAAAAAAAAAAGCCAAAAGCTCATTAAATTTCCTTTGTTTTAAAAAAAGGGGAACACGGGCAAACGAATACTCCTCAAACATGAGCACGTACATACATCCTTCCACGTATGTTCACATGCCGACGGCACGGATGCATGCGCTTTTCTTTCAGCCTGTCGTCTGTAATAAGCAGCTCATGGGCTGTTTTTCCCCTCCAGCGGCTGCTGCTGGAGGCGGTCGGCCTGGGTGTTATGCTCCCTGAGCCCTGTCCATGGTGCTGAAGTAGCTGCCTTCACATTCCATCATTACTCTTCTCTGGCATCTACAACTCCACTGCAGGGCATGAATGCAGTTGTAAGTGACAGCTGCATTTCACTCAAAGGTGAATGAGGAAAAAAAAAAAAGCAAACATACACATAAAAAAAAAAAAAAGCAAAAGGAGAGCATATTGTTTTCACCCCTTTGGCAGTTTTGTGTGGGCTGCACTGTTTGAGTCGGAGCTCTGAGGTGCAAATGAAGCTTTGCAACAATATATGCGATGTAATTCAGTTACTTATATCTAAAGTAAAGTGTGAGTTGTAGTCTTGCGCAGCTGCATTGGCACTTTTTTCATGTTGCAGGAGCGTGAGGGTAAAAGAAGCCGGTCTTCAGTTCCACAAATGCCTGTCTCTTGTTCTGTAGCCCTCGACAGGCAATTACACTGTAGTCTCTGCTGTGCGAAGCTTTGATAGACACCCAGACGTATGGATACACACACATGCATTCACACGAACACACTTGGAAACACACAGACGCCTCCCCCTTAAGGCACTTTAGCAAGCGAAATTAACATTTACACTCGAACGTGCATCAACAGGGAACACATACCATGCATAATAACATACAGTCCCCTCACTGTGAATCACACGTTTACCTTAACATACACACACACACACACACACGCACGCACACACACACACACACACACTAGCAGGGCTTGACAGCAGAGCAGGAGAGGCAGGCGACAAGGGGAAGATGTCTGTTCCTCTTTCCCTCCTCCCCTTCCTGCTCCACATCTGAGGACTTCAGTGAAAGTGTGAAGGCCTGTCTGATTGCGGCTCCAAGCTGCGAGTGCCGTGTTTAAAAACAGGAGGAGAGAAGGGGGGGGGAGGCATTTTAAAAAATCACCTTCCCTCCCTCAATTGAGACAGACGGCAAAAACGCCACATGAGAGGAGGGAAAATGAGAGGAGGGCAGAGATGCTCCGGTGGCAGTGAAGAGGAGGCTGGGGGGTTGGAAAGGAGACGAAGATGCGGAGATGTGAAGATGTGAAGATGTAGCCTCCGAGAGGACAAATTAGATGTATATTGAATATTTGATTGTGTTTAACAAAGCTTTGCTCGTCTTATACGGTATCCGGTGATGTTACAGACTCACTGGTGTGGTTTGATTTGGTTGGATGGAAACCTTAAGTGTCCGGAGACTCCGTATCTCACCATGATGATGAAAACGTTTCAATGTAAACATGCATGAAGAGTGACTGCACTGGGACGTTCACTTCCCAACATGAGAGGAGGAATCATTAGGTGAGCAGTGATGTGCGTGTAGGACTGTGCTGTGCTGTGCTGTGCTGTGTCACACACACACACACACACACACACACACACACATTTCCTCCTCCCTTCAGTGTTTCATCCTCACACTGAGTGATTCAGGGCATTTGTTTCTAACCGCTGCATCCCCAAAGTGTCAGAGTATCAATTGAAATGCAGACCACAGGAGGTATGGAGAGAAGTGAAGAATGAATAAAAAAAAGGAGAGGACAAAAAAAACAAAAAAAAGGGAAGGTTTTCAATTTTAAACCATCACAGAGACGGTAAACTTTCAGCAGCTCAGGTTGCTGTGAGGGCCTCGGACCGGCGTGTGTGGATGCGAGGGTGCAGTTTGAAACCCCAAAGCTTCGTGTCGAGGGTCAAACCAAGCAAATGCAGCTCACAGAGCGCCCCCTGTGGCGGCTGATAATGTCACCGCAGGGCCGCGCCGACGGGACACAGAGCGCAGCACGTTCGCTTCATCTTCTCATGGATGGAGAAGCCATTGTAGTGTAAACTGAGCAACACTTGAGTCGCATGCACATAATGCAAAAACCAGCGTGTTTCAGTTTTGTGTTTAAGATGGAGAGTCAGTGTGAGAGGAAAAAAAAGGAGAAAGTGAAAGAAAAAATATTTACAAAGAGACCATCGCTCACTGATCTGCATCAAACTATAGCTTTATTCGAGTGGGCTGAGCAGAGAGGAAAGAGAGGAAAAGGAAACAAAAGAGAGAAAGCGGCGCAGAGACTGAAGCATCTCAAAGAGAAAATAAGCGAGCGAATAAAAGATGTAGACACATTGTGTTTTTTTAAGGGTCATCGGGTGTGTTTTATCTTGCCCGCTCGTTCACAGCGTACACACTGGTGCAATATTTCACTCATCACGTAGCCAACCTGCGCTCGCTCCATGTGCCGGGGAATCTATGGAAATATTGATGGAGCTGCATGTTGGGTGATCGATATCTCATTAGGCACAATTGGGAAGACGGATGCAGCTTCCCTCTGACTGCTAACTGCGGCTGCAGCTGATGAGGCGGCCATTAGACACACAGTCTGACATCCACACAACAGGCTGAAGCAGCCATTTTCATCGCCACGGACTAATTGTTGACGCCATCGTTGGTGAATTAGAGGAGATTTTATGGTCAGTGTCTTTCATGGAGCTGTAGTGTCAGTTGAACATGACACATAAACAAACAGTCTGAAGGAACCAGATGTGGTTTTATTAAAAAAATTGGCCTCTAGCATCTGGTTTTAATTCATGTTACAACAAAAAAAAAGAGGAAAATAGTCAAATAATCGCATCAATCTGCAACAACATACATTTTAATTTCCTGACCTACATTCCCACTTCCTGTCTCTTACATCCTGAGGCCACATTACAAAATAAAAGCACAACACCTAGGAATTTCACGCTTCCTGTTGTTGACAAAGTTTACTCATGTAACATGCTTCACGCCAAACAGCGTTTAAGCCGATAACACGGGTTCATGAGGAGTGGACAGCTGTGCCGTTCAGGCTGCCGTGTGGGTGTTTGTTGTTGTTGTTGTTGTTGTTGTTGTTGTTGTTGCTGCAACAGATCTGAGCAGTTCAGCCTCATGCAGACTGACAGTACAATAGCATGCAGTATCACAGCGTAGTAGTGACATGTTATCCTGCTCAGAGCAGCCCTCATAATGCTGACTCACTCTCTACCCAGGCCCTGCTACACCAATAGCCCTAAGCTGTCATCCACACACAACAAACTAGTGCTGATTTTGACACACTGAACAGAATTTTTTTTTTTTTTTATGCGCATATTACATAACTACAACCTGACATTATTTGCTTTTTTTTTTTTTAGAATAAACAGGCACAGTGTTACCTAGAGAAACTCACTTTACTGGTTATCTGCTGACCTTGGCACTGGGCCACCTGTCCAGTTTCAACCCTCAGACCGAAGTCTGACTTAACAACTAATCCCCGACAAATCCAAGCAGAACCTCTCGTCTTCTCCTGGAATTTCATAGCGAGCTGAGAGGATGGAGAGGGAGAGCAGAGCGATGTAGGACATTTTTTGAGATGGAAAAGCCTCTTTTGGGCATGATTAGAGAGCTAATCTAACAGCGACGCGTAAAGCAGGCTGAGGGAGAGAGTGAGAGAGAGAGAGAGAGACGGACAGAAAGCGTCACCATAGCTCCATGTTTTTGGATTGTGGTCAGACGAAGGCTGAACTATCCATTCACAGGACTGCGACTGAAGAGCGCTTGAGATGATGAGCTCCCTTTGAGCCGCAATCAAAATGCTGCTCGGTTTTTTGTGGGCCGATGAGTGTGCAACATCAAACACCCTCTCCCCTCTCTCATTCTCTTCCCCTCATTCTTATCCCCCCCCACTCTTTCTTTTTTCTTTTTTCTCTCCCTCTCATTCTTCATGCATTCAGTGGATGCCTAGCAGCTGCTGGTAATTAAAGGACTTTAGAGTCTCACACCACAGTGAATCAGAGTAAGAAGAAAGAGATTAGAAAGACAGGGAAGACAGAGACGCCACTCCTGGCCAGCTCACTGCTTCACTCCGACTACCTCCCATTCTCTTCTTCTTCTTCTTCTTCTTCTCCTCGTCACTGCAAACCAAACTAATGTCCTTCTATGTTTCCAATTAGCCACCTCAGAATGTTGCACTTCAATGAGCATACATGCACAAACATAGAGGGAAAAAAATAAAAGAAGAAGAGGAAGAGAGAGAGGAGGGGGACACACAGTGTTTGGATGAGAAGAAAAGAGGATGGAAACTGTCGATGGCAGCTGTAAAAGGAGGGTGGGGGGGTTGATCAAAGCAGAGGGTGTTTATGTGTGGCAAGCCAACTATCTTTGTGGAAGTGTGGAAGAGCTTATTCCAAGAAGGGGGAAAAAAGCGTCTAAATGGGAGAACGGCGCGGGAATGAGCCGCGCTGAGCCGAAAGGAGATGAGCAGCGTAGCTTAGACGCTAGTTTTTTGCTGGGAGAGGAGTGAGGGAAGGGGGGTGGGTGGGATGGAGGGGGTGAGAGTAGGGGTCCACATAAAACATGGGGAAAGAGGGGGAGAAAAATACAATTTTATAAAATCAACAATGGCTTAGGGATGGATGATTACGAACCGGAGAAATGGAGGCAAATGATGGCAGAGGGAAGGGATAGCGATCACAGCTGTGGATGGCACCACGGCTGGCAGGATATTTAATTTCGGGGTTGTGGGAATGATGGGAGCTCTTCACCAGAAGGATGCAGCTGCTTTTTCTCCAACAGTATTTGACGGATACTTCCCTCTTGCTCTTGGTTATATTGTTGCTTTTTTTTTTTTTTTTTTGTTGCAGTTTTCCTGCTAAATAAACCCATGAAGCAAAGCCGTTCAGGTTTACATTGTCCGATTTTACTTTGCTTGTTGGCATTTGTTGTGTTTTCTTTACAAATAATGTGCAAGTTTCTGAGTAAATAAGTGTTTCTCACAGCTATCATGCAGTGGTTCATTAAGACTTGACAAGACTACATGATTAATTAAACACCTGCAAATCTGCTCGATGCTTCCCACATCTTTTTATCAATGAGTGCATTGTATCTGATCTATGTGTACACTGAGATCGTTTTTATCAATCACCATCTGGATTTAAACCAGGCGTCTTGAAGCCATGTTCAACCCAAAACACCCCAGCTCTTTTAAGTATTATTCTTTTGGATTTTCTGGAGAAGAAGCATGTAATTGTGAGTGACAGCGTTCCATGTCTGCTTTGTCCACAGTAGAAGAGGCTCCATCAGGTGCTCCATGGATGTTTTAATAAAAAATCTGTTTCAATTTGTCTTTAGTGCACCTTTTCTTTTCAGTATGTCCACATTTCCACCTTAACCAGGTGTAGAAACTCATTTTTTAACACTGTGTCAGTTTATGCTTATCACAAGTAGCATCTATGGAAGCTAACTATTCTTTTAACTTCTTTTCTACTCTGCAGTAACTCTGCCAGACCTGACAGGGGCCCTGCCACGCTCATTGCAGGGTCAGGACAGAGAAAGGGGTATTAGGCAAAGAGACAGGTGGCACGAGGGTCTGCTGCGTTTGAGAGAACAGATGGCTGATCTGACGCGAATCTGGGGGTCTGACCTTTTCTCCCCACGGTACAGTACAGCGGTCCACACAAGCGTCTGTGCATGTACACAAAAAAATCAAAACCCATGTGCACGCACGCACTCATGCACGCGAACATTCAAACGCGAGCCCCCTCACACATGCTCGATCAGGTTTGAACACACCAAACAGTTGTTTTCTCCTCACAGCTGCTTTCACCGCAACATCTCCACAGCACATTCACTTCCTAGCATCACAACCTCTTACAGGCTCTGGATTCCAGTTCCTACTAACCTGAATCATTCCTTTTTTCCTACCACGCTTACACAAAAGCATGTGATTAACAGCCTAGCACGGAGGCTAATGTTGTGGTAAATGATCCCTGTGTGAAGGCATGCAAACTGCAGAGAACGCAGAGCTTCAGCCGGCCCCTCCTGCACCTCCACAGGCACATGCTGAATTACCTTGTCGCTAGGCAATTATTTGTCCTGTCCCAGCTTTGGAGTGATGTAAATTACTTTAAGTGCACTTTGCAGGGGCCGCCATCACGATAATGATGATTGCAGCGGGGCTCTGACACACACACAAATATTCAGCTATACTTTTAAAGAGAGGGGGCTGCATTCAGGAGGGGTCTTAAGTGAGGGATTGAAGACATGGCAGCAAAGAGGAAGCTCAGACTGATGAAAGTATGTGTGTGCTTAAGAAACAAAGGAAAAAGATGGAGACAAAGCAGAACGTCTTCCAGCCTTTTTCATAGTGTGTTTTATTCATCTTCTGCCCTTAATTAACTCTCTAAATCAATTCATCTTACTTCAGTGAATAAAACAATGGATGTCTCATAGCCAAAAAAACAACACATATATGGTGAATGTTTGACTTTCTGCAAGTTTGTTCTGCTGCAGTTACATTCCAGCTCCAGCAGGTGTCACTCATGACTTCTGTGCTTATCTGTAAGGCTGTTGTGGTTGAAGTGGGAGCTAAAGAGTCATCAAACATGTTCAGAAAAGCAACAAAGAATGTATACTGACTTTAACAGATTTAGACCAAGTTCTTAAAACATGCAGAAGAACAGTGAACATCTCATATGGCAGCTCTGTGCAGGAAAACTAGTCAAAAACAATAGTCTGTTCTCTGGTCTGTTCATGTCTGTTCATGTCTAATTCCAAGAAGTCTTATACAGTCTGAATGGACTAAAGTGGACACACTGATATTTTTCTGTTTATATCAAGTTATTTCAGAGCAGAACAGCAGTCACTGCAGCTGTGGGGAGTAACTCTGATGTTTATTCACCCCTGAGGGACAACTTTATGTTTCCAGACAGACATTGTCTTCCCTATCATCCAAACTCAAACTGATCTGGAATAAACATTAAGGAAAAAAACTGTCTGTATCTGAGTAGTGAGTTTGTGTCTGTAAAACAAAGCCTGTATGTGGAGTATGTGTTTATACTCACATATTATGCAGCACACACCAGCCGCAGTGGGGGTCCCCGGAGCTCAGACACTCTCCACAGGTCCCGTACTGCTCACATGACTCGATGGGAACTTGTGTAACCTGAAAGCACGTGAAAAAAAAAAAGGTCAGGGTCACAGTGCAGCGTTATGAACATTACAAGATGCACAAAAAGAAGCGTGTGATTTAGCGTGTGGGCACTGAAGTGATGCCTATTCAGTTACACACCAACAGTGTTTATTTTTGTCCACATAACACAATCAAGAAAACTGTTTTCCATCATTGGCAACGTTAAAATATCATATTTCGAATGGCGGGTGAGGAGTAGACGTGTTTTCTCCGGCTCCCAAACTTTTCGCAATACGACACTGAATTACCCCACCTTTTGTTAAAACGGAAAACATTGCAACAATTGACATTACTGCACTACTTGGAAATGACTTCCAGAGCAGCAAGACAGCAACTTAGAAGAGATTCGCCGCCCAAAGAAAGCACGATGGACAGCAACGTTAACATGGCCGCGCTAACTAGGCTACTGGAAGACCACAAGGCCTCCCTTTCCGTGGAGTTCAAGACCACTATCTCTGCACTAGAGTCAAAACTTGATATCGTGCAAGCCACCATGAACGCCCACGGACAGCGCATCTCCTCATTGGAATCCGGAGCGGACTCGGTGAGTGACCGCTTGGATTCACTGGAGGCTACGTGCGCGGAGCTAATTGCTAGCAATGCTAAACTGAAGGCCAAAGCCGAGGACTTGGAAGCACGTAGCCGTCGTAACAACATCCGTATTTTAGGACTGCCAGAGTCAATCGAGGGGCCTCAACCTACTGCCTTTTTCGCCTCTTTTCTGCACGAGCTCCTGGGTAAAGACACCCTCCCTACCCCCCCTGCTTTGGATCGGGCTCATCGGTCGCTAGCCGCGAAACCCAAGCAAGGCGAAAGACCGAGACCTGTTATCGTCAGGTTTCACAACTTTCAAACTAAGGAAAAAGTCATTCGAGAGGCTCGGAAAAGAAGATCCGACATGCAGTACCACGGCAAGCCCATCGCCCTTCACGAGGACTACACCCCCGAAGTTATGGAGCAGCGGGTTGCCTACCGGGACGTCATGCAGCAGCTGTACAAGCAGGGGCTGAAACCCTCACTTCTCTACCCGGCTCGGCTGCTGATTACCACGGAGAAAGGTGAGAGACTGCGGCTGCCATCCGTGGAGGATGCTAAAGAATACCTGGCTGCCAAGCGTGCTTAGTGAGATCAGCATTCGACATGACAGTGTGGCTCATCAGACGCAGCACCGAAGTTTATATTGTTTTTTAAACTTTGCTTGACTGTTAATGCGGTGTTGACCTGTTGAGCCGTTTCACTCTGTGGTAAGGATCGGCACCGAAACCCGTCATCAGCGACTGAACGATCCCCACGCCGAGGCTGCTGCAGGACACTGATTTATAGTTCGGTTCATACATGTCAGTTACTCAGGTACATGGACTTTCCTTTAATTGGTTGTTATGGCTTCTTTTGTAGCTACATCTATAAGGCCTAATTAATATCTAGTATGCCATCTTACAATAACCTGTTCAGATGTTAATCAGATGCTCCATATTTTATTACTAATCCACCAAGATGCCTTACACATGTTTATTTTTGTACGGAACAGGTTTTGCACCTTAAAGTATGCATCCTTGTCCTCTATAAACATTCTAGTAGTTTACAGGTACATTTAAGGTGGTTTTACATTTGACTAAGTGTTATTGTTCCTCCCAGTTACAGAAAAGAGCCACGCGTTACTTACTGGATTTCTGCACTATGTTGCA
>JAQMCX010000002.1:22892548-22903278 GCA_029814765.1 Acanthurus leucopareius | reverse complement strand
AAAAGGGTGTGGTTTTTTTATTTATTTTTTTTTTTTTTTCTTTTTAATTAACACTTTTAATTTTATATTTGCCCCCCCCCCCCCCCCTCTCCCCCCTCCCCCTGTTGTTTGTGGTATGAATGATAGTGAATGAGTGAGCCGTTTGGGGAGGGAAAGGATACTTGCCCTCTAAGGCACCTTGGTTTTAAGAACATATTATTTTTCAACTGTTGCAGGATTTAATCCGTTTGTGGAATGACCACTGTTGTGCACTGTAAAACCTTGTCATGTTGCTGTACCCACCCCAAATGGGAAGGGAAAAAATAAAAAATCAATAAAAACATTTGACAAAAAAAAATATCATATTTCTCTGCAGCAGTATGTTGACACGATTCCTTCAAATGTTGAGTGCATCAAGCCTCGTTCGCCAGTGTGTGAGATGTCAACTGCACGGGCAACTGTTGCCTTTATCTTAAGCCAAAGAAAAAAAGAAAAAAAAAAGAAGAAGTAGTGAGCAGGTGGGATCAGTTGGCCAGAGAAAGCTGTTTCTCCGCCATCAATGGGCTCTTGTCTGCGCCAAGGCATCTGTCCGCCGAGGTGGAGCCTGTACAAACACACCTACACATGAAGTACGAGTGACAGATGCTTTTCTCTGCAGCGTTCGTGTTCGAAGTCCAACTGGATTACAAAAATGTGAAACGTGTCATGAAATAGTAATTATTGAGAATGAGTGGGGAAATTTAATGAGGAATGTGTTACTGAAGGAGAGAAGAGAATTATTATCATGAGGGAGAATAATTTCCCTTAAGCTCACACAGCCCTGATTACAAAAATTAAACCAGAATGTAATCATTTGCAAACATGCTGTTTTTACCAATTTTTTAAGTTTTGTCGAGCCTGTGTACTAATACGCTTCATACAATCATGTGTTTGTCTAATAAACCTTTCAAAGCTGCCCCCTTCATACTCAATCATGATGCTACCACCTGTTAGCAATGAGCCTGCTCACCTGTGGAATATTACAAACAGGTGTTTTGTAGCATTTTACAACTTCCCCCAGTCTTTTGTGGCTAACAATAAAGAGGAACTAAGACTATGCATATCTATTTTCAAATCAAGAAGTTAATGAGATAAAAAAGGAAATATTTTGTCTTTGTAGTCTGATTTTGATTGAGCATATGTGAGAAATCACATTCTTTGCTGTTTGTTTTACAAAGCATCCAAACTTTTGTAGAATCTGTGTTGTTAAACTATGAACTTTATTACACAAACACATAACTGCAAAACTAAAAAGTAATTATTAACGTGCTGTAGGTTTGGAAATGTGAATGAACGGAGTAAAACTGGTATTTCAAAGCAAAACATGTTAAAAGTGTCAACAGCAAAGAGTTTGAATAAGCACTTTCAGTGCAAAGCAAACACACTCCACACCCACGAATCCACACTAATCCACACCGGGCTGTTGGAATACAATCATTTGAATAAAGAACAAACATCCTTGTGCTTATGCGCTTAAGCGACTGTCATTTAACTTACACAAACACAGGGTTGTGAATTTACATATGTGAACACAACACGGCGGAGACGCACAAGATTCAAACATGCAAGATTCAACGAGCTATAGACGACTACTGAGTGTTTATCAGCCGAGCTGCTGTGCGCCTGTTTTCATCTACATAACATGCAATCATCCTTCTGTCAGTGGTGTGTGTGTGTGTGTGTGAGTGTGTGTGTGAATCTAGCTGTGTCTCTGTCTGTGTCTGTGTGTCTGCCAGACGAGGTTCTGCTCAGCCACATGGCCCTCAGTCTGTTTGTGCAGCCCAGAGGTCTGTGCGATCTGGAGGTCAGCGTGGGTGTGTGTGTGTCTGTGTGTGTGTGTGTGTCTTTAAGCGTCCCATGGCGCTGCCCTGCTCACACCTGCATCTACTTCTGTCAGCGGGGGGTAAACACACACACACCGCCACATGATTTAACACAAACACCACGGTTGCCGCACAGCGAAAGAACAGAAGCACACTGAAAAAAATCATGTCTCAGAGTCTGACGCAGATTAATTTTCTGTCCTGTCTGTCTTTCAATTTCCTGGCAATTGCCTTGTTGGATAATGACAGCAGACTCTGACAGTGTGTGTGCCCTGTTCGGCTCCAAACCTCGGGCTCAGATCAATGCCTAATAAGTGGCTCCTCTGCAGAACGTGGGGGAGTGAATGAAAGGTGCAAATAACACCATTAAAGTGTTTTTTCGAACCCTGTGAAAATTGCCCACAACTGGGTGATATTAATTGCTGTTAGCACCACGGGCTGGAATTAACTGTCAGCTAGGAGGAGATAACAGGTGGGTGTCCATCAAAGGCTTCTTTTTTATTACAATGTATCAAATTAAAAAAGGGAGAAGAAAAATAAAATAAAACAGCTGACAGCAAAATGTGTAACATGTTCCTGCTGTTGCATGGACTGTAGTCGTCTTGACTCTCAGCTGCTGGGAGCTGTATGTGCCCCATTCAACACTGGTTTTTTTTTCTTTTTTTCTTTGTTTTGTCTTTGCTCATCAAAAGCTCAATAACCCTCCACCTGTCTGCCTGCTCCTAAACCCTGCGGCAACAGAAAGACGAACCCGGGGGGGGGACAAAGGGAGCCATTGACACGGTGGGACGTCGACAGTCTCTGCTCTGTGTGGCAGCTACGCTGTGGACACTCCTGTTAGATTAACCCCCTGTCACCTCAACAAACTCTATTTGTGTGCCTGCGTGCGTGTTTGTCAGTGTGTGTGTGTGTGTGTGAGTGTGTGTGTGTCTCGCCTAGCTTCGGGACAAACAGGTGGCATGCTGTAATGAGCTGCAGACGGGGTCACATCAGCAGCAGAAGCTGCAACTGATGACAAACAAGCCCACCAGGAACGAGACTTGGCTGGTGGAAACAAGTCAACTCGATCTGCGTGTGTGCATGTTTGTGTTTGTGTGTGTGTGTGTGTGTGTGTGTGTGTGTGTGTGTGTGTGTGTGCACAACAAAGTCTCTGAATCCCCCTCCTCACCCCCAAAAAAAAGCTTTCAGATCGTTCGCAAAAAACATGTGCAAGGCTGGTGAAACTTTATAGTATAACTTTCACAGAGGCCCGGCTCCGTGAAAGGGTTACAGTGTGGAGACAGCTGTCAACGGGGGAGGAGAGTCAGGGAGTAAAGGGGGGGGCGTCCCTTATGTAGGGGTGTCTACAGACAGACAGACAGACAGAGAGACAGACACAGCCCGTTGTCAGCTGATGCACACTCAAAAGGAGAGCAAGGTAAACAGGCGAGCGAAAAAACCCAGAGAACTGAGAAAACACAGAATAAGAGAGAGAGTGTGTTTATCTGCTCACTGTATATACTGTATGTGTGTGTGTGTGTGTGTGTGTGTGTGTGTGTGTGTATTGATGCTTAGACCAGCATGAGCCAGTAGTGGAGGTGAGGGGGTGGGGTGAGGGAGGGTTATGGGGGGGGATCACAGCAGCTGTTGCCCAGCACACGCTACAGTCACTCAACACAGCAGGGCTGCACAATGAAGCCCCTTCTCCCACTGTGTGTGCATGCATGTGTGTGTGTGTGTGTGTGTGTGTGCGTGTGTATGCATGCACACACACACATGCACAGCGCCACAACGGATGTGCAGATTGTTGTTCCTGTATTGTTTTTTTTTTTTTTTTTAAAGGGAGACAAAGAATCGCTGCATGTGATCTGAAATCGTATCCAACTTTTTTTTTTTCTGCCCCGGCTTTGTTTCCCAGGAACACAGAGTCGTACCGGATGTCGTCGACCCGAGGTAGACGGAGAGCTGCCGGTGAGAAGCACTGCGCTCTGGTAAATGAATGCTAATAAAATTCCCACTTAAGATGACCTTAGCGGGGGGTTATTCAACCAGAGGGGCTGCGGTGGCATCGCATACAGGAGCAACCTGGGTGACTGACTGACGGCGGCGGGTTAAAACAATAGCTTCCTCTCCATCAGAGGCTCATGCTGAATAGACGTCAGTTTCCATTATTATTGCCAAGCTTTCAGAAATATAAGGGTGTTTTGTGTGTGTCTGTGTGTGTGTGTGTGTGTGTGTGTGTGTGTGTGTGTGTGTTACTGAAATCTATAGCTAGGGATTTAATGCCTAGACTTAAAGTATCAATGGCAGCAGTAGCCTGAACAAAGCATTCCTTGTAACCTAGCATGATTTTTTTGGCGTAATTAAGCTTCTAAATGCAACCTGGCACCTCTTTTCTGCCATTTGGGGCCACAAACATGATGGCTTTCAGTGTGCATCTGTTATAAATAATGGATTTAGCTTATTTTTGTTGCAGTTTGCAAGAACAGCGACACTACCAACAACAACAACAACAACAACAAAAAACCTGGGAGGTGACAGTTTTGTGACAGAGAGGCAGAGGTGTGGGCACTGCATAACAAACGTGCTGCTGCCTCTCTGCCATATGAAGAAAAAAAAAAGGCCAGAGAATAAAAATTCCCACTGAACATTTTTTTTTTCTCCCACTGTTATTTCTGGCCACTTGTGAATGAGGACTCCATTTCAGCTCTTCTGCCCTGCTGCCTTGAGACCAAACCATGCTCAGTGCACCTCTGTGATGGATAGAGGGCACAGGGGCAGGACAGGAAAAGAAGGCAGAAAAAAAAGAAAGACTGCAAAAAAAAGAAAAAGAAAAAGAGAGAAGGGATAAAGGAGGACAGAGCAGAGTGGAAATGGTCCATCGCTTTGTGTTCTGATGAGACCGAAAGTCTCTGCGGTGCCAGATGTGCCTCGCCATGCTGAGGGAGAGGGAGAGAAAGCAGCGGAAAGAGAGAAAAAAAATCCCACCGTCACCAGTAATGCAGAGGAAGCGATTTTTGCAAGCTGTTGCCAAGGCAACAGGCCTGGCTCTGACCTCAGGAACACCCCCACATCCACCACAACTCTCCCCCCCTTCCCTGAAAACCTTTCAAACCTTCAGCAGCGCACGGTAAACAGCTGGCACCTCTGGGACTTCCTGCCATCTACACCTCCTTTAATACATGTATAGACAAACACACACACACATACACACACACACACACACACATACCATGGCGGCTCCACTACACCCTATCCATTTTTAATGAGAGTTAGCCAGGCTACCACGTCACTGGAATGAGACACATCGATCACGAACACAATACCCATTCCAGCAGAGAGAGAGAGAGAGAGGTGTGTGTGTGTGTTTGTGTGTGTGTGTGTGTGTGTGTGTGTTTAGATGTGTGTGTTAAATCAGGCCTAATGACAAAGGCACAATGGCAGAGCAAATACTTGCCACTGAATGAATAAACACCAATAAAATCCACACGCCCCTGAGTGTCTCGGTCCTGCAGTGACCCTGCAGCCGGAGCTTCCAGCGTCTGGACCAACTGCACATTAAAGGCTGAAACGTTTCCCCCCCCGACCGGCCGCTCTGTAATCTGTAATCTGCTCCTGTAATCCTGACGTGGCTCCTCCTAAGAACAGCAGCAACACACATCTCCCTTGTCTCCTCCTTACCCTCCCCTCCCTTTTTTTTTTTTTTGTTTTTTTTTTCCCTGAGCCTCCTCTTCTCCTAAACTCAAAATCCCTCCACTGTACTTTCTAAGACCCGAACATACCCATAATACACTGAGCCATCTCATCCAGCTCGTTGACATCCGCCCACGGAGGATGGCTTCCTCTCCCAGTCACAAAAAAAAAAAAAACAGAGAGAAAAATATCAAGTTTTCATTGAAAGCAGAGGCTTTCTTACCCCCCTGACATTGGTTAACTAATTTCACATGGATTTTTAAGACTTGAAGAGAGAATAAATTACTTTTCTAGGTTTTTTTTTTTCCTTTTGCAGCGAGAGACCGAAGCCAGTCAGGAGTTCAACCAAATCATCAATATCCATCCTGAGCCCGACCGGCCCCTGAGAGGAGAGGTGAAGGGAGTCCTGTTGAAGTGTTGTGGCTGGTCCGAGGATAATCAGTCCTCGAGACTCACACCAATTACACCCAGTCTGATTAAGGACGGGACAGGGGGGGCTTGCTGAGGGTGCTGACCCCTCCGAGGCCTTGAGTTGACAGTGCAAAGATGCAACAACAGCTGGAAGCTTTAATGGCAGTTTTGAAGAAAAAACCCCACATTTCCGAGAGGAGATGTGCTAAAGTAATTAATTACGGCCACATGTGCACATAATGGCTGTACATAAAAAAAAAAAAAAATCCTCCTCATCATGCGCATAAAAAAAAAAAAAAAATCCCTACAACCTTTATCCCCTGGAGACGCTGTGCTGCTATCTGCTGCTCTGTTCCTCGCTAAAAGGAACAGCTTTTAAAAACGCCTGTTTTCTCTTGTTGTTCTTGTTACAGATGTCAGAGGGCTTCCTGACAAGTCGTTTGAGAGAAACGAGTTTTGTGTAGCAGCAGACGATATTGATTTTTTCATTTTTTATTTTTTTATTTTTTTATTTTTTTTATATATCCAACTGTATTGCATTTATTATAAAGGAGTCTAAATCACAAACTCGGGATGGGTTTGGATAAATGTAAGTGAGGAGAATTCAATGGGAGATACTGTACTCAAGGTCAGAGCCTTTTGTGATTGGTGGGTTTTTTTTGGGGGGGGGATTTCAAGCAGATGAAACAGCATTCAGAACAGATATTACTCATCGATTTTAAGAGCCTGAACCCAGGAAGCAGAAAAAGGGGTAAAATGAAGTAACACAGTCCGCCTCATCTACAGACAGCCTTTTCCCGTGTTTCACAATGAAATGATGTGGTGTAAAAATGAGGAGCTTTTAACCTTTTATTGTTAAAACCAGCTCTCTTAGCCCATCTTTTCTCTCATTTTTCTTTTTCCTCCTCTATTCCGTTCACCCACTCGTAGACAAAACATAAAGAGAGAAACACGCACAAACATTCATTTTCTTTATTGGATTCGGCCTGAGCTCCTAGATTTGGGTCAATTGAAAACATGAAGACAGCGTAGCAACACGAGGCCGGGTTTTAAAGACACAATAAAAAAGACGAGGGAGGGAGGGAGGGAGGGGGTGCAGGCAACTCCGCTAACTATGAGCTGAATTGATACTAGACTGTGGTGGATATCTAGCTATTACGGTCTGATCAAGCAGAACTACTGCTTCCAAATCCCCGCGCCAAAGACAATCAGTTTCCCACCCACATCCCATCCCCGGACCTCCACCTCATTTTAAGGCTACAAACCCTCCCCTCCCTTGTATCCCTTCGGTCCTGGGCGATGCAGGTCCCTGGCAGCTCATCAGAAGTAACAGACTGGTGGGAGACAAACCGCCAGGCAGGAGGAGAGAGAAGAGGGGAGGAACAGGTCAGGCGTGTGCCTTCTGACCGCAGTTTGAACCCTGTCGCTGAGTGCCCATTACGCGTTAAGGCCGACCCGGGGATGATAACCATGTATTTAAAGTGGTAATAATACAGTTTAACGTTTCTTTCATGACATTTCTGGAGATGAACAGTCATTGTTGTGGCGTCTCGTCCCGTAAATAAGACCTTTGCGTCTTTTCCTGAGGATTATTAGTGGATGAAAGTGTCTGTGGGCGGCGCTAATGTGCAGAGTTAGTGATCGAGCTCTTCCTCTGCTTGTACTGGTAGTGCCAAAGCTAACAAACAACCAACATGCTAATGCTAGCAGTTTAAAGTACATAAAACCTTGTTATCTGAATACTTACATAGAAGATGTCATGAACAGGGTTTCGGCTGACGAACTTGTGAGTGAAAAGAGAGTTAAAATTAAATTTATACAAAAACTGTCGATTTGTAGCATTATTTCTGAAGGAACGTTAGAATTACTTTCAGTCCTACACCTTTATTATCCATTTCACTGCAAGCATCTGTCCATGTAGACTAAAATATCCATCTTTATACTGTAAATATTACTATTCTGCAAGGTTACGTGTTATGTAACAGACTTATACGAGGACACTCTCCCACTAGTTGGCCAAAAGTTTTCAGTAGCTTTCCCAGTTCGTTGATCTGAGATAGCAGTTGGCGCATCAAATTTTCATGGAATTTGTGTTTGTTTTGAACATTTCTAAATATACATTTTAAAACTAGATGAAGCATTTTTATTTGATTTGTAACTTTTTTCCCCTCAGCTTTGGGTGGTAAATACTTTTTTTTTCCTGTCCAGTACAGTATCTCTGTGCGAAAACACAGATAAAAATCCCGTCTCTCTCGGATACGCATTAGGACACACACCGAAACCGAACACACACCGAGCACTCGCACAAACAAGGCATTGAATTTCAGTGTGTGTCCGCTGGACTGATGGCCAACTGTGTGGATTAAAGACAAAGCGGGGCAGCGAGCAATAAGGAAGGTGGAGCAGGAAGATGGGGCTCTCTCCTAATCTGTTTGTGTGTGTGTGTGTTTGTGTGTGTTTAGGTATTACAGACTTGAGGACTGGAGGGAGGAGCCACAGGGGCGGTGTGTGGGGGGGGTGCGAGGCAGTGGAGGGAGAGCAAGCATAGAAATAATGGAGTGAGGGAATCGACCAGCGAGGAGGATGAAAAAAATCCAACCAGTCGATACGGCTAGGAGTGTATCAATTATGTATGGCTTCAATCCTCTTTTTGGGCGAGGAGGAGGGGAATAGGTCAGATCGAAAAGTGGGTGTGTTAGTGTGAGTTTTGATTGTGTGTATATGTGCTTTGAGGGTGTGTTTTTTTTTTTTTTTTTGTGCATGTAGTGCACACCACTGAAGCCCCATCGCCGAAAGCCTTAATACGCTCCCCAAACTGTTCAATAACATCAAAAGTGATGTTCATAAAACACAAAAGCATGGCGAGATGTCTGATTTTCACATGTCTTTCTCCGGTCGGTTCATAAGTGCATTTTTCACTCTTAATAACCGACCTTAAAGGAATGATGCTGCAACTAATAACCTTAGCGAAAACACACTTAATTTACTGATGAATGACAGCTTGTGATGCTCACAGCCTTCACTGCTCTTTAGATCTCATGTGAACCTTCTTATCCGAGGCAAAGATGTTAAGATGGATACTAGTGATATGATCTGGAAGTCCACAGCTTTTTTTTCTTTTCCTGGGCTCTCTCGCCTTTCTTTTGCACTTATCTGTCCATCTCCTCCCCTGGTCTTTTTTTTTCTCACTCCTGTGCTCCACGGTGTCTCGCTCTCCCTCGGAGCTCCCAGTCGAGGTGGCCTCTTTGCACTGTAATTCAGTCAGGAGGCTAAAAGGAGGAAATTACATCGGCGCTGCCTGACCACTTTGAACTATGAGCCCCCTTCTACCCTGCTTGCTCACCGGCGACCGGTTTTAAAGGCCCGCATTGACATTTAAGAGATGGAATTAGGAAGTTGTGAAAGTGCCCAAAAAAAAGTGTTTGTACGTGTCGAAGTGTGTGCACTCGTGAGCAAAGACGACTTTAAAATGTGACACACTGACACAACACCTACTTTCCATCCCTTTATTAAGTAGAGGGACCAAATTTGAAATTTTGAAATGTTCCAAAAAGGAGAGAAAAAGCAAATGTCAACTATGCCCATTTTCTTCAACTGGTTTGGAGAAAATAAGCCAAGTTAGTTTCTATCAGAAGTTAGTGATATGGGCTGTGTAAAGGCTGCGAACTGGAAGTTGAACAATTATTTGTCAACCCCCAATAAATCAGAAAAAGAAGCAGAAGAAGAAGGAGGAAAAAGGACAGAATAAACAAGAAGAAGCAGAAGAAGCAAAGCCAGCTGGTAACACTTTAAACGCCTCCTTTCTGGTACTTTAATGACGGTTTAAACAATGCTTTTTCTTATGTATATTACTGCAGACGGAGCCTCTGAATTGTGGTCTTTTGTGTCTAATGAAGGTGCAGTTTCTTTCTGTCAAGCTGAAATCAAACCTGGCAACCCGTTTCCACTCAGCCGCCATCAGACATCACAACAATCACGGACTAATGCTAATGGTACAGCGCGTCTGAAAAAAGCTGCCACTTTAAACTCTAATATGACTTCTTAATATTAGCAGTGGGCTGGAAAAAAACCTTTAGTCTCTTCTGGTTAAAAAGGGGTTGAAGTAGCGAAAGACTGGAAATTGGAGTGTGCTTGACCATCACTTGAGGGGAAATTATTGTATACATAAAGGAATTCGCATTAGCGGGTTTGTTTCCATGAGTGATGCTTTCAGACTACATTAACGACCTGTTACAGCTAGTTATTTCTACACTTAAGGCCTTTTCATCCACTGCTGCCTCTCTTTATCTCCAGGTCAGATGGCAGTCGAATCACAGTGTCTGACTACATACTTATCTCGCTCATTATTATGTTTATTTTCCTCCTAGCTTCTCCCGTCTGCACTCAGTCGAGCCTCATTCGACTCATTTTAATGTCTGTATTCTTGATTTCTGAACCGTTTTTTTTAAAGCCACCTGTCTGGACGGCCCGTCGGTGCGACCTTCTCATTGGTCGTCGCTTCGCTCTACCTCTTTGTCTGTCTCGTGCATCTCTGGCCTGTCTGTCTTATCCAAAATGTGTCTGTGTGTCTCTCAGCGGGGATCCCAGACTGTCAATGCAGCCAGTAATGAGGTGTATGCTTCAGTCAGCATGTGAGGAGTTAATAAGGAAGCAGCAGAGGCCATCACACATCAACAGGCATGAGTGTGTGTGTGTGTGTGTGTGTGTGTGTGTGTGTGTGTGTGTGTGTGTGTGTGTGTGTGTGGGGAGACACACTCGCACACAAACAGCTCACTCTCGAACAATGGGTGTATATATTTTGAGAGA
>JAQMCX010000002.1:22873922-22892448 GCA_029814765.1 Acanthurus leucopareius | reverse complement strand
ATACAGAAGGCTTATGTCACTTAATGTCAAGACTCTGTGTGTGTGTGTGTGTGTGTGTGTGTGTGTGTGTGTGTGTTTGGGGAGCCTCCCTGGCACACTTACAGCTGCCTGTCGACCAATGGGGGTATTGATTTGGAGGGAAAGGCAGACAGAAATGAATTCTGATCCACAGAGGGACTCCACAGTGCATGTCTGAGTGTGTATGTTTTTTTTGTCTGTGTGTGTGCGTGTGTGTGTGTGGATGTGTGTGTGCATGTGTGTGAGCATGTTTGTTCTCTTTGTCTCAGCGTCTCTGCCAGTGTACATGATGTACATACAAATGAAGGGTTTGGTTACACCCCACTGCTCTCAGGGCTGTTGCTTTTGCATGAGTGTAAGCATGTGTGTGCGTGCATGTGTGTATACGTGTGTGTGTGTGTCTGAGCTTGTGTGTGTGTGTGTGTGTGTGTTTGTGCCTCAATGAATGTTAGTCTGTGTACATGAGAAAGAGAGACAGATTGGAAGGAGGGGCTTCTCAATTTTGAGCTCACGATTACTTATAACAATTATTTATTGATATTAAGGACAAAATATTGTACTGCACCATCTCATAATATAAAAAAAACTGCTTTCACTTGCCTGTTGTGCTGCATTTCTGCTAATGTACAAATTCTACATCAAATAAGGACGGTCCCTTAATTACAGCACATGTCCAAGAAGTCAAATATAAATAAAAATAATAATAAACTTTATTTATAAGGTATCTTTTAAGATGGAGATACAAAGTGCTTTTTAAAAATAGTATCAAAACTCACACTAATACTGTTTTATTCCTCGTGGCCTTAACGCATAGATAACACTGCGGTTCTTGGCTACTCTTCAGACAGTTGAGTCATTTAGTTGCATTACTTAGCAGGGAAAACACATCTCAAGTACCCTTTTGCATATGATTTCCTCTTGCTCAGTGTTACTTGAGCTAAATCCAAAATACTTCCAAACAACAGATGATGATCTGTTTGGAGGGATTAGCTCTCAGCCTTCTGCTGCAGACATACTATTTTTTTTTTTTGTTGTTGTTTTGCCCGTCTGCTTCCTGTTGTTACTCTTCTTCTCTGAACTGCAGCTGCGGTGCGTGCAGCAGCAGCATTAAACCTAAAAGCCGTGACATCTTGATCGCCCCCTAGTGGCTGGTCGTCAGCTTCAGTAAGCGCTTGATTTGATATGCAGCAGAGTTTTCTGTGGGTGCAGCGTGCATTTTAAACATCTCCACAGTCGACGATGTTCATTTAATTATGCAAAGCCAAAAAAATCCTAATTGCGATTAATATTTGATAAAATTCTGAATCCCCAAATTTGTGCGTCTGTTAATGCGTGAGGGGTATTTTTTTTACAAGAACACTCGCATTCGTATTCACTCGCGCACTCTGCAAGTCTGCATGTGCATCACATACAAAATACTCCGCACCTGGGCTTCAGCCGTGATACGTTAATGAGAGTCTACAAGTATTACCAAGGCTGAAAGACCCCTTCAGACCCCATAATAGTGCCTATGATTTAATCCAATTTGATTCCATAGGAAATATACAGTGACAGAGGCTATGGGCAAACGCGCTCCTGCAGCGAAGAGAAAAATATTAGATTTGCCTTCAAAGAAGCTCTGTGGGGTGAGAAGGAGAAAGAAAGCGGTGACTGATCTCCAGTGGTGTGTCTAAAAGTGCTTGGGTGTTTTTTTGTTTGGCAGAAGAGGGAAAAATCAACATAATGAGCCCAAACTGCCTTTGTGTCTCACTCTCTTCTCTCTCTCTCTCTCTTCTCTCACTCTCTCTCTCTTTCTCCCTCTCATCCCACGACTCTCAGCAGACAGCTGCTTCTGTGCAGCCAAATTAACTGCTCCCCAGTTGCTTTTGGGGGGGAAAATGTGAAATAAGCATTTCGCCTCTGAGGGATTCAAGTGTTTATGGTTTCCACATACAGAACTTTAAACGGCTCAGGATGCTTCCTCCATTCAGAGTGTAGGTAACACTATTTGTCCACAACAAATCAGTCGTGCAGTTTTTCAATCCCAAATCCAACCCCCCACCCCCCCATGCCCAACACACACACACACACACACACAACCCCATCCGTCACTCTGTGGCCCTATCTATTACCACCATATGATCCTTCTGGCACCAAATATCTGATTTACAAGTCAGCAAGAAGAGTAATATTTCAACAGGCTGTCTGCAGACGCTCTGTTCAAATCACTGGCCTTATCTGGCCTGTGCTCCTTCTAATATTTTTCCTCAAATATTGCATTAGAGATATGCTATCCATCCCGGCACATTCATTTTCATCCTTTAGCAGAGTGTGTGTCTGCATATGTACGAGCAGACATAGATAATGTTTGCCTGCGAGAGCCTATGTGTGTGTGAGTGTGTGTGTGTGTGTGTGTTTGTTCTTGCACATCTGAGGCCAGAGTGACAGCAGGCAGTATATTTCATGTACAGTGCACTTATGTGAATGAAAGGAGAAAACTGAGGATGTGGGTGACACACACACACACACACATCTGCAAATGATACACTGTGGTGAATGGTGCAATTTACTTTCCATGCATGTGTGTGTGTTTGTGTGTGTGTGTGTATGCATCCATATATATATACACATATATAACTCATTCTTATAATTCTTCTGGGCAGCATAGTTCAGAGAAAAAAAGATATCTGATTTATTGCATCATTTCAAAATAAAACACAAAATATTCACATATGCGACAACAAAATAAACACACAAATACACAGATGCAGACACCCACACACATGCACTGTACAACACTACATCCATCACTGAGGCTCAGGCTGACAGCTTTGTCAAAATGAGCCGCAGGGGAGAGGAGAATGGCATTGTGGGATTGAGTCCTCCCATCGGACGCTGCACTGACAGGAGAGAAGAAAGGGGCAGTAGAGAAGAGAGAGGGAGAGGGAGAGGGAGACGGGGGGGAATGAAGAGGGGAAAATTGGGGAATGTGTTGCACAGACACAGTGAGAGGAGCAGAGAGGGAAGAGAGGCTCGAGCCGACACGAGTAGCCCATCAAAACAAGCAACTCTCCCGCTGTAGCCTGTTTACTGAGACCGGCCTTGTGAAAGGACACACAAAGAGCATATTGCAGACCTGGCAGCGCGACCGCATCACACACACATATAAACACAAAAAGACCTCCTTAGGGTCTGCCAAACTCCGGCAAATAAACCAAGGCCCCGGTCAGAGCACACAACAATGTGCTCGGTGACAAATGGGCATTAGATACATGCGCGCACGCATAAAAACACACTCATTCACTCCTTTAAAAAGACAGCTGGTGCTGGTGGTGGTGCAGTGAAGTGAGCTGTCAGCCTCTTTCAAACAGGAAGAGAGGAGTCTACAGTCGGCCTCAGACCTCTGAATGAACACCTTCACCACGGTGCAGGGGACCGACAATGATCCCATCCACCAGTGTGTGGGCTCAAAAACAAGACGACTCTCCACCGGGTGACTGCAGCCCCCCCGTCTGAGTGCATAAGAGGAAGCCAATTGACAAACGTAAAAAAAAAGAGGCAGCAAGAGACTCGCAGACATGGCCTCCCCCAATTACAGACCAAAACACTGCCACTCTATTCACTTTTACTCTTCGCCTGGCTCCTGACAAATCCTGTCGTGAATTCTTCAACCAGCACTCGTGTTTCTCCCCGACACTCTCTAGGCTCTAATTAGGCTTGTAAATAATTATTGCAATTAAAGCCTACAATTAGGAGGAGTGAAGCACTGCCATTAGTTTCACAATAAATGTCATGAACATTCTGCATAGGCACTGGGAGGAAACAGACAAATGCTGTGCCATTACAGAGGCAGACAGACAGTGTGAATGAAAGAGACAGAGAGAGAGAGAGAGAGAGGGAGAGAGAGAAAGGGGGGTATATGAAGGCAGTTGACATACTCACAGCTCTTAATTATAGAGCTGATTATTCTGGCAGGATGGCTCCTGGACTATTCCTTTGGCTCACATTCGCAAAGTGACAAAGAGCGCATGCACACACACGCACACACTCACACGCACACACACAAGGGTTGAGCGTACAAATACAGCAATGCAAAAATCAAGTAGACACTGAAACTTGAGCTTAATCAGAGATAAATTCCAGTGTTTCTTGATAATGAGCAACTTATAAATTTTTCAAAATAAATTCAAGGACCTTTTTTTTTTTTTCTCTCCAAATGCTCAGAGTGATGTTTTTCTGCCTGAATCTGACCACATCCATTCAGCGTCAACCCCGAAATGTTTGTAATTATTTGCCTCTTTTAAACACCGCCTCACCCCCTCTCACTCCCTGCCACTCAAACATTATCTTGTGCAGGATTTTTTCTGAAATCCCTCGTGGGTCAACAATGTCGCCCGAATACAGACTGGATGCAAAAATTAGATTTTTTTTTTTTTCCTCCTCCTCTGGGGCCACTTTGTGGGAGCAACAGTCAGTTGGTTAATGGGGGAGATTGTGGGAGGCAGAGAGACAGACACAGAGACAGAGGTGTCAGGGAGTCTGAGGATCAGGTATCCTTTTCCTCATTATCTCATATTATGTCAGGGGGCCAGCGAGAGACTCTTGTTGGTGGTGGTGGTGGGGGGTGCATTAGTTTTTTTTTTTTTTAAGCATGGTATGTGCAGGCAGACACACACATGATCTTAAAGTGAGGAAAAAAAAACACCCATGCATGTCTCTGTCATATGGGTCTTGAAATCCATTCATACCACACTTGACACTATTAAGTCTATTTTTTTTTTTCCACCTGAAGCAGACGTCAAAGCTGCACGCCGCTTGTTTACTGACAGCTGCACGCTCTAGCTAACACACTCCTCCAGCCCAGCTATTGAATTCACAGCTTGCGCGGTGCATCGCTGCGGACTGACCTCTGCGGATATAGCGGGAGACTTTGGGTGTGAAGGTGGGAGATGGAGAAGGGTGGAGGGTGGGTGGGTGGATGGATGGATGCATGAATGAATGAATGGGGGGGAAATGGGAGGTGAGAGGGGGTTCAGGCTGGGACCTGAGTGCACAGGCTTCTATTAATTAACAGCTTGATGAGGGCTGACAGGACGTGTGCTGCTATCAAATAATGAGGTTAGGATTGGCCGACGGTTCCAGGGCACAAAACCTGATTAACACTAATCCGAGCTTAAGTCAATTAACAATGCCTACTCAGGAACTCATGCAAATGAGGTGCCTTTGTTAGGTTGGCTAGCACAGAGGGACCCAAAACAGAGCTCTGCACTCAAAACGTGTAAAACATTGCCTGAACATAACCGAAAGGGGCAAGGATACTCGCATCGGTCATCATGAGAGAGCGGCGGCGGGCTAGCACTCGTGGTCAAACAGATGAATGCTATAAAAAACATGATTCATTAACGGGGCGTCTTCGGCCGACCCGCAGAGTGACCCCTCCGGTTTCGATGAACACACTCAGTCAACCCCTTGAACTTCCTGCGACCCCTGACCTCCCATCGCTAAGGGGCAGCACGGAGGCACGTAAAGTGCACATGCATTAAACCGAACAACATGGAGAACATCATTTCTCACAGGTCGCTCTGGATAAAAGTGTCAGCCAAATGAATTTAATGCATCTGCAAAAACCCTCTGACACTGTGACTCAGACAGGAAACAAGGCTGGAGAGACATGAACACGCATATTAACCAGCATGAGGAGAAATATTTGATTACATTTGGTTACTTAGTAACCAACAGCCCTTTTGCAGCTGCAGTGCAATCTGATACAAACTAGAAAATAAACCGATTATTTATGACATTATTCTAAATTATTGCCTCTAACTAGTGTAATGGTGGGACAGAGCGAGTTGATGGTTCTTAAATAATACAGAATGAAAAAAAGAGCAGCCAAACAAAGTTACTTTAAGATAAAAGAAACAGGAAATGATGAGACAAAATTAAACTAAATATGTTTAAAGATTACAACTAAAAATACAACTTCTTTCTACTTAAAATACTGAAATCATCCCTTAGAAGTCATTTAAGCGATGGTAAAATGTATTTAGCCCAACTAAGTTACTCGAAGCTACACAGAAATACTGCATGAACAAACTTGCACACACATCTATAAGAAACACACACACACACACACACACACACACACACACACACACACACAAACATAAACTCCAAGATTAAGGGAGCTTGACAAGTGGGTCAGGGATGAAAGTGGTTTCTTCACAATGAAAAGCTAAATGGCATCATCAATAACATTGGATGTGTGTATTGACAGGGGAATTTATCCTAATTTGTCCGAGTGTCAATAACAAGTGAAGCCGTCACAGAAGCAGTGAAGAAGCTGAGCTCGCTGTTCCAGCCTGCAGCTCCTGCACCTCCTCTCCCACTGCAGAGCACCTGGGCGAAGGAAGCGGCTGTGCTTCCAATTGATTCGCCGGCCCCTCAACCCTCATGTGGTGCTGCTGAGCTGGCCCCCGTCGTGGCGCTTTACATCCCAGATAAAACATGACGGACAGTCTATCAAAGCTAGGTGTCTGGTGTCTGACTGATAGCGGGCTGCATCTGAGATGTTTGTCTGTCGTTGAGGTTTGTGCCTCGGTTCTCCTCTCATGCTCAGGTGAGGACGGGATGGGGTGGGATGCAGGTGTGCAGCCCATGTGTTGACTAATTAGATTAGATTAGAAAGTCTTTATTGTCCGGATTTGGGCAATTTGATTTGCAACAGCAGCTGACAATCAAATTCATACCATAAAACAGCACAGTACAACACACAGAAACATAGATATGAATAATAAATGTCATCGGGTGAGTTATCATGAAGGTATATGGCGCCTGCAGTGCAAGAACACAAGCCTGAAGCTTATTTAGAAACCCTGCAGCTGAGGGGACAAATGATCTGAGGTATCTGTTTGATTTGGCCCTTTAAGGGAAGGGTGATGTGGGTCGGCTAAGATGACCTTTGCCCTCTGAGTGGCTCTTGCTTGGTAAACAGTGTCAAGCTGCTGCAGGTTAGTACCAGTGATTTTTTTGGCAAACTTTGACGATACTTCCCGGTCGATTTTGATTAGTGATGCTAAGGTTCCCGTAGCAGCAAATCACTGCAGAAGTTACAATCGACTCAATAAAAGATGAATTTTTAAAAGCGATCTCGTCAACATTAAAATCCCTCAGCTTCCTTCATCACATGTGTCTCATGCATGACGGAGAGTCATTGTTCAGGTCACTTCTCTCCTATAAACACTAGTGTAAACTTTAGAGTCACCCGGCATGTATGGCAACTCCTTTATTGTTAGTTGTACCGCATGAAACAAACCTTATTTGACATCTGTCGAAGGCCTTGAAGTACCTTGAAGTCAGGTACAATGTATTTTTTCCCGCCTCACATTCGCATGGATCAAAACCCAACCGCAGAAACAGCTGGGGAATACGGGAACTTAAGACGGGAAAAGATATATCTCTTTTCTTGCATTTTTGCATTCAGAGGTAAAAGAGAGAAATATTCCGCATTCTGGCTTTTTGAACCTCGGTTGTGTGCTAAAAAAATTAGATTGTGGGGAAAAAGACTTTAGAAGGAGTGAGAAAAGTGTGAGATGCTAACTGAACTCAGCACACACACACACACAGGTTGCTCTCTCATCCTGTTGATGCTTCTTGATCGTCCTCTGCGAAGAAACGGAGGGAAGTCGAGTTATTCGGACTCTTTGTCCGATCGTCACTGACGGACAGATTGGTGGGAACCACAGAGTTGAGGGTCAAAGGTCAAACTGATCACTCTGTGGCAGCTGCAAACTAACCAGACTGCCCTTGGGCCAAAGTGGGGTCAAGGGACGACGGGGCAACACTTGTTGAGGTGGTGGTGGTGGTCACCGGAAACATCTCTGCTACTTCAGCGCTGAGAGCAAAGGGTGGAGAGGGAGGAGGAGCTCAGAAGTAGAAACAGAGCACAAATCCTTTGTCCCTGTGGCTTTCTGACTTTGTTTGCCCGACTTCTTTTGGTCTGAACCTTTGACTTCCTCCCTGCCCGCTAGATTATTGTTCCCTTTTCTATGAGAAAAGAATGCAAGCATCCTCTGGTGGACCGAGCAACAGATGGGTAAAACCAGAGCTGGACTCTGGATGGTCAGTATGTTACATTTAGAGTAAATTTGTACATTAAAAGATGTGTGCACTGTGAATTCTGGGATACTAAATGTTTATCTACAGTTTTATGCTTCTAATATTTCTTCTTAAAGTTTACTGGAGCAGAAAATCACATTACACACGTTTAAGTCAAATAATGTTACGTATATAGTTTCAAAAAAGAAAGTTATTTTTCACTCAAATCTTAAGTTTTCTGACTAGATTATATAAAACAAAGTTCTTTCTGAAGCAAACGACACATGGAGACAGGAAATGGTTCGGTTTATTAATTAGTCACTATGCAAGATAAGATCATATGGCACCATATTTAAATGACATATATATAATCTTTTATAGCAAACGTATTGGAAACTAGTTCATGATCACTTCAAAGTCTGTTCTATTTCCTCCGCATGCCATGAGCTAACTTAGCAAAAAAAAAAACCCCTACACTGATGATCTAATATCTGTTATGAAAAATTTATATGATATATTATATATGATTTAAATAATTAGATTCTGATACATGACGAAATGTACATCCCATGATTGCCGATTCTTTTGATTTCTCCTGCCCTCCTTGCTGCTGTTCTCCTGGAGTTCTGATTCCCATGATATTATTTTTTCTCCCCCTTTTGTGATGAAATTTAAAAAATCTGCTCATTAATAAAAATAGCATCACTGCTTTTTTGAAATTACGAACTTATCCCACATATTTGTCAGCTGTGTCTAAACAGAGACTAACAGAGACGAGCACACACACACACACAGAGGGGAGAAGTCCCAGATCATCACACAAGGCGACGCTCCTTTTAACTCCATAGTTGCAGAAGAAGCGAAGCCCTGCTTTTTCAGGAACGTAAAGGAAGCTTTATGTTTCAGATTCATAAGGTTGCTATGAAGATCGGCTTCATGTGTGATTACAAAAAGAGCTTTTTTTTTTCGACTGGCGAGGAGAAACACATCTCCGCTGCCAACAGCCGGGCTTGCGTGAGAACTGACCCGTCGTAGCGCGTTCGGTTCCTGTTTATTTCTTAAGAGCAGCAGCCGTTGGGGAAACTCCAACGCTTGGCCTGTTGCACCAGCGGTGTTTTCATCACTCAGCCACCGTGTCAGCCAGAGAAAACCGCTGTGGTACAGCTGCTTCTGCTGCTGCTGAAGTCCAGCTTAAACAAACAACAACAAAATACGGGAACGACATGCACCCATATTTAAGTCTCTGAATGAGTGACCTGGACTTGAGCCAGTCCAATCTGCTCTTTGTGGAGGGTGTAAACAGTAAAACGGGGAGACAAAAGACTGCTGCATCAACACTGCTGTGTGTCTGCACAAGCTTTAACACCTGCAGTGCACAGTGGAAGACCTGGCCATGAGCCATCGTGTGTTCCACGCCCATTAAGACATGAAATCAGTGTGTCAAACACACCAAAGTCCTGCATAATGATGAGGCGGCAGCATGTCAGCTAATCTAAACCTGGACGAGGTGTGAATGAATCCTATTTCCTCCCGTCTTGATAACCACTGAACCCATTTCCTCCCAATCTAACCACACCAGCCAGACAAAGGTTCTTTGGGGAAAGGGGGGGTGTAAGGAGAAGGAGGGAGGATAACCAGAAAACTCCAGGGGAAAAGAGGAGGGTGGGGTGTGCATGGAGGGAGAACAGGTTGAGAAGAAGAGGCCTCATACAAAAAAAAAAGGTTTAAAAAAAAAAAGGAGAAAGAATCCATGCATGGATTTTAAATTTCACAGCTGAGCACCTGGAAGAAATTGCCAGGCTTGGAAAAGAAAAAAAAAAAAAAGAAAAAAAAAGAGGTCTCCTTTTCTTTTCTGATAATCTGTGAGCTGTAATGTTGCCGTTCCGTACATGAAGCCCGGCGAGGGAGGGAGGAAGGACACGTACGACGACGATCGGAGGCTGAGGAGGGTGTTTAATGTTTGCTAAAGAGCCAAGAGTGTATCGGAGAGTGACAGCAGCACATGGCTGAACGCTCCTATAGGGAGGGGGGGTTGGGGGGTGTGGGGGGGTGGGGAGTGTGTGTCCGCCGATGAAAGACGAGTCTGTTTTACAAGCCAGCTCAGTATCCCTCAGTTGGTCATGCTAGCAAGAATTTCACACTTATCCTCATAAAGAGCCGGCAATTAGAGGGCCACTATTTCACTGGGAACACTATATGTCTGTTAAGGTTATTATGCACTCTTGTGTGCTGCAGCCATAAAGCATTACAAAAAAAAAAACCCCATTGAGCTCCATTACAAAAGTTAACACCTGCCCCTTTTTATCGGAATTTAATTAAAACGTGTTAAAAAAAAGGTTGCAGTTTTTATATTTGTGTGGTTTTCTCTGAATGTTTTCTGTTTTTTTTATATATATATATCAATGCGTTCTCAAAAAAACCTTTTCGGGCAGAACTGAGGCAACGCTACAGGTATCACTTCAAAACCTTTTCAGATGTTAAATCTTGATTGTTCCCCATGAATAAAACATTACAGCCTGGCTCTGGGTGCTGGCCGCTGACCAAAGCCGCCCGGCATAATGCAGTCACTGGTTCTCAGCCGTGTGTGATGAGTGCTTGCCCTACTGCTGGGTGCCAGCGGCCATAACAGCACAATACGGCACAAAAGGGAATGAAAAAGGACCTCATAAAAATGTTGATAATCCAAAGCCCCCCCCCCTCAAAAGACCCCATTCGATACTGGAGTAGTTGCTGCAATTTATCCCAGTGCGCTGCATTGTGTTGATAAACCGACAACAAAGGGAACGAACGCCGCTTACGGCCTCATGCGGGGCCAAGGTGTCAGGGGCGCTTGTGTGTCACTACTGTTGGCTTGAACTACCCAAAATGCAGTGCAGCACACACACATTCAGACACAGACAACAACAAAAAAAAAAAATACACAAACACTGGACCGGTCACGGTGTTAAAAAGAAACAAGTGAGGTCCATTTGCATTCTCTGGCGTACACATGGTATGAAAAGATACATGAGGAAGAGAGAGAGAGAGAGAGAAAAAGGAGTGTTGGGTAATGAATGAAAGACGGAGAGAGAGAATAACACACACACACACACACACACACACACACACTCTGGTCGGCAGGGACGAGGCAAACACTCATGCAGATCCAATGCACTGAATTTGCATGAGCTGGCAAAAGCACCAGCAGTTTTTTTTTTTTTTTTCTGCTCCAGCTGCCATTCACACATGAATACTGTGTTTTTTTTTCTTCTACCTGTTTGATTAGAGCCTCTCCTGCAATCGTAGCGGCGTTTCTGCAGCGACGGTGCGTCCGTCTTTATGTAAAGTGGGACTTCCGTATCTATAAGAGAGCTGCCTGTGCTTTACCTTGCAAAACTTAGGCAGATTCTGTGTAGAACACACCGCGTCTGCTTTGTTGGAGCAGTGAAAAAGATGTGGTATTCAGTTTGAAATCTGCTGCTTTTGATGCAATATTAAATGCGGCGAGGTGTTTCAAGAATGTAAGACATTTCGGTGATGGGGGGGGGCATCTGGTATGACGCAGACGGAGGGAAAGACAAGAAGAAGAGAGGAGAGGGAAACAGTGGAGGACGTGTCTGGGAGGCAGCTCAACTGAATCTCCAGAAACAGCTCTGACCTTTTTCTCTCCATCACTGCGTTTGCCGCCGGCGTCGCTACCAAGCCAAGTACCAAAATCTCCGGATTATTGGTCTAAATATAGAATCAGTCACACACACACACACACAAAGTGTATTCGAGCAACATGACTCAAACATGTGATCTGGCAGAAATCCATTCGATGGATCTGCAAAAAAAAAAAAAAAAAATCGCAGGATGCACAAGGACACTTGGAAGACATAAACCTCCGGAGTGTGCCGCGAAGAATCGAGAGATGATGCAACAAGCGCGTTTAACCGGGTTCTTCAATAGAAGAAGGAACCGTGGCGAATATACACAGACGTCTGAAGATAAATCTTGAGATGAAAACCTCCTGCTATGTATTTCAGGACTGTCAGTAATGATACAGCACCCTACAGGAAGGCACACACACACACACACACACACACAGAGTCAGAGACACACTCCTGGAAGAAGAGGAAGTCAGTGAGCCAGGTCTTTTCATCAGTTCCACTGCGCTGCCTCGCACTGGGTCAATCTCACCACATCATTAATATGGTGGATGCTATTGTCATTACATCTACAAAACAAAAGCACAGTTTAACATGGCGGCACTATGGATCGAATATGAAACAGGGAGCTATTAAATATGTTTTGCAGGGGGGTGAGTGAGTAAATGATGGCGTCTGGTGTGAGGAGAGAAACAAATGAGAACGAGATTCCTCGACACACTGGAGGAAAACTTCGGCCATGCGGAGAGAAAGTGTAAGAATGTGAGTCTGAGGAATATCTATACATATGCAGCAGGTGTAATCTGTATGTGTGCGGCTGAGAGGAAAAGGCTGGATGAAAAGCCTCAGAAAGCCTTATAGAGACTCCATTTGAATACTGAATGGGGAGGGGGGGCGACTGAGGCTTTGCATGTGTCTGTAATTATAGTTTCTTTTTTTTTTTTTTTTTTTGCGAGTGTGCACGTGACTGAAGAGCCGGTGCATTATGTCGGAACCTATGCAAATGAAAAAAACTGAGGGAGCATGTGCTTTGCGTGTGCGAGCGAGCGTGTGTGTGTGTGTGTGTTACAGTGTGTGTGTTACAGTGTGCATGTTTGTGTTTACAAAGGCCTCGCACATCCCACGATTCACAGCTTCGCCACAACACACACAGACAGGTGTGAGGACTGGAGAGAGTCGGAGCCCAGATTGCGGAGCATGGCCTCGCTGAGCAAATATTACTCTCTCTCTCTCTCTCTCATTCAATATCTGTCTGTCTCTCTCCCTCGGTCCCTCTGTATCCTCTCTTTTTTTTTTACACTGTGCCAAACACAGAGGGCCTCTTTGTTATTCAGAGTAGGAAATGCAACCGGAGCCAAATCTGCCCTGCTTTCTGTTTGATACCATCCCTCCCCTTTGTTCTTTGCGGCCTCCCATCACCATGAGCTCGGCCTCAAACGCTATCAGCCGGGGCACGTGGGAACAAGGCGAGCTCAGAAGAGACAGATCTGGTGATGTCCTGGATGTCTGATTTCAAGAGTAGCTCGAGGTGACATTTAAGCTAATGATGAGACAAAGGTCAGATGGATCTTCTCTGCTGAATGCTGGTGTGAAGGGCTAGTTTGAAAGCGGCTGCTGTGTTCTTCACAGTGGCTCTTACTCCACTACGATACAGCAGAAAGAGGTAATCTATCATCAAATACATTGAGTATTATATAATATGAGCATTTTTTTCCACTTATAAAATGAGCAACATTCTGGATCATAGGTGTGTGAAGTAGTTTGTCATACATTAAACGTTGGTTTAACTGTCAAGAATCACTATTAAAAATGATGTAGTTTCTTTGAATTTGCCAATTTATATTTAAAAAAAGGCTAAATGAGTGTGTAGCCAAGCTAAATCCCAAACCAGTTACTCCGTCAGGTGAGACTTTGGAGTGTTATCCTTGAACATGCAGAGAGCAACAGCCTTGAAGCATCTGAAAACATTTCTGTGTTCGTTCATCTGTGTGTGTGTGTGTGTGTGTGTGTCTTCCTCGATCCTCTCTAACCCCTGAAGAGCAAAAACAGAAGAGTCTACAAGCCGAGCGCTAATAATATTCAGCAACATCTCTTCTCATTCAGATGAGCTCGACTTTAAAAGCTCGTTTCATCTGCAGAAAAAGGAGGAATAAAGGATTCAGTAAATATGGGAATCAGCCTTTAGACTCCGTACAAAACTCCTCTTTACTTGTGGAATCTGAGTCCTGCTTTGTCATCATCTGACAGCAGGATACATGTGCACATACTTTGTGCATGAATGCTGCAGAATTAAATTATCATTGTGGAAATATGCATATATTGATATTTCAAGGAGAGGAATACATTTTTTTGGTAAATGTTCTGTGTAAATGTTAATAAAAGATAAGATTTTGAGATGTTAAATTATTTGCTTAAATATCATTTTTTTTGTAACGTGTCTCGCTGAGAATCGCAGCAGTGTTTACTGGTTGAAGTACAGAGCTTTTTTCAGATGATGTGATCGCATTTGACATTGTTATATTTTTATTCTCACAGCAGGAAAGTGTCTGACTAAACCAGAGCAACTTTAATAGTTTTTTTTTGTGCGTGTGTGTGTGTTATTCACTGATGCTGAGAGCGAAAAAAAAAAATGCAATTGTGGATTTAAGTGAATCTGTTTGCTTCTGTCTTCCCCTTTTTTCTTAAGAATAGACATTATTGTCTAAAAGCTCTTGTGCACAGGCTGTTGGAGGCAGGACGTTTGTGCCGTTAATCCATCTCTGAGACAATAACCCAGCCATATCCATGTCTCTGTAAAATGTGCGAGTCGGCATGACGGCAGAGGGATGAGACGTTTTTATGACATGTAATGTGTCTGTGTGCAAAACAGCACCAGCACATTTTAAAAGCAGCTAGCAGCAGTTAGCGGCTAACTCGAAGGATAAATAAAAAAGCAAATTAGCAGGTAAGCTGCAGCGATGTTGGAGGACAACGGGCTCAAAGATGTCGAGGTTTAGTACGAAGACGTGACATCGAGACCATTTGGGTCCAGATTCATGTTTTATACATAAATCCGCTCTGGATCAGGTCCTGTTCTGTTTCTGTAGGTGTGTTGGACATTATGTGTAATATCCAAATGGATCCAAGATACCTGGCATTGACCACACAGCACTTATCGTAATGGAAGTGCCGTGTGTGTATGTGTGTGTGTTCTAACTAGCAACACTACAGAGAGTGTGTGGCCACGCGGTGGTACAAAATGACCCGTGCAAGCGAGTTAACCTGTTCAGAAGGGGAAGAGTCAGAGGGCAAACTCATTTCAGAGAGATGATTAAATCAGCGATGCTAACGTTAGCAACGGTGGCAATGAACTAGCAATCATTTTTTTTGTATAGTTCGAAAGGCCAAACGGGCAAAGTTATCTTTATCAGCTGATTCCAAACCAGTCATGTTTGTCATCCATCACCATGACGACCAGCGGACCCTCAAGCTATAATAACAGAGAGTGAATGATTCACTCAGCAAGAGGAGATGAGAAGTATGACGGTGCAACCGGCCGTAACCTGGATGTATTTTTACTAACTCCCTGCACAAAGAGGATAAATTATACGCTTCATGGTGAGTCACGGCTTGCCGAGGAAACATTTGGTAAAACACAAAGTTTGGTTCTGACAACTTGTGTATAAATGTCAACTTCTCCAAAAGCAATATGCTGTGAAACGGTTGCAGATCCTGTGCTTTCCAGAAGGATTCGGGTCTGAGCTTTCTAAGCTTAACATGAACTCACCTTTCAAATAACAGCGTTTGTGCTTCAGGAACTAACAGCTGAACATCAGAAGACCTCCAGCCTTGAGTATATATATATTGTATACACAAAGATATGCTATGATATGCTTTGTAAGATCACACAATGGGGCAGCATAATGCTAACACTGTTTGGTTTAAAGTGAAAAAGCAAAGTCAGCATAACATTGAGCCTTTTTTTAAGGCGGTATTGCCGGATCTTTGTTTGAAAAAAAGGGTTCAAATAACTCCTTCACACAACATCGGCGGCTCCCAGGCTCTAAGCTCCGGCCAGCCAGTTGTTCAGTGTGTTAAAAGCAGAGATAAGGAGAGAGGACGGCAATCTATCACCTCGCTCTGACAGCCTCGCACGTCGTCTGTCTCTGGGGTTGCTGCGCCGCCACGCTCCCCTGCAGCTGCTCCTCCTCTCCTCTCCTCTCCTCTCCTCTCCTCTCCTCTCCTCTCCTCTCCTCTTCCATCCTATCTCATTTCCCCCTCTCCTCTCCTCTCCTCACCCCTGCTCCGTCCTTGCGCCCCCTTCCACCCTCGCCTGCCCCTTCGTCTCCTCTTCCCTACTTAGTATGACAGTTGCATTGATGGCTATCAGCTGCTTCCCACCCGCCCTGCGATGCTGTGTCACTTCATTAAAAGTGTGAAAGGATGACCTTGCACTCTGTCTCTCTTTTTACTCTCAGTGTCTCTCTTTTACTCAGAGTCGTACGCTCCTCCAGCTGTCCCCTCTTCCCCTCATCACTCTTCCACACATCCTCTGTTTCAGCCAGCCAGCCAGCCAGCCAGCCAGCCAGCCAGCCAGCCGGCAAGTGCCCTTCATCTCTCTATCTCTCTCTCTCTGTCTCTCTCATTCCATCTTGTCTTTTTCTTGTCTCTCTATTTTTTTTCCTTCTCCCTGCCCTCATTGTTCTCCTTCATTATCAAACACTGTCACAACCTCCCCCGCTGTGCCACCCAGGTTATTTATAGCTAACAGCGGTTGGCGGTGCCGGTGATGTTGAGAGGTGGACCATCTCGGGCCCCCGCTGGAGCACACACACGCCTTCACACGCACACACACACGCCTTTTCCCTGACACTTAGACATATGCACACACACACACACACAAAGACACACTTTTAAACTATCTATTCTCCACTTGTGTGAGCACAGAACACTACGGTGTGTTTTCCAGCACCTACCTGTCTCTCGGACATGACGTAGAGGTAGTTGCGGTCGAGGGAGAAGGCCATGTCCCGCAGGACCGGGCTGCCGTCCTTGATGACCGATATCGTCTCGTACTGGACGCCGCCGTGAGGAGGCCCGTCAACACGAATCTGAAAAAAAACACAAAAAAAGGCACAAACAGGTCAATGATTGCTATTTATACCAACATGACAGCAAGAAATGGGAAAAAAACAGACGAAGAGTGATTGACGGGGACGACAGACGAGGGTCAAATGATATTTGCAAAACAATCCATCATTATCATTTCGCCACTTGGAGATTCAGGTAGGTGGAGAGACGCCGTGGAGGCTGTTTGGATGGTGACAGATTGAAGAGCTGCGAGCAGCAGAGAGATGATTTATGAACTTTTATAAACTTTCCTCTTAATGGCGCGGCGCTCGTATTATTTCACGGTGTGAGGTAAATGTCGGCCCCCCTGTGATTTCATGTAGGATGAGGTTACAACAACTGTTAAGAATTATCTGCTGATATTATTAGACCTTTGTGAAACCTTAGCTCTGTTTGCCTTCCCTCTTTCTCCCGATGAATGATGTATTCCCTCAGTAAAGCTTTGAACTTGAGGCCAAGACCCCCCCTCGCTACAAAAACAGTGGGAAAAACCAATCTAATGACTTATATGAGTACCGTGACCCTCCCTGACCCCCCCAAACGGGCCGATGCCAGCCCCGTTTCGTCTCCATTCATCTGATCCAGCTGGCTCTAATACATGAGAAGCACAGTAAATCTTGAGGAGGAGCCGCATGGGTTTCCTGATGCTGGTCCTGGTCGTGAGAGACGTCTCCGTGATGTCGCATGTCAACGGGCCCTCCTCCTCCTCCTCCTCCTCCATCTCCTCCACCCGTGAAAGCTGATGGCTCTATCATCCGTCCATCCCCGCCTGCCTTGCCTCCACCCCAAACATTCATCTATCTATTCAGACGGTGACAGCACCAAAAGAAGCAGCCAGACTCTCCAGATAACATCACAGAGGGGAAAGTCAAGGTCACATGCCTGTCAAAAGAAGATCAACTGTGGGTGGGTGGGGGGTGTCAGCAAATGTTTATGCACACACGTAGACCCCTTCAGTGTGTGTGTTGGTATGCGTATGAATGTGCGTCAAACTGTTGGATGTTGAAGTAAAAAAGAAACAGGGGATGTAAGTTTGCACAAACCCCCCCACCCCCGACCCACCCCCCTGGAGCTCTGCCTTCAGAGCTGGAGGGTTAGCTGAGTACACGACAGCAGGCGGCACAGTTAAGGGCCACGGCCCCCGAGTGGTTGAGCCTTCCACGGCTGACCTGCGTTTGACCTTGGCAGGCTAATCCAAACATCGAGAAGAAAAAAAAAAAAGAAAAAAAAAGAAGAGAAGAAGGAGACATATGTGAAAACCATATGTAGGCGGAGAAAAGGCAGGATGTGGCGGGGGGGGGGGGGCGTGCCAGTATTCGTATGGTTACTGACACTGCAGCGTGGAGGGGAGACCTCAGCAAACATGCTCATGCGTGTCGTCATCAAAGCATGTCGGCGTACGGCCAGACCAGCGCTCTGTGTGTGTGTGTGTGTGTGTGTGTGTGTCAGTGTGAGTGTATGTGTGTGTGTGTGTGTGTGTGCACCCGTGGAGCAGCCTGTCATGCTGTGATATGTGTCCTAGCAGGCAGCCACTGGGGGATCACAAGAGATAACCCGACCTTCCCCTCTGCACACTCGCAGTTCATCTGAATCAGATCGCTATCACACACACACACACACACACACACACACACACACACACACACACTCTCTCACCACCGCCCAGAGGCCCTTTAAATACACAGATGGCCAGTAAA
>JAQMCX010000002.1:22859041-22872767 GCA_029814765.1 Acanthurus leucopareius | reverse complement strand
AAGTGAAAAAAGGGGGGGTCGAAAAAGGTGAAGATGGATGAGAGTGCTGAAAAACATTCTTCACGCACCCCCCAGAGGCACCACAGCCCTGTTTAGTTACTATTGTGAAAATAAAACGAGACAAAACAAGACGGAAAAAAAAAAGATCGACAGTCGGTGATCGGAATATTTTTTTTAAAATGCAAACACATTCAGACAGACGTACACAGAACAATTGTGAAAGACGCCTGAGGAGAACTGAGGACAGAAATAATTGTCCCCTGGCGTCGCTGAGTGGGAGGACTTAATCAGCTAGTTATAAATCCCGGAGCACAAGCTGGGTTGCCATATTTAGTTTTTTGTAAAATCCAAAGAACTTTCACCACTTTTTAAAACAACTTTCGGTATTCAGCTGCAATTTATTTGTTCCATATGTTTTTCTTATTTTGCCTCTAATTTGCTTGTTGAGCCAAAGTTCCATCCTTTTTTCGGCAAAACTTAAATTTTATAATGTTTCCTGGAGTTTAACGCATCTTGAAAAATATTATTTTTTGAATTTTTTTGGTAAATTTTTCATTTCTGACAATGTTTTTTTTATGTTCTGTGTACATTTCTATATATTTCACTGTATGTTGCAACACCTAGTGCAGCGTACAGAGGTGGGAGGTGGTGGGGGTGGTGGTGGTGGGGGGTTTGGCCAGCGGGGAAGCCGTGGCAGCGGCATCAGAGGCCTCCCCTTGTGGCTACGAGGGCCCGTGCCAGTGGGGTGCTTTTGATCAGACCATGTAAGCACCCTGGAAAAAAAACGTTTGAAGATTGACCAAACTCCAATTCAAACTGCCCTTCTCTCCCTCTTTTCCTCCTTTTCTCCCTCTCACTCTCCCTCTCTCTCTCTCTCTCTCCTCTCTCTCGGTCTCACTGGTTTTGAACGCGGTGCCAGACGCCGGATCCCCGACCGTGTGAGTCCGTGTGAAGCAATTTGCTGAGTAAAAAGTGCTGAATAAATCCAGAGTAAAGAGTGCATCAAATGTGTGTTTGCTGTTCACTCTGAATGCCGTTTAGAGATAGAAGGAAAAGGAAAAAAGGCCAAAAACTGCAGGTCCCCTTATAGACGCTGTTATGCAACAAATTTAAAATGCGAAAAATAACCAGTTTGCAAGTCCTACAAACCTATACTAAGAAAAGCGAGTGAGACATTCAGTGACGGTGTTTAAATTTAGCTTAAAAAGGAAAAATGTTCTAATATAAAAAGCAGGATTAGTTGTTGATTTACTTGTTCGGTCTCCCTTTTTTTTTACAGCTTGTCTCCGAGTGTTTGTTCAACATTAGCCGCTCAATTTTGAAAGAATGCTTCTCCTTTAATGGCCACGCAGCTGCTAACTATTACCTGAGAGCTGCTTTCTTTTCAGATTTGGAAAAAGAAAGCTATTTTCTAACCTTGCCTTGAGGGAGGTTAGCGTTTCTGAAACAGGAAGCACATGTTTACAGGTGGCTGCCAACACCAATACATGTCCATGCGAGGGTGTACATTATTTTACCACTATGTTTCAGCGAGCAGAGCAGATTGTAACCCACGCATGGGAACCTTCACCAAACCACAGCGCACAGCAGAGTGACACCTTGTACCACGATGGGATTAAGTCAAATTGTAGGTCTTCCACCTACTCGCTGTACCAAAATAGTATAATGGGAGTTGATTTTAGAGAGATTGTGCTTTTATGGCTCAAACTCAGAAACATATTGTGTTAAAAAATCAGAGAGAGAGAGAGAGAGAGAGAGGAGGAGAGCGGAGAGTGAAAGTTGAACTCCATATGTAACCTTTCTGGCAGCTATCGCCTGCATCTACACTAATCCAGTTCAACAGTCTTGGATCTTGAATTGATAGGCATTACCTTTCTTTATCTGGCTGATCCCACACACTGGATTAGATCCTGCAAAAAGCACACACAAACACCACACACACACACACACACACACTCACACACCTTACAGCTCTGTCTCAATGCAATGACCCCTTACAGAGACGTTTCTGAGGAGGCTCTGCCGAGGAAAGAGGTGGAGCTTTGTAGTCAAGCTAGGTTACGCTGACTGCGAAAGACAGAGGTCAGAGGGATTCTGACAATGACCATGATAAACCTTATCCGATCAAATCCAATATGTCTGATGGGACCAATCTGAGCCCCCGGTAAATGGCCTTGAACGCGATGCTCAGATTGGTCGGTACCTCGGCCAAGATGACAGGTGACAGACTGCTGACAGCATTTTAAGAGCCAGTGAAGCTTGTCAGGAGGTATCCATGATTTGAAAAGCTTCTGTGACAGCCGGGTTGCTCTCAACACACCGGTGTGTGTGTGTGTGTGTGTGTGTGTGTGTGTGTGTGTGTGTGTGTGTGTTGCCGACACACCAGAAGTCAGATACGAGTGAGAGACACACATATCCGTCCTTATTTCCTCTGTTTAACAGGAGAACAGAGGCACATGCACATGAATGTATACCGCCCATGCAGCCGAGCTCACGGCTCATGGGGGGGGGCGGACATGAATGAGCGTTTTCTCTCACATGCACAAACACACACACACACACACACACACACACACAGAGGCATAGATACACATCACCTGGCTGTATTTTACAAGTGGCAGAACAGTGTATACAAACCAGGTTCACTGTCTCTATCTGTTCACATGTCTTTCCTGGAGACCTGGCTTGAAATGTAGCAGGCTGCATTTTTTTATTTTTATTTTGTTACTTCAGGTGGAATGGGTACAGGCTATTCAGCTGCATATGTGTGCGTGTGTGTGTGTGTGTGTGTGTGTCTCCCTTTTTTCTCTTTCTTTCTCCGTGCACTGGGAGAAAACACGGAGCCTCTCTCCGCCTCGATAACGCATCTAATCCATCACCGGTGTCAGGCTGAAGAATTCTGGTGTCAGTAGCGAGCGGCATGTAGAAATGTGCTGTGTATATATGTGTGTGTGCATATGTGTGTGTGTGTGTGTGTGTGTGTGTGTGTGATGGCTCCCACCAGCCCAGCACGCCACCTCTCCTGTTCCTGTTCCTGTTGTACAATATAAGCTCCCATAAGGTGCATGTTAGCCCCGCTCGCCTCGACGCGCCATGTGCCACTTCCCATCGGACAGACTGAGGCCATGGAGGCCTCTGAGCGGTGATGGAGGGGAGGACAGGGAGGGAGAGATTAGAGAAGAGGTAAAGGAAAAAAAAAAGAAGAAGAAACAGACTACACAGAGCCAGAGGGGGAAGAGAAGGACTCCACCGGTCACATATGAGTAATTTTCTTCCTAACCTGCTCACACGGGAGCACAATATCTCCTAAAATGACCTGAGCCCTCAGTCAATACAAGGGGGCAATAACTTCATACTTTCGGCCAGGCACAATAAAGTCTATTGATTTGCTTCTCCACTTCATGTACAAACACCCTCCTGAACAACATCTTTTCTCATCCGATCGGACAGAAACACGACGACGGATCGCACTTTACAACTATTCAAACAACCAAGTTTTTGAGCAGCTCTGATTGCAGTAAATACAGAAAGCAAACATCCTATTAAACCGACTCCCAGCGAGTCCCGGACAACCAATCTTACGACGGCCGTCCCCTGTAATGGCTCTAACCAAGACTCATTCAATTCCATTTTAGCTCTGTAATATATATCGCCATCCTTCCCGGTCGCATAACTCACAACCCTAAACGTGATTATATCAGCACTTTCCCCCTGTTCGCCCCCTGAGTCCAAATAGAAACCAGAGACCGCGGCATGCATCAGGGGTCTGCGGCAGGATGAGATCAGGCCTCATCTCTAATCAGCCCCAAACACACATATGAAGCACAGCAGCACAATGTGAGGCCTATATTTAGCTCGACATTAAAACACTGAACAGAGGCCAGCGTGCCGGGGATGGACGCGGGCCAAGAAGGTTCGGAGAGAGCAAAAAAAAAATGGAGGGATGTGGTTGGAGGAATCTTAAAGTTGGCCAGCGAGGAGAAGCCTCTGTTTCTACTCAAATGGCACTCGAACATTGAGAAATAAATGGCTTGTGTACAAACTGAAATAGCTGACAACACAATGTGTTTTCCTGTTTTGGCTGACCCGAGAGAAGAAATATACAAACAGAGAGTCAGAGATGAGGAGATGTGTTGCAAGTCCCTTCAGACACCAATGTAACCCTGAGCATATTGATATATATGCTCTTATATCTGCTGTTCTGTCCTGCTTCCTGCGTGGTCCGTGTGGGTGAAACAACCCTCATCTAAACCAAACAGATTGTGGACAGTCTCCCATTTTGAGCCACATGTGTGAAAGAGCAACTCCGGACAACATCTGGATCATCTCCACCGGTCATTATCCGGAGTTCATGTGAGAAAACTGCTGAAGAGCAGGAAAGACGACAAAAGTACTAACATTTTTTAACTTAAGTAGAAGTGGAGATACTTGTGTTAAGAAAAGACTTGTTAAAGTAGAAGTTCTGGTTCGATTTCTTTACTCAAGTAGAAGTAAGAAAGTACAGGCTCTGAAATGTACTTAAGTAAAAAAGTAAAAAGGTTTTTCTCTAAGTGACATTTTATCGACCAGTTCTGTGCAAAACTAATTGAACCTCACAATAATATGATGATAATTAGAATTACAAGACCATTAAACTTAAACCATTTCAATTTAAGATAATATTTCAAATAAAAATAATCTACTGCCAAAAATAAACATTAACTTTGTTCTGGAGTTGCCACAATAACAGAATTTTAAACTTCAGTGAGTATTGATGATGGGAAGGCAGCATGCAGAGACTAAAATGAAGTATTTGTACCTTGTTACTTGCCATCTCTGGGAATTACAACATTCAAAGTGTAAAGAAGAGGTGAGGAAAAAAATTACTGAGAGGCAGCATCATTCACACTTCAGCCCTGGTGATGACAATTCATTAGTCCTCAATGAGGTTTAATGCACAGACAGCACCTTCACAGCATATGATACCGTGATTAAACACACGCCTAAGCCCACACACAAACGCAGTCTCTCACAGCTATATTTACAACCCCATGTTATCAGCATCAAATGGCTCTTAATTTCTAATGGTGGAGGTCCCTCTCCGGGGTAAGTTGAAGTTCAAAGATGGAGTTCTTAAGTGTTGAAGAAAAAAAAAAGCAAAGCTACACTTATTTTATGAGTAAATATGCGAAGAAAAAAAAGCAAATTACACAACTATTACAAGCACAACACAGAAGCATCGCAGTGACGGTTCGACAAAAAGTCGTTACAGAAATGTCAAACAGTCGAAACCAGAAGGAAAACATCGTACCTCCTGTTTTCTCCCTCTGCACACTTCAAAAGAAGATCACAAAGATATGAGAATCAAAAAAAAAGTAGCTCAGAAAAAGGTTCAGGTGAGGGGCAAATTAGCTGAAATTGTTTCAATTTTTCCCACGGGATTTGCGAGATTTAAATGTGGGACAAGATTGGCAGGTAGAAGTGAGATGCTAGTAAATTATAGCCAGCGGGATCCTCACAGCAAATGAGAATATAAAAGCACTTCAGTCAAACCCACCTTTTTTTACACCTGTGATATGCGTGAGCTTTAATAACCTCCCCTATATGTTTCATGCTGTGGTTGATATTGCTGAGATGTATCTGCCAGTGCTGAGTGAGCATGCTGCTGATGAACGTATTATACCGCCGCAAAGCTTTGACACTCGGTGAAATCTTAATCAAGGCCACATTAACGTGGCTCCTCTTCCACACGCGGTCGACCTATAGCTATTAAGTATGTGGGGAATGAGACACGACCGTAAAGGTGTCCGCGGGAGCAGGACAATGACAAAGACAGAATTGTTAAGTCGGAATGAGAGGAGACATGCTGTTGCATGCAAAAAAGGCAATTTGGCAAATATTCCGTCTGTCTACGTCTGGCTTGCTTGATTGTATGTGTTTTTTTACTGTTGGGGTTTATTTTTTTTTCTTTTTATTTAGGCTCATTTAATGGTCTGCTTCCGAAAAACAAATGAGAGCTGCTATTCAGGAACTGACTCTTTTTTTTTCAGTGAGCTAAACCAGTAGCACAAAGCACCACAACACACCTTTGTAATGTATTTTTGCAGATGCAGAGTGCTGAGACGAAGTGGGCCGAATTACATCCTGAAAGCTTATATAACTTATATAAAATGATCCTGCTAAAGTGACAGTCTGCACAATCTATACAACTGTTAATTTTTTTGGCATCATCCTTGTTTAGGTCATTATGTCACTGTTGTTTTTTGCATTGTGCTTACAAGAAGCCACCTGAGTTATTTTTCTTTGGGTTTTACTTAATTTTTGTTACAATTAACGTGTCTTTTTTTCTACAAGCTCTTGATAATCCAAATGCTGCTGCTACATTACACAACATCTATAGCAAAACAACCTGTCAGGCCCGATTCTTTATCATATAAACACTTCATTATCTTTATGATTCAGAGGTGTTTCAGTACCGACATTATCAGCCAGCAGAAGAGTGCTAGCATAAGACAGAGTACCATAATTGACTTACATATTAATCATCAGCTGAAGAGGCCTTTTTTCTCTTTCACATGACATCACACCATTATCATGAAACCGAGCCGTACCACATGTACGGGCTCCATGGAGACGGATGTCACGACCTTTCACCCCCCGTTACCTCCGACATACCAAGATCCCAGCAGCCGCCACATAATTAGAGCTCTTCTTGTAGGTTTCCAAGAAGAGACAAGGGTAAGATGGACACTACACCGTGAACCTTTGACCCCTGCAGGCCAACAGAAACAACGTGGGAGGAAAAGAGGAGGGGGGGAGAGACGGGAGGATAACAGAGTGGGATGAACTGTGAGGGACAGGGGTTATCCAATCAGTCTTTCGCAGGGAGACAGCGATGCTACTGATGGGTTGGGTGGGGGTGGGGGGGGTGGGTTGGAGGGCTGGTGGTGGTGGTAGTGGTGGTGGTGGTGTAGGGGTGGTCGGACTGTCTGACCCCATTCAACGCGCCGACAAGAAAAGCAGGCCAAAACCCCTGTGCTGGACAAGGGTTGCCATGGTAACCCCTCTCTCCCCCTCGGGCACAAGATCAGCAGGGAATCAACTGAAAGTGAGTGTCTGTGTGAATGTGTGTGTGTGTGTGTGTGTGTGTGTGTGATATATATATATAAAAAACTGTTATGTCATGGCCATTGTCTGGGGCTTCGTTGGCTCAGGTTGAACTGGTTAAAAGAGGGTGTTGATCTTTTTTTTTTGGTGTCTGTCCTTTAAGGGATTTTTGTTTGATTCACTGTTTTCCACACTGAGAACATGTGGTAACATCTGCTTGCCAGGGGGGGAAAAAAACCCACCAGCATTCCAGCGCAATCACTTTCCTTGGGATACAAACAGGATACACTGGGTCACGACTCGAACTAAAACCTGATTTATCACCGTCGGTTAACAGCTTTTTGGTAACGTTACAACACTAACATTGTGTCTTTGGAAACGGCCCACGTATTTATTTTGTTTGCTGAGTTAAAACAAAAGGTTTTGTTCACATTTTCCATTGTGGAATTGCATTTTTTTTTTTGCAGTTGATGAACTCTGTGGTAAGCACCAAACGCCTCAGTACAAAACCAACATGAAGAGTTATTTAAAAAACTTCTTATAAACAGTAAAACAAAAAGTCACAATGTTTGTGTATTTAAGATTACTCCATTACTAAGATGAGATACTTTTTGATACTTTCCTTCTCTGTAGAAACATGTTTCATCATAAATTAGCTGCCTTACAGTGATGAAATAGCCTCCTAAATAATGCAACATGATTAATACAATATCTAACTTTGTTTACAATGCAATAATCAGATGACTAAGCCATTATTTGATTTATTTTATTGCAGTCAAACTGTATAATTGATGCTTTACTATACACATTAAAGGCAATGTGTGTGCATGTTTGCATGAGTCTATGTGGCCTGTTTATCCAAACAATAAGATCAATGTTCTGAGCTTTAAAAGCCTGTGAGGACAATGCACATGAGACGCAAATCGTTAATTGAATTAAAAAAAAAAGAGCTTTACAGTACATAAATAATTGCGCCAGGCCTGCATAGTGTGGATGACATTTATACTTCCGCTCGGTAAAGTATGTCCAAGCAAGCATGTGTAATGCTGCCCGCACATAAAACACGCTAATGACTTTCAGGCATATTCGTTCTGTGTGAGAGCGGCCAAACAGGCCTTGATTCATTAGTCTGCTAATTAGAAAACACTGTGAGGGACGACTTGTGGTCTTGTGGTCTCGACAATTTTATGCGCATTTATGACAACGCAAACACACATTCAAACAGCCGCATGCTTGTGTACACAGAGAACCGCACAGACTCCAAACGCCGCGGCCGGAAAGCCATGTTTGCACATTAAACATGTAAAAACAGCAACAGGCCTGCGTCTTCTTGCAGACCAGCGGATCAGAGATACTCATCAGTAAAGACATGTGTTGGTGACAGAGTATCTTCCTTTATCCCCCTAAACACACCCACATACACACTCCCTCATCCTCTCATCCCCTCATAACTCACACACGCTCTGAAGTAGCAGGGGAGGAAAAATGCTGTGTATGCAGAATAGACAAGCAGCGTACACTGGGGTCAGAGTGAGTTGAAAGAGAAGGAGAGAGACAGAGACAGAGCAGGTAGACAGGACTGTGTGTGTGTGTATGGGTGTGTGTGTGTGTGTGTTTGTGATGCCAGCACATTTTGTAGTCTATGAATCTTCACTAAAGCTCTTTAAAATTGCCCACCAATCTTGCGTCAGGATTTAATGCCTGCTTCCCTCCAGAAGGAATAGACCAGCCAGTTAAAGTATGCTAATTCAGTGGCACTAAATACACTGCTTTAAATGTCAACCTTCCATTATTACACACACTCTGACTGCCTCAGGACAAGTGCAGAATCATAAACACACACACACTCACATAGACACTGGCAGCAAGTGTGCACCCACACATAAACAAATCAGGCTTCTGCAAGGACACAAGGAATATAAAGACTTATAGATCACAACCACTTTATAAAATCAATAACTGAATGAACAAAGGACGTTTGCAACAAAAGGTGTAATATTAAAGCAGCTTTTAGCTATTTGATGGGAGAATGATTGAGAAATAGAAAGATATGGCGTCGAGAAAAGGAGAGAGGAAAAGGAGAACAAGCCAGGCTTGAACGTGAAAAACAATACGAGTAAGAAACAGAGAGATAGACTTCAAATCAAACGACTGAGTACAGCTACAGCAAGCAGAAAGCAATCAGCTTGCACACAGCCAGAAAGAAGCCTGGCACTCCTCCCCAACCAAGGGTGACAGCACCATTAATTCTATTAACCCTATTAGTATTCCATCCTCATCGCCTCGCTGGGTCAATACACACCTCCATCACACTACAAAGCTGCTGCTTTTCCTCTCCCATGCGAGGGGGGAGTGGGGAGCAGTGGAGGGTTCAGGGATGGCTGGATAAATAAGAGCCCAGACAGTCGAACTTTTCTTTTGTTAGCTCTTTCCATCGTTCAAGGTGACCAAGCTGCTCTGTTAGACCGTTCCTGTCCGTGATGCCGACACAGCGCCATGTTGCAATCGGGTGAGGCCGAGAAGGAGCAGCGACGGATGCAAGTCCTCCAAAGTGTCTGCAGGTCACATATGGGAAATCTGTACACCAGGAATCTTTAGCTTTTAGCATGCTAACACTTTTTTAAAAGCTAAATGTGACCTGCAGGCTAATGCTATTCGTGTTTTAATGTTGCCCTTAATGGAGACAAACTGCTATTTAAGTGAGCGCTCATGCAGGTTTCAATTAATGCAAACTATTGCAAGATATAATAGTAACAGCAGGTAAAATGAACATCTATGTGAGACTAGAAACAGACAAAGAAAGCTGGTAAACTCAGTCATAGTGAGAAGCTGCATGATAATCCAGCGATCGATAACACCCCTGACGTCCAGAACAATCCAGTCCGGGAAAACATTTATGTAAGTCCGTGCAGAAAACAGAACTCAAGCATTTCATATTCATAAGACTGTTACTTTGAAACTCTCGGTTAGGCCAACTGGGATTGCTTAAGTTAAATCTGTTTAAGCTTTGGCTAAACTTTTGTACGCCAATTTACACCAAACAAGGACTGTGAACTCTGTTTGACTTTGAGGTCAAATAGAGGTATCACAGCCACCACAGAGAGGATGATTACTCACAGCTCCATCCCATACGAGTGTTTTATTAAGAAAGAAAAACTTAAACCTCTCCTTTAAAGCAACAAATGCAAGACAGTCCTGTGAATTGTGGGGAAATTCAACATGCCATTATCTTATAGCTGCAGTAACAGTGTCCATGTTTGTGCAGCATAAGGCTTTTGGGAGTAAAATTAAAACTAATAAATTAAACAAGTCAACCTGTAAAAACAGGATGGTGGAGACTTAAAGGTACTCAGATTAAAAACCACAGCAGAAACGTGGGTTGTGTGTGTGTGTGTGTGACGGCCTGAGGACAGCCCTCTCCTCCCCATCTTGTTCCCCTCTTCTCCCCATCCGCCTCCAGCTCAGGGTGGGCCAGTGAGTTTGCCAACAGACACTAGCGTACCAAGTATGTAGGACAGCGCCATTAGGGCATTAGTGCCGGTCAGCAGCCAGCCAGTTTGTGTCTGTGTGTCTGTGTGTGTGTGTGTGTTAGTGCGTAGTGTGTGCAGTGAAGAAATTGGGAATGTGCAATAACACCCCGGGGGAGGAGGCACAATCTGATGCTGCGCTTGATTGGTACATATTCTTAGGATCTTAAAATTAGACAGGAAGCAGCAAGGTGCCTCCAACTTATCAGCTGCTGCACCTTGGGGAGCATTAGCATGTATCTTTGCGAAATGCTTAAATGTTGGGGTGTGAGTTTGCTTGCACATGCACATGCAAACAGCCATGTGTGCATAAACGGGGGGGGGTTTGCTCTGTATCTGGAAAGGCAAATAACCGCTAGGAATTAAACCAACAGCCCCCCACCCCTTATTCTTTCCTGCTCAAACAGCACTGCTAGCACGCTGACACACACCACTCTGTGCTGTAGCCTTGAGCTACAGCGGGAGTGGAAGTATAAAGGGTTGTGACAGCTCTTCCTCTTCCTTTCCTCCAACATATATAGAGTTCAGCTCGAGCACTGAGGGGCTATCTCTGCCGCGTCTGGAGCTGAGAGAGGGAGCGAGCATGATCTTTCCTGCTGTCTGGCCTGACTGATTCATGCCCATATTACCTGAGGGATTAGCTATTTCCTCTGTATAAATCCACTTTTTGTGAGGTAATGTCTAGCATTAGCAGCGGGGGCCGTAGAGGGTTTTTTGTTACACTGAAAATCTTCTTGCCAAAAAAGCATACAAGACTACCATGAAATCCAGAGAGGAAGCACGTTACAGTATGCAGCCATTTTTTCTCTTTGCTCTATCACGACTTGGCCAGATTGAGAATGAGATCATTCTCCTCAGAGGAAATGTTCATCAACGTTCACACATCGAAGCTTTGAAATTGAAATTTCAAGGCCGAGTGTAATTGATACCTCGATTTGAATGTGCCGTTCAAATCTGAGCTAAAGCTGGCAGATCAGGTACTTTGTCCTTTTGTCGTCTTTAATTAGCTGAAGAATCTAAGCTGTGAGACCCACATCAAACAAGACCAGCTCTCTCCATTTTCTCTCTCTCTTCTTCTTTTTTTTTTTTTTTCCTGAGCTGACCACAGACTCCGGCCAGACGGCTCCATGTTTTTGGGTACCTTGGTCCAGATCTCCCCCCATAACTCTCTGGCTTCCTGTTATCCCACAACTGGGCTCTCTGTCTCTTTCTTTTCTGGAAAAATACACCTCTTTTTTCTTCTCCCCCCCTCCATTTTTCTCTCCAAGTCTCCCCTCCTTGTTCTTCTTACTGTAAAAACCACATAAATGTTTGGGTCAACACAAACCTAGCGGCTTGTTTTTCCATCTTTGAAGGCAGGCCGGGGGGAAAGTGGAGCGGGTGGGTGGGTGGGTGGGGGGGCTGTAAGGGAAGAGAGGAGGCCTTGTGGGAAGGATTCATAGCACATTGATATAATGCGTCTACATTTCTCCCCCCCTTGACCGCTGCTTACACTCTCTTTGTTCCCTTACAACAAGGAGCTAAATTACTGTGTGCATATGTGGGGAGTAACCATGAGGAGAATGAAAAGGAGAACAGAGGAAGGAGGGAGGAGGAGGAGGAGGAGAAATGGGGTGTTTGGTTGGTTAACGGTTTTTTTTTGGCAGACCCAGGGAGGCATTTTCTCTGTCTTAGATAGAGGGGGCAGACAGTGGATACCCCCCTTGAGACACACACACACACACACATACACACACACACTCCTTGTTCAAAAGGGAAAGGTCAAAGGGCGTTCAAAATGAGTTACGCTCTCGATTCACTGTCCACAGAGTGTGAAGTGCAGGAGAACAGAGGGAGATAGAAAACTGCAGATGGCAGGAGGAGCAGTGTACTCGTTACACACTGTTGTGGTACAATAAACGGGCCAGAAAAAAAAACAGCGCTGGGATCAGTTTCAGCGGGGGTACAGAATATCCAGCTGTACATGAAGAGCTGAGAAAAACGATCCGAATTCTGTCTGAACTGTTCAAAGTTTTTAAGCACCATGTTCAAAAACTCAGTCAGGGTTTAAAGTTCAGTATGTAAAACAGTGAAATATACCAATTATTTTGCTTTTATTTCACAGTTCAAAAAAAGGTCAAAGGTGTTTTATTAGGATTTTTTGAACTGTGAAGCATCCCAGGAGGATCGTTTGTGGATATGAAGAGCCTGGGGGTGTTAATGCAAAGCCGCAGATGTCTTATGTTCTTTCATGTAGGTGTAAAGCCACCAGGGGAAAAAGGGGTTGGTTGGTGGGGGTCCCTTGATGTCAGAGGTCACTAAATCCCTTCATAAGCTATCTCATGTGAGAAGGGAGACGCGGTGTGTCGGAGGGTCAAGAGAAAACGGCGATGAGGTAGCCGTGCTATCATGAACTATTTCCTGGTGGATGCGAAGTTAATCCCTCAGATTTAGCCAACAGTGTGTCTTTAACCAGATTACCCCTCGATAATCGGCTAAACACACAACTGCAACTGCGAAAGAATTCAGTTTGGAGTCTAGACATTATAGTTTCGTGATATCAACCAATCCTGTGATCCTCCATATGAATTAAAGTGTGTAATCTACAGTGCATACCTGGGACCCCCCCCACCCCTCGACATCAGCAAAGCTCGGATCACCTACTGTAATCCTCTGGGTGCAGCACAATAGGAAATAATCTCAATTCCTTACAAAGGCATGAAGCTGGTGCTAAGCAGATGATGAGTGTGTGTGTGTGTGTGCGTGAGTGTGTGTGTGTGTGTGTGTGTGTGTGTGTGTTCGTGTTCTTGGAAGTGTTTGTGCCTGTGTAAACCTTCATACATGCATAAATGGTTTTTGGTCTCTGGGGTGTCTCCAGGGTCTGTGCCCCTCCAATGAGCACATGTGTGAGGGTTTGGGGGCTGAGGGGTGTTGAGGCCAGACAGCGGTGGGGGGGTCAGGGTTGGGGGGGAGATGGGCGTAAGGAATGCAGAATCCTGAGGGCAATGGAGGGGATGGAGTAGGGTGAACAGACAGGCAGCGATATGGAAAGACAGGAAACAGCGGCGGGGGGGGGGGGGGGGGGGGGGGGGGGGGGGGGGGGGGGGGGGGGGGGGGGGGGGGGGGGGGGGGGG
>JAQMCX010000002.1:22816422-22858109 GCA_029814765.1 Acanthurus leucopareius | reverse complement strand
CCCCCCCCCCCCCCCCCCCCCCCCCCCCCCGCCCCCCCCCCCCCCGGGGGGGCCGGGGGGGGGGGGCGGGGGGGCCGGGGGAACAGACCAAGCTGACGTGCCGCCTGCAGCCAGGCAGCCAGACAGAGACAGAGATCCTCCCCTCCTCTCTAACCTACACAACCGCCCCCCACTACTGTCGATCCCCTCAGCGCACCTCACCCTCGGTCTGCCCCCGCCCCCAACCCCCTCCCACGCTGGGCAGGAGACAGATCCAAGAGGAGAGCAGCTGCCTCCCACAGCTCCCCGGATGACTGAGCGGCCATGACCGCTGAGCCTGGCCCTGCAACCCCACCGGACAGACACGCAGAATCACACAAACACACACAAAAACACACCGACACCTGAGCAGGCTGGTCTGTGGAAATGGGGGGGGGTCAGTTATTAATCATGTTTGGGTCAAATCAATCAGCTGTCCTTTAATGTGGTGTGACAGCTGATTGACCTCTGGAATCCATAACGTTATTATTTATAACGGTCACCCACACATCCATGACCCTCCCCCTCGCAGTCCAACAGGACTCGACCTCAGGTGATGGACGCACCACAGAGAGAAGGAGGAGCTTATCCAACATTACTGCATTACAAAGTCACAAAATGTGTTATTATAATTAAAAAGTGCAGTGCGAACCCTCGTGCATGATGTGTGTCTGTGTGTTTTCAGTGTTGCATCCTGTTGCTATGTTGTTTGACCATCCGTTCGGTTGCTTGGTCAACCTGTATCTGGGCAAATCCTTTACACCAACTCAACTATGACGACAAACAATACAGTAAACGGCTTGTATGAGACCTTATTGTCTCTAATGCCTTCAACAGGCCTCATGATGTTGTACAGCAGACAACAAGCAGTAACTAAGGAATAAGAATGTGTTAATTAGAGTTAATTAAAGCCGAGGAGTTTCTCATCTGAGTTACATCTTTGATCTTCCAGAAGCAGCTAATTTGTTCTTTCATGTGTGGAAGATGTGCGTGCATGGCAAGATATGACATGTAACTGGGAAATTACAAAATATCTTTTCAGTGTAAACACTTTCTTTATTCTGAAATGTTGGAAAATGATGATTGCGTATTCCAGTTCATTTATTAGAAGTCTCATAACCACCTTGCGTGTCCATGGATCTTCTTTGTAATGAAAAGCTGTGAACTACGATGACAAAGGAAGACGAGTGTGATTTTCTTGGATTTATTTCTGTTTCAGTCATTGGATGACCTGTGAGACGAACGGGTGAAGCATCATAAATGATTAAAAATAAATGTCCAACTTTGTCACAAGTTATTTGTTGCATCATTCTACAAGCCCGGACAGCTGTCTTTCATAAATTAAACAAGAACTTTGAAACTTGCCTCTGACGAGCTTCGGTTTACTCTCAGCTGGTCATCTGAAGGGAATGAATCATTTTTTATTTCTGACATGTTTCAAAATTAATGCGATGAAACGATAAAAAACTTCAGAAATGGTCCCTGAGGCCACATCAAACAGCGCAACATGTGGATGATACTTTCTATTCATTCTGTGCATGTCTGCATATGTGCATCTACAGAATGTCTGCATGTGCAACCATACATCTGCGTTACTGCATGTATCCTGTACATGCATGCCTTTGCTTGTGTGTGTGTCAGTAGGGCACCGCCTGTTGACAGATGAGAGCTGTGCTGTGAAGGGTCTCTGAGAGGCCTGACAGATCTGTGACGGAGTGCGCCTGAGGAGAAAGGCCTTCATGTTAATCCACTCCCATAAATGTTAACTACACTCACAGATAGTCCCATACTGATCTGCTTCAGTGCAGCCTGGAACGGTTCAAACATGGACCCCGAACCCTCATTAGAGCCTCAAAAAAAACAAGCATTGCCAGAGTCAGAACCTCCCTCTTTGTCACATAATGCCACAAAAATTTGCAAACACAGGCATGCATGCACGCCAGCTAGCAAACACACACACCCACAATCACTTAAACACAGTGAAAGTCGACGCAAGGCTGTCATTAAGGAAGCAGACTGCTGGGCTGAAAATACAAGCAGACACAGAGCTAACAAAGCAGTCGGGTTAAGAAAAGAAGACAGCTTACCTAAGCTGTCTGAAATAAGCAGTTGATTTAACGACGAGGAAGCCATGAACTAAGACTGTACGAAAAAAGACACCATGTGCAATCTCTTTCTTTTTTTACTTGAAAGCTCATAAAAAGGGACTTAACAACTATTCCGACCAGGACTGGTCCAAAAATCCAGACTAGTTAAAGCACAATAAAACCGCCAGGAATGGAGAGATTGATGAGGGGAGCTTTGTGATTGCATATTTGCAAGTTGAGGACGCCTCCTTTTCTGGTGGATTTTGTCGAGAACAGAGGAGGAGAGTGTGAGGTCCCGGCCAAATGGGCAGCTCATTTGGCACCGAAACCGACCCTGTTTAAATACACTCTTGTGCCAGAAGTGGAATAGAAGCCGAAACATCTTCATTCAACTGGTCCCTGAGCAGGGTTTTAGTGTCGCTTCATTACTTTTTCTCAGAGTAAATATTGAAAACAGAAGAGCCAACAAAGATTCATTTCTCCTTAAGGCACAGCGGGGTCAAGAGAACAGAACAGACTGAAATACTCCTTAAACAAAACTGACAGCACATGAGATCTTTTTAAAGCACAGCCGACCGGAGTGTTTCATATTCCCAGTGATCCTCGACAAAAGTCTGAACCAGAGAACGCCGGACTGATGTTGACACGGATAGGAGGGGAAGGAGTGTTTACTCTGAAGCAGCTGAGTATGTGCTGTCTAATCCACTTCTTGTGGGAACCTGTAATGCTGTCTGATACCTGTTAAGAGTGCAGACACGCAGAGGCCTCTCCGCGCTTCGCCCGCGGTCATGCCTCCGAACGGCTCTTCTCTTCTCGAAAGCGGTACAATAACTCATTATGAGTCACAGACAGTCTACTGTCTAACCCGCTACGTTAATGGTGTAAACACAGGATATGGTGGTTGCGGTGAAGCAACACAGACACACACACACACACACGTATATATATATACACACACACTCACACAGTCAATTAGTGAGAGGAAGACAAAGAGGGATCAGAGTGTAAGAACAGGCCTTGGGCAGTTTTTTTTTTTTTTTGAGTCAGACGGGGAGTGCTGACCAACAGCAGAGCTACAGGAAAACTGACTGTACGAAGCATACGCAAGACCGTGCAAGAACACACTCTGACTGAATCTTTTTGTGTAGTTTGGAAATCTAATGTTACGTGTTGTTTTTTTGAATCACTCTCATTACTCATTCCCTTTTTTTTTTTCTTTTCGTCTTTTACGTCCCTGCAGGCCTTATCAATAAGAAAACATGGCCAGAACAAAGGCTTTAGGACGTGCCTGAGCCCCACTGGACAAACTGTGCTGTGCATGCTGGCTGTTGTTTTTCTATGAATGTGTGTGCCAGCCTGTGTGTGCGTGTGTGTGTGTCACTTTGCAGCCACCGTGCTCTCACTCCCACAAAACAAACACATCTCATCATGTCGGCGCCCTTGTCAGTCAACAGCAGCAGCGGCGGCAGAGAGCTGAATGCAGCTAAAGTGAGGGAGGTCTGGCTCGCAAAGTCTGATGTTGATGTTTTAATTGCATCTTTGTTATTTGCATTTCGCCGCCATTAACTTGCGCACGTCTCCCTCTCTCTCTCTCTCCTTCAGGCCTTCCTTCCGTCCCTGATGAAGAACAGGGAAATGTCAGGCAGCCGGAGAGGAGAGGATTACGTGGAGTTCGTCTCACATCAACATCACACAACAAACCTCCAATCAGCCAAAGAAGTGGCATAATGAAGATGTGAGTTTGAGTTAGAGTGCACACAGGTGTGTGTGTTTGTATGTGTGTGTGTGTCATTACCTGCGTGTGCGCGAGTGAATATGAATGTGTGAAAGAAAGACAGACTTCAATGGTCTGAACGCTGAACAATAGGGCCAATCAGTCTCCTGGATCAGGTCTGATTAAAAGATGAGCTCACCGTGGGGCGGGCGGGGGGGCGGCGGGGACGGCGGCGGTGGATTGAGGGTGTGCATGTGTGTGTAACCCCGATATCTCACCAGGCGAACAATGAACCGCAGTTCGCACAAAGATTCGACACTCTCATCAATTGTTTCTTCAAAGGGGGGGGGGGCTGAGCGAACACACTCCTGCTAAAACAGCACAGAGAGCAAAGAAGAGAACAAGAAGCCATTTCCCAAAACAATCTGACTGTTCCATCTTGATAGCCTTGAAAGGCACGAGCGGAATAACAACCGGCAGCGTTAAAAAAAGAAAAAAAAAAGTGCTATTCTCATTACCCTCCGTGGAGTGAATAGAGGGAAACACTGTATAGTAGGCTAATGAGCTAGTTAAAGTTGGCAGTAAATGTCATCTCTCCTCTGGCGGGCCCCCGGGCTGCAGTACCGCTACAGGCCATTACCTGGACAGGGACACATGCAGCTTGCGTCAGCAGTTTACTCTGCTGCCTGACATTCACGCACACACACAACACACACATACACACACACAATCACAGAAAGAAAAGAAAAGAGAGAGAGAGAGAGATCTGTATACACACTGTAAGACCGCAACCCCTCCATATAACACGCATTACATTAAAAGCCTAAGTGGATCATGTTGAGGAAAAAAGTGCGTGAACTGAGGAGACAGTCTTTAGTCGTTTTTAATCTTCTTTCCATTGACAGGAAGTGTAATGAGTAAAGAGCTTTTCTGGCTGCTTTCCACTCAGGTGTTGACCGTGGTTCTGCTGGCTTGTTAGCCGCTCGGCCACTTCGTTTGACCTTTAGTAATTTATTCTCGAGTCCATCTGGAGGGATTGGATTTCCAAATTGGATCACTATGAGTTTTTTTTTTTTACTGAAGAGTGAGCAAGGACAAAGTCTGAGGTGATCAAAGTTTTGTCACAAACGCATAGGGGACAGCGGAGCAAAATGATGTTTGTAATCACTTAATCAAGTCGATCAAAATGTTAGCAAGATAAGGCGGGAGTTTGGAAAGCAATATGGAACTTGATAATGGAAAATAATGTTGCTTACGTGCTTTAAAGTGGAGTCGGTGTCCTTCAAAGCCAGACAGCGACGCAAACTTTGCGTGTGCAGTCGCTTAAATCTACAAAAGTGACTAATACTCAGCCTGTGGGCGAAGAATCCATGTTTTTTTTCCAAGGATAAAAGGAAAACAACTGGAGGTACAAGGACAGTGTGAGAGAATTAACTCTCTCTTGCTCTGATTTTAACTAAAGGTTTCAATGCAAACAGACGGCAGCTTATAAACACAGAAGCCAGACGCGTTCCTCTGCCAGCCTAAGCTAAGAGCCTTGAAAAAAAAAAAACCCCAACGAATATTATATGCAACAGTAAATCCTCGTGGGTTTAAACATGCCAACAGTGTCAGAGTGTAACGTGTCGTGTTTATGTTGCGCCGCTGAAATTCCATCTCACACCGCTCGGGCTCGTTGGTGGTCGCCGCAATGTCCACTAGATGCTCAGTTTATGTTTACCTTGGATGGAACTCTAAAGCCACACAGAAACCAGCATTTTAACAAAGACAAAAATGATGTAAAATCAATGCACATGTGCGAACATACACACACGTTTTGCACGCTGTCGCACCTTAAGCCCGAGTGGACCATTAATCCAGCTTTTGTGGAAGGAGAGCCCTCCTGCACTCGCTAAGATCTCTGAGGGCCTCGAACAAATAAACTTTCTATGGTTTTAAAATAAGCCCCGAGCTCCTCTGGATTTAAATACACTCTGGCTCTGCTACCCCACTGGTTTCAATACACCTCTGGGTCCAGTGTATGGAGTCGGGCTGCTGCCCATATGGTCCCCACTGGATTAGGCTAAGAAGGCCAGCCACATAATGGCGAGGCCCGGGGAACCATTAAAAACCCATTAATTGTGAATTTTGAAGATCCTTACGGCAATGATATGCTAATATTTCTTTGCACTGGAGACAGACCGAAGAAAGAGAAGCTGCAAGACGGCGTGGAAGAGAAATACACCGAGCGAAAGAGATGGGTGAGAGGAAAAAAAATGTGAAAAAAGAAAGAGAGAGAGAGAATCTACAGACTGTTCCAGGTCGCTGTTACTCCCTAACATCCACTTGTCTGCCAGACACACTCTGATACACACACAACACTCGGTGAGAGGGGAGTGCTGGAGAATAAAGAAAAAGAGGGGGAGAGCAGAGGATGGAGAAAACTGCAGGCAGCAGTAGACAAAGAGGTCAGTGTAGTGGAAAACATGGAGTCTGACATTAAAGTGATGCAGTTCAACTTACTCGCTTTAGCGCCAGAAATGCATGGATGAGAGATCCACATGCACAGGGAGGAAAACGAAACCAAAAAAAAAAAAAAACTGAGGGAGAGAGCGGGGACAGAAGGGATGAGGGATAAAAAAAAAAGTGAGAAGAACAAAAGAGGAAACAGGAAGTCGGTGAAAATTGAACAAAGACGGATAGCATGACCTGCCATCTGCATATCTGTTTCATCTTCCAATATAATAAAAGCAGATGATGGCGTTTATTTGTTTTGCAGCCAGGTGGCTTCGGGCAGGGAAATTTCTGCTTATCTCTGCATTCCTCTGTGTTGCAGATTGGATGGGAGGAACATTAGACAGGCTAAGTCCCCCCACCAAGCAGATTAAGCCAGAGCCGGCGAGGAGGAGGGGGGGGGGACCAGAACAGAGATTTGGGATGCATCGCCCAAATAAGATTTAGGGCTTTTCACTGGCAATTACTCACCGTATACATTTCAGCGCGTAACCCTGAATGCAGCCGATGACGCTGCGGCTCTGAGAGGGAACTTATCTGAGATGTGCAACTGTACCAGAAGCTTACCGCCTGTTTCCAGCTGAACAGAGCTGCTTTCCCTTGATTCGCTTTAAAGCCAGAAGCTACTTGGAAAATTCATGCAAAAAAAAAAAAAAAAAAACCCACTTGTATATAATGTGGATGTCATTATTTCGATGTGTAAGTATAAATGTCACATTGCAGCACAGCTGACATGACTCAGAAATCAACACGTCTGCATCAGTAACAGCTGCAGCCGCACGAAAGGAAGTAAGTGAGGGCCGCAAAGGCCGGGCGGCTTTAACATGTTCACTTCTTCGGAGTAATGAGCTCTTCCCTCATGTGCGTCTCGGATGCTGATGAAGGGAAAGGAGACTGGACTTGTCATTTCCCCGTAGGACCCCTCGGGAGCCAGGTGTCCCTCTTTAATGGAGGCATGTGAAGACTAACGTAGGTTAATGAGCTATGCAGGTCCCAGAGGAGGTAAGCATTATAGGCTATATGAGATCCCCTCTCATCCCCTCTCATCCCTCCATTTGTGTCAGACCCTGGGAGAGAAAAAAAAAAGGAAGAACAAAGGAAGGATGTGGAGGAATGGAAGCAGAGGTGAAAGAGAGAGTGAGAGAGGAAGACACAACAAACGGAGCCAAAAAAGTAAAAAAAAAAAAAAACAGGTCTGCCAGCCTTTTTTAGAAAAAATGAAGGCCTGGATGAGATTCACTGCAAAGGTTCGACAGCCAAGCAAGACCCGAATGTGGCAGGAAAGGGAAAGCTGTGTGAGAGCGGGCCTAATCAGAAACAGATCCTCTACGACAACAAACCAAACCACACACACACACACACACACACACACGGAGGAAAGTGAATGTTTTACATATTAAAGCTCGACAGGGAGGGAAAAAGTCTGTTGAAACATCAAATTGTAATGAGGAACAAGCTTGGAGAGCGCAAACAGGACGGAGAGGAAGAGACGGAGAGATGGAGCGATGCACTGTGACGATAAGGACTGAAGATGAGCTTTGAAAGATAATGTAAGTCTAAACTGTAGATGTCCTGCGAGCTGCTTTTTTAAGCGTTTGCTGGGGGAGTTTTACTGTATCGCTTTATTGCGTTCCTCTTTTTTTTTTTTTTTGGTCTCGCTCTCAGATGTGGCTTAGTCTTTTGTTTGTCTGTCTGCGGCTGCATCGCTGTATATGCTATTAACCGAGCATGAGGAAGCATCTTGAGCCTGTGTTGTGTGTTTGTGTCCCAAACCATGAGTGTGCGCTCATCTAAGATGCTGCCAAAACACAAAAAAGGTGTGAGTGTGTTTTCAGCGTTCAGGTGGTTAGAAAACAGAGGATACAGACAGATGAGAGAGAGGTGCAGCTGAGAAAAGAGAAAAGAAGGGAAAGGAGGAAGGAAATACAAGGGGAGAGATGAGAGGATAAGTTGAGGAGAAATGGGGAGGGGGAAACGGAGGTGAGACGAGATAAAGCTGCAAGTGGAGCAGAAGGGGGTGAGAAAGGGAGGAGGTGTGAGGTTTGTGCCCAAGAGCGGAGAGCACGGTGAGGTTTGTGGCACAGCCGACGGAGGAGACGACGGAGGAGAGGCAGCCTCACATTCCAGGCCTGATCCTGTATAAACCCTGTCTGTTACTGCAGATCTGATATGGAAATAAGAGGCCAGATGGGGGCTTCCACCGGCCTTATAAGGGATTGTGGCTCACCCCCGGATGGATCACGGGTGAGAAGCTACGGAGAATATGAAAGAGAGGAGAAGTTTAAAAAAAAAAAAAAGCAGAGACAGGAGTAAGGAATGGACATTTGAGAGAAAAAAACGCCATGAAAAAGTGAAAAATTGAGAGCGAAGAAGAGATATAGAGAATAGTTGTCGACAGCAGCAGAGGAGGAGAGAAAAGAAATGAAGACGCGAACTCAGGCGCTGCCTTTCTGATGATATTCTCGTATTTCTCCTGCTGTGATGTTATTTCAATGATCTCCGCTTTTTGAAGGGTGGATCATCAGGGCCCCGAGAACACAAGCAATTTCCTTCTTCTCACACAACAGCAAACTTAATATAAAGAAACCAGCACAATTCATCCTGCTACCGTTGTATCAGGCTGGAGTCCCACAGGTCCACTTTATTGCCAGGAAGAACAACTTCGCCCTTGAGAAAGACTTCAGATGCAGAAAAAGCTAAAATTCAATGAACGAAAAGCACGAATGTTTACCTTGTTAAAAGCTTCTTAAGCTGCACTGATCACGAATAAAGTCCGTAAAAATCCACGTTCCTCCATCATCATCTGTTCCCAACTAAAAAAAAATGTGTCGCAACATCCCTTCATCCTCCCTCCCTTTTTGCTCTCAAGTGTGGTTTTGTACTAACAGCGTTTTCTTGTCAAGATGTTCAGACGGTGGGAGCCAACGGCCTGCTGGGAAACCTGATCAGCCACACTAATCTGATCAGCTGCATTTTGTTTCCAGTGTGTCTTATTTAAAAGAGGACAGCGCTCGCAGCGTGGCGTAACCCCGAAACACCGTCCTATCCCCTTTCAACCGTGGATCCCGGGGAGTTGACACGGTCATCCGATACACCCACACCTCCACATCACACCAAACACAGTGTAAACACTAACGTACCTGCACCCGAATGTTCAGCCAACCGCAACAATCTGGGCTTATTATTAGAGCTGGGGAGGGAAACTCATGACACGAATGTTTCTCATTTCCTAATCAGTAGGAAGGCAAAAAGAAGCCCCCCCATCCGATCCATCCCCAGTGTATGTATGTGCGAGTGTGTGCATGTATTTGTGTGTGATGAAACACTCTTGAAATAGGGTGAAACACGTAGTGTCTTTGGAATTTATGATCAAGGCAGTTTTTTTTGGTTTTTTTTCGCACACCTCCCTCATACAAATAAGTGAGTAAAAAATTTGTATGTGCACCTCGCCGGAGCATATTGTGACCATGTGCACACGAAACGAAAACACAGCTCTCAGCCATGTATACACTGCATGTGCACACACACACATTAAAAGGGCTCAGCGTTACAGTAACGGCACGGTACCTCCGGGGAGCAAAAATGCAAATTAATGTAGACAAGATCTTTTGCACTCCTACCCCTAAACTGAACCCCACACACGCTTAACCCAAAAAAAAACCACTTTGTCTGTTTTTTCTGCTACTTCATTATCATAGTCAGCTAATATAGGCCAAACCGAGCACACAAACACACAAAAACACACACCTCCTCTATCCATACACCCCACTGAGCCAACAGCTGCCTCCAGCAGCACCAAACTGTGGCTGCCAAACACACCACAAAACACTTAACTATGACTGACGGTAACATGTTATTCCCCACAGGAATGTTTAACTCCCCCCCTCCCTCCTTTTTTAAGTGGAGTTAAAAAAAAAAAAAGGAGGAATGCTGATGGTTTGCCGGTGTGCCGCGATCCCATCACATCATCACCTCTCCGCCTCGACTGCTAATCCGATCTGACGCGGTGCGCCCATGTCACCAAGCGCGGGGGATGCCTGCCTCAGCCGTGCCTTCCAGCCCTTGACCCCCTACCTTTAGTCGAGTTACCACAGGCCCGGATAATGTTTTCCCAACCGCTAACCATTTGGGTTTAATGAGTAACAGCGGTGGCCGAGCTGACCCGCGGCTGAAAAAAGGCCTCCGGCTCCGGCTCTGTTCTTTGATATCATGACCTCTTTACTGCCCCCTCCGCGGACGAGCACGGACCTTTTTTTGGGGTAATGCAGGTGCTTTTCACAATTGCACACATGCTATCACTCTTTTTTCCCCTCTAAGTCTGTTCTTCACTCAAAACTTGGCACTTTTCCTCCTTCTTGTTATGCAGAATCTGTCAAGGGATCCATCTATTCTGATAAAAAACATATTTTATCTCCATTCAAACTACACATGTAGCCTCTGGCCTCTCTCACTCTATATTTTTCTGTCACTTTTTCCCATGTCACCCGTCACTGTGTGGTGTGTAATGGCATTATATGGTCGTAACAGTAGTGAGCTTTAGGGGTCAGATAAGGTCCTGTTCTCTGGGAGGAATATATTGAAAGTGTGTTATATGCTTTTTCTCGTTGATATTCAGTGAATATAAGGTGAATTGTGGACCAGCGACTCATTTTTTTCTCCTAGAATAAAACATGAGAGGAGCTATAGGAATATAGAAAAGGAATATATAGTATAGAAAAAATTAAAATACAGCAGGAATGTCTTTAAAATAAAGGAGAGGTAGGCGAGGTTGGACGTGATTCTCGAACAACACACTCCTCAGTGTGTTACAAGCTGTGCAGAAGAAACCGTCCAATCCCATTAAGGCTGCAGCCGGACAGCCGGACCATTAGGAGGGAGTCTCAGCTGACGGCTCTGTTTCATGGCAGCATGAGGCCGAGACCTGACATACAGCTGTCAAGAGAAAGAGATGCTCCCTGTGTGTGTGTGTGTGTGTGTGCGTGTGTGTGTGTGTGTTAAAGGCTCAGAATTGGGGGGGCAGGTAAAGGCTGAGCGAGCAGAGATTACCACTGGCCTGAAATATTATCACATGCTATTAGCACTGTATCACTGTTCATTAGGCTGATGGCTAGCTGAAGTTACTTGACAGCCCTGCGGTAAGAGATGAAGAGAGTGAGAGGAAAAAAGATAGAAATGAGGAGAGAGAGAGAAAGAGAGAGAGAGTGCACGGAACAAAAGTAGAAACGAAAACTGGAGCAAGCAAGAGGGAAAATCAGGGAAAATGATTAAGGCCTCCTTTTCCTTCACTTTCAGTTTTAACATGGTGGAACTTTCTGGTTTCAGAGGTAAACAGGAGCATCTCGAATGGAAACAGGACAGATGTGGTGTTTAATGATGAGACAAGGGACAACAAGGCACATTTCTGGTATACGTAACTCTGATAGAGCCCCTCGATTCCCACAATGCAACGAAACAACAAAGGAAGTTAAGATTAGATCATGAAAACAAGTTTAACAGTAAAAAGCAGAACATTGTGGCATGCAATTCATTAACTTGAAGGTGTTACCGAACGTTTGAGGCATTTTTTCACAGCACCTGAGCCAACTTTTGGCTAGCACTCTTTGGTTTCACACACACAAACATGTCGAAGACGCCATATAAGAAAGATGCAGGGTGTGAGTAAAAGCTAATCACTTCAACAAACTCTCAGAACTGCAACCACATCGCAGATAGAAGCTTTAAGTTTAATGAAAACTCAGAGGTTGTGTGCAGAGTCAGGTATTCTGTTGGGAAAAATTAAGAAAAAAGCTCTCTCCGGTCAAGTACTATAAACTAAATGGAGCATTAGTGCTCAACCTGCATGCAGAGTTTGTCCTGCAGAAGATCTCTTTCATAAAAAAAACTAGTGCAGTGTTGTGTAACATCAAATTTATTGATATTAATAAAATTTAGAAATATGCTTCTTATTAAATTGTTGAAATTGTAGTCATCCATCACATAAATGGACACTTTTTCGAATAAAATAGAAATTCCTGGAAGCACAAAAACTGAATCTAGAGAAACTTTGATATTTACCTCATGGGGCCCTTTTTTTTTTCACAATATATCCACAATAAATAATAACCAGATGACTATGCAGAGTCTAAAAGCATATGCTGAGGAAACAATATGCGCAGAGTGTATGAAAGCTTCCTGTAAACACCGTGTGATCATAGAAACGCATTAAACAACGCCGTCACCGGGGCAAGCTCGACTCCGAGGGCCCTGATAACTGCTGCTGTCTTCTGTGAAGTAGGAGACAGAGGAGCAGTAAAGCTGTCTCCCTATCAGACGGAAACATTAGTCGCTGTCACACTCGGTTTGCCTTCGCACAGACAACAGTTTAGTATATCATCAAAGCCAAAAAAAAAACAATTCTCATTTTCTGAGATCTATTGGCGCTGCACCACTTGAAAAAGGCCTCTTGAAAAATTGAAGCACACATTTGCAAAGTAGATGAGAGGAACGCTGTTTCGGCCGCTCGAGTGATCTGCCATCATTACGCGTGCTATCAAACACATAAACAATGCGAGTTTTCTCTTTTTTTTTCACACCTCCTAACTGCTTCTAATGAGGAGGATCATTATGATGCAAGAAAAATGTGGGGGAGAATTCATCGAGTACTTCAAGACAAAAAAAACAAAAAAAAGAAGATCCGCTCTTAAGAGTTTTCTATGCAAGTTTGCAAAGTGAACCCCATTTTGCTCTCACTCCCGCCTCCCGCCCCCCCCGTCCTTCCCTCTCTTATCTAATTTTGGATCACTCTGAGAGCCAGCGGTAATGAATTGGCTAATCACAGTTATCTGGCCCATTCAAGTGCTTTGTAAAGCAAATCAATACAGCCTGGCACCGAGCCAGCCATCCACTTTGACAGACGTTGCTCACTAATCTATTTCTGTTTTTTTTCTGTTCTGTTCTAAAGATGTTTACTTGTTCTCTGTCTGTCCTCTTTCTTTTCTCTCTCTCTCTCTCTCTGCGTGCACTTCAGCAAGGTCAGCGGGGGAAACCGAAGAAGAAGAAGAAGAAGAAGAAGAAAAAAGCTCATACACCATGCCAGCTGGCAAGTCGGAGGACAAAAGTTAAGCGCCGAGTTACTTAAAGTTCATTTGATGGAAAGAGAGAAAATGTTCTCTGTGATTGGTGGAACTGCTGGAAAGTCATCGGAGCTGTGAGGATTATACCTCAGGCAAGAAAAAACACAAAAAAACACACACACAACAAGGCGTACACCCGTACTTTTCTGTTTCCAAACTAACAGATCAATAACGGCGACGCAACGACTGATAAGGATTTCTATGAATTTCAAATGTTCTCCCCGTGGTGCCTTCACTGGCTGCAGACTAAACAGGAATATTGATAAGTTGGCCTGGCCCCCTCCCATCACAGCTCCTTTGCATAATGTTTTTAGCATATTTTTCCTCTGTTTTAATGGATCTATGGATTAATTGCCAGGATTTTTCAGTCTAAAAATACTCTATTTATAAGAACAGGAAAGGCCACTTTTTTCTTTTGAAACAAGAGAAATATTTGGGTAAAATTATATTATACTTTTCACTTGTTTAATCTTCCTGCCTGACCGGGAAGACATGGATTTGGGTAGGCGGTGGCGTCTGATGTGGCTTCCCACTCCTAATGACACTGCTGCTCCCAGAATTGGTAAAAAAACAAACCACACAATCCGCTGCCACAGGCATCACATGACTCCCAGGCTCTGAATGTCTGAATCTGAGCTACAGTTTGCCGGCAGAGCCAAGATCTGCCTCTTGGTTTCCCCTTTGAGGCCCTCTGCACTTCACAAACATGTGAAAAAAATTTTCATGTGCAAAGTAAATAACTCTGCCATCAACTTCATTTATAGCCCACTTGGCGAAATAATATGCTGAAAAAAAACAACAAAAAAACTGGATTACAGCAAATGCTCTTTCCACAAGCAGTCTCTGGTGAAAAGTGCCTCTAATCAACAATGGGTTAATTAATCTCACTGATGAAGTTAAGACTAATTATGGGACACACTCAACAGGGTAATTTGTTTTGTGCAGAAAAAAAAAGAGAGAAGGCGTTGTCTGTAACAAATCTAATAAATAAAAATTTGTCTGCATAGAAAAAAAACTGAGATCTCGGTGAAGAAATAATGAAGGAGCATCGATGAACATATGTGATTCCTGCTTTGCGTCTTAATGGATGGAGCAGCACTGGCATGGATGCATACTGGTGCATATCTCCCGGCTAAATTAAGCCTACATGTATAATATCCAACTGTGGTAAAAAATGTATGCAGTGTTTGAGTATTTGTCTCTTGTTGTTAGATAATGAAAAACGCTTCCTTGGAGACACTGGCAGAGAGAAGAGCAAGCAATTAGAGGGAGAGAATGGAGAGGGAGAGCGAAAAAAGAGAAGAGGAGAGTAAGCAACAGAGAGCTGTTTGAATGTGATTAATGAGATCACTGCAGGGTAGGCTGTGTCACTGTAACAGTCTGAGCAGGAAGGAGAAGGAGGGAGAAAAGAGTCGGAGAGAGAGTGAGGGACCGGGACAAGAGGAAGGAGACGGAGGAAGAGAAGTGAGAAATGAGGAAGGAGAAGAAAAGAGAGAGAGAAAATGAGAGGGGACAGCCGGTTGACTGACCGGGGTAAAGGGTTACATTTAACATGGCTGCTGTGAAAAGAAAGAGGGAATGAGACGCGAGAGTGAGAGTGAGAGAGGGAGAGTAAATCAGAGGGACTAAGAAGGAAAAAGTAGATATAAGTCTTGGATGAATGGAGCAGCAGGGGCTCTCAGTCTTCCTCCGGCCTTTTAACAGTGAAGGGTTTAGAGAAGCCCGGACCAGGTCTGGCAGATAGAGAGGCTTGTAGTCTAAAGACAGCCATGAAAGACGCAGCCTGCCACCGAGGCCCGAGGCCACCGCTGCCACCGCCACTATACCGCCACTATACCGCCTCTTTATCCGAGCTCAGGGTTAAGAATTGAGGAGGAGAAGGAGGAGGGTCAAGTGGAGGCCAAGATCCCAAAAGGTCACGCAGACGAACCAGTTTACAGCTCGATGAACAAGCCGGTCATTAGCTAAACTATAGATGGTTACGCTAATTAAACACCTATGGCAACCACCTCCAACCACACACACACACACACACACACCCGCGGGCCCGTTCCCATAAAGTCAGAGCACGAAACGCGGCCACGCTTCAAGGCTTCAGGGTGCAACGTCTAACTTTTCCCACACTGAAATGAATTAACTTTGTTGAGCATTGTGTTGAGCTGTGAACTTACATTAACCCGCGTTGTTCTCAACGACGTTCACACTCAGAGAAAATACACGGTTTATTCGAGTAACGCAGTGTTTCATTCTCACATCAGTCAGAGAGCGAAGAAAGAAGTCGACAACGTGACAAAACCTAACACCGCTACGTCATCAAACTGCACCTTTTTTTTTTTTTAGTTTTTTTGATGAAAGAAACAGCTAGAAATTACACACTGTGCGTTTCATGCTAGGAAAGTGTTACTTGCATCGCTAGATTAGCTTCTGAAAAATAAATCGGAGTATTTACCGTAAAATGGTTTCATACAGATTAGAAGGAGGACTTTGAGCTTCAGGCTCTGCTGAAGTTCTTCATGGATCTTCAGTGGAGTTCAGACCACCTGCTGATCAGAGGACATTCCCCACAAAGCAGAAAAAAATGCCTTTATAAAGCTCTTCACAGAACTGTGAGATGTTATTTAGTGGTCACTCTGTCTTTCTGCGGAGGTTAGAGGGGTGCTCGACAGGCCTCCGTCGGCTCAAATCCACAGACACGGCAGAAATAACAGTTTATTTCTCTCCAAACAGCGCTGGTTTTTTTTACTGTAGGACATTTGATTGAGCCTCATTGAGAAAATGCTGCAGGTTGTGTTGGGAGGGGAAAACGTTCTTTCACCAGCAAAAAGTGCTTTCTGCAGGCTACGCTCGGCTCCCAGCTGTTGCTGCCGGGCAAACCGAGGCTGTCTTACTTAGTTTAACAAGATTTTAAAAAGAGATTGCAGGCAATCTAGCAGAGAAAGTCCTGATGATGGCTGTATTAGACGCACACCTGCAGCTGTCAGTTCAGCTCAAGTGCTCCGTACGTCTGCGTTGACGTCGACTCGTCAATATGTCGTTTTTTTTTTGGCAAAGTTCTGCCGTTTCATGAGCAGGTGTATTGAGCCTGGCTTTCATTTAATATTTTTAACAAACAAGAATAAAACAAAAAACAGAGGACAATGGTTGAACAAAAGGATGCAATTATTTGTTGTGTGTGGGATTAATCGGACCGCGCCATTCAATCCGAAACAAAGTGACGCGGTGGTTATTATAGAGGGCATTCAGTGAGAAATTACAACTTGTGAGCGCGGTGATTGGAAACAAATTTCACCTTGTGGCAAATGTGACATTGCTTTTCACTTGTAATCGCATTTCTTGTAATCTCGGCCGCTCAAGGTTAATGCAAGCCATGCAGAGACAATGGAGATGTTTATTGAAGCCATTAAAATGATTAATTCTTTGTGCTTTATTTTTGCAAAGCCAAGAGCAAACACTAATGACCAACCGGAGACAAGAGCTGAAAGTTGGAAGTGAAGTAAAACGAAGTGAACAGAGTTTATATGTTTATCATGCATCAATATAAATCATCACAGTGAGTAAATAAGTGTGTGTGTGGTTTAGGGGACAGTTGACAAACCCCTCGGTCCTGTTTTTTTAAAAAAATGATGGGTTTTCATTCAGTTTTTGATTGAAACATCATCCTTATACTAGGAGTGTCTCTCTCTCTCTTTTTCTGGAAACCTGACAACCCATCTATCATTTTGTCTTTCCAATTTTTGTCCTTTCTCACCTGCCATCCTCTGTTTTTCCCCTCTGCTAAGCTCATCCCTCGCTCTTCCACGTACACATCCAGGCCAGGTTAAGGTAGGTTGCACTAAAAGCTGAGCCCCGAACAAGCCGAGCAGGTGAACAGCCTCTGGGTTCACAGCCGACAGAGTGGCCAGTCTCTCTGATCACATTCCCCCTCTGAGGGGCAACCAAACCGAAAAACCAACTCTCTGAGGCTCACCGGGGACGGGGGGGGTTGAACACAGCACAGAGGGGTGAGAGAGCATTTGGAGAGGAGCGAGAGAGAGGAGGGGGGTGTATGACCACTTGTCCACCAAGGGGCTTTGTAGGAGCAGCTGCCTGTGTGTGCGTCCCCTTTCAAGTCCCGGACACTTTACGCCCTGTGATCAGCTGCTACCCTCAACGACACTCCAGTGCTGCCCGCACAAAACACTCTCACACACACACACACACACACACACACACACACACACACACACACACACACAAGTCCTCTCTGCAACTCCTGCCGGCGTGGAGCTCCAGGTGAGTCGGCCATGCACCCTCTGCTACGTTAACCAGTTCAACAGGACATGTCCAGTTAAAACACCTGAACCACCCTTTCAAGTTGTCCCCCTTTTTAACTGCCAGGGGGCTTCTTTTTTTTTTTTTCAAACCAATTCCTGATTATCCATCAAGGCATGATGAGTGATGAGATGGATTAATTAGGCCGAAAGCAGCACATCATCATCATCATCATCAAGAGCCGGAAGACATTTCCTTCATCCATGGTTTACTGCTGATGCAACCTACCATTAATCAAACCCCCCGACTTCCGCCGAACAATCCCAACCACCATCGTAATTTGTGGCGAATGAGGAAAGAACAAAGATCCAATGCAAATTAAAGTATTAGGGAAACATTAGCCTTTTAGCTTTATTAATTCTTAAATTAATAAATCATCCTATACGAAGCTAAGTAACTCTGTTTAATGAAGGCCTCAGGAGAGAGATGTATGCTTTCTGGTGTCTGGTTCAACAGCTCTTAACCTCTGCAGCTCCGCGCGGCAGAACTGGGATGGAGGATGTTCATCCTGGCTGCCTGCGAACCGACTCTGTATTAACAGGGGAATCCTGAATGTGCCTCTGCTGAGCTGGCTTTAACCTTCCCCATTCATCTGTTGCTGGGATGTCTTTTAACATCCAATTTTACATGTGCAGACGTGCCCTCCATCTCCATCTTATATCAAAGGCAGCGCTCCCCCCCTGCAAGCTCCTCTCCTCCTTAATGCCGTTGTTGCTTCCCATCCAATCCAAGTCCCCCCCCCTGCCAGTGTGGGATATGTCTGTGCTTAAGCACAAAGTAAACCACACACACTCACACTCACACATCCAATTCCAATTTAGATGATGCAATTCTTGGGTAATGTGCATCCAGAATAAACTGCATAGCAGATTGTCAATCTCTTTAATTTAACCCGCGGAGCCCTGTAGCAGCTTTTTCGGTCTCTCTGCACCTAAGAGTGATAACAGATGATGGAGTCCTGTGAGGACAATATGCAGCCTGGTCAGCGTTAAACCGGGTCCAGAATTTAAATGGGACATTAAGTCATAAAGCAGGACTACAAGCTCACTGGAACATCTTCTGATGTTTGCTCAAAGCGGACTGAGAGCCTAGTTTTGGTCCCGTTTGGTCCTAATTGGAACTGGTTTCAACTGTAGCTAGAAAAAGGTGTGTGATATCGATTGGCCCCCCTTGCAGGTTTCTGCTGAGGTGAACATCTGCTGCCCTCCACAATCAATCACTGCCTCCAGGGGTGCCACCCAGGAGTCCACGAGCAGCCCTCTGAAAGCCCTCTGACACTCGGGCTGCACATTTATCACGCAAGTATCACGTGTGTGTGCTTTTATGTTGTATAATAGCACCGGTTTTCACTTCAGGTTGGGAGTGAAAACACCTCCTGCACAAATATACATTCCTTTGTTTAACCACACAGTAAAATATGAGCACTTTTCACCCTGTGCACATGATCACAGCATGTGAGTGCTAATATACTTTTACGAGGCTCACAGCTAACGTGCCGTTGTTCCCCATGTATACGCCTTCTCCTCACCTCGGTGTCTGCTCACTCCCTCATGCTTTTAACCCCTCGTTCTTAATCAATACCTGGCAAAAGCTGGCAACAGGCAGCCGCACATGCCGGCGGTATCCCTCCTGCTTCGCCGTGCTCCAGCAAAGCTCCAGGAAACAGTGAAAACATAGAGGAGCAGATCTACGGGGAGAACAGGAAGGTGGTGGGGGAAGGAGAGAGAGGAGCAGGATTGAATGGGGAAAGCTGGAGATGGAGGGCAGGGGAGTGTTGGTGTGTGTGGTGGTGGTGGTGGTGGTGGTGGGGGCTTCTTTGGGAAGGGAGCCAATCCAATTACAGGCAGCGGTGCAGCCCTGGTTTCTTTGGCGGCACTAAATTCACATTTCAACGGTCTCTTCCTCCCTCCCTCCTGTACCTTCCTCCTTCTCCTGCTATCTCTGCTTCTTCCTGCAAGTCTTTTTCTTTTCCTTTTTTTTCCCATCATGCCTCACACTCACACACACTCACAAACACCCCCCTAAACATGCATCCCTACACATCACACCCTTTCCTTTCCACATCTGGCTATTTCCACATCTGGCACTGTCTCTCTGGGTTGCACGTAGAAGGTAAAGGTATAGAACTGTATCATCAGCATAGCATCTCGTCGCCCCACAGCTGTGTCACGCTCACATCTGCAGCGTTCACGTCCGCCTTGTCTCATGCAACTAGCAGCTTATCAGCCCTCTGCAGAGGAGCTGCCGCCAGGGCTCACCAGGTCACCCTATCCCCTCCGCCCTCCCTCCCTCCGACACCTCTGAATGTAAACACACTCATATATCAGACACGCTGAAGGCAAACACCTAAACAATGAGAGTGGGCAAATCACTCCTCGAGCCTCCTCTTCTGTCATGCAGAATCGTTGTTTATTCATTAACTATTCAAAAAGTAACGCTCTCTTTCTCCACACTGGCTCAGACTGCCGCAGTCGGTAAGCTAATTGTGGTCTCTCTCTTTCATGCACATCAGGTGAACAGCCAGAGCTTATTGAATTACAAGCCTGCATGCAAATCATGACTGGTCCTTGTCCAATAAAGAACCTGTAACCTGCATGCAAATGTGTCTGCACACGGCGGTGACACAGCCTTGTATTATCACATGATGTTAAACAAATTGGATTCAGATAAAAGACTGAAGTCATATAGGATGAACATTTTATTATGTGTGCAATTTCCTCTCTCTAAGTTTTTAAAATGTGACACTGTTCTCTTCATGTATTAATTAGCACTTTCCGATTCAAACCCTTGTAATCGGTGATCTGAAAACTTGTGCTCATATGTTGGAAAATAAAGTTTTGAGATGTCAGAACTTGAGTTTGGAAAGGGCCAAACTTTCCTGGATGTTCTGTACACTTGCACTCATATTGCAGAGTGTGTCGACTCTGTTTGCAGAACCCACATTTCAGAGAGATCTTGGCAGCGTTGCCTTGCAGCTCGAGTCTGAAGGTCTGAAAGTTGGAAACTCCCGGCAGATGGTCAGTAAAAAAAAAAAAAAAAAAAAAAAAAAAGCCAGGACCCTGCAGACAGGGGCTTTTGCTTTTAACCTTACTGGTAAAAGTTTTAAAAAAGTAAGGATTTTCTTCCTGTTTTGAAACAAAACGATACTCAACTTACAGAAACAGAGGTGAAAACTTTATTTAAAATTCATGGTTCTATTCTGTGAATTTCATTATTCAGTGCTTCACGTTTTTTATAGATCTTTGTCTGTAATGTGTCTTGCATGTATATCTCAATGCATCACAAATTGCTTCTTGAGCACAATTTTCATAAAGTTGAAATTAAAGTTGAACTTCGATCACAGTAGTTTACATTGTTAGTTATATGCTCCATGCTGAGAAAATCATAAAATGCTTCATTACTCTTACCGTTAATTACTGCTTCCACTCAAAAGCTTAAGCTGAAAACATCAAATTGAGGCTTATACTTCGAACGTGCAGCACTTCAGCCGGAATAAAAACTTGCAGAGTTTTGTTTTCATGACTACTCCAAAGTGAGAGAATGAACACATTAGAATGAAAACTAATGTAGTGATACTCATTACTGGACACTCTGATAATGTGTTACATTAGTGCATGTGGTGTTACTTCCTTATTCTTTTGTCACATGGATCAGTTTTCTGCAGCTGAAAGCACAACAAGGTTTCTCTGCTCTGGCCACCAGACCGTGGTGCCCACTCTCTAGGTGCCCTTCTCATATCCTGGCTAATTCCTCCCTCGTGTTGGCGTTACTGTGGTTACGGTCATGCCTGTCTGAGGAGCGAGGCCTGAGTACACAGCAGCAAAGCGAGGCTGTTTTGCATGGACTGAAGGCAGGCGACAGCTACAGACGGCTACAGACGGCTACAGACAGCCACAGACAGCCACAGACAGCCACAGACAGCCACAGACAGCTACAGACAGCTACAGACAGCCACAGACAGCTACAGACAGCCACAGACAGCAGTGGAGAGGGAAAAAACATGGAGATAAACACAACGTGCAAGCAAGAGCAACACAAATGGGCTAAAAACACTCCGTTCTGTCTCATCCAATTTGACCAAGTAGAGAAAAAGGTTCTAAATTATTAAACAGCTCAAACAGAGGATTACATAGAATGACTATTCTCTTCACGGAGGCCTGATTGGTGTATTGATTTAATTATGAATAGATGAGGACAAAAATAACCAAGGCCAATAGCATTTCTGTTGCACTGCCAGGCTTGAAATAACAAAAGACTCGCCAAAAGAGGTATCAAATTGGTTTTTAGAAACTCTCTTTCTTTTCATTATCTTCCGCTGAGCTCCATGCAGCTGTTAGTAGGAGGAGGGATGACAATGAGCCAGTTAAGGCCCTGTGACACACACTCCTGCTGTCATTCAAACAGGCGCTCCGATTGCAACGAGGACCCAAGTGAATACCGACAAATCCTTCAACCAGCTGTCGAAATCCACTCCAGACAGAACCAACGGCACGCAAGACAGACGCCTACTGTGACAAAATGCGCCAGCACAAACACAGATTAGCTACATCCAAAACATGTCATTAACATTTTGAAAATCAACACAAAGTCTGAGCATCGAGTGTGTGAGGTGATGTCTAAACGGTGCAACATCTGGTCTAAATTAATAAGCAAAACATCGACACTTCTCACTAAAAAGTTTTGCGCCCATTGTCATCCAAACTCAGAGCACAGCGCTCACTTTTCTCACTTTTTAATCCAATCAGAGAGAAATCTCGTCTAATACCATGTTTCCTGTGGCTCAGGTGCAAAATCTGTCATTATTAACTGGCCAGCAGCCCTTTTACCCTCTGCAGCGTCTGTGTTCTGTATCTGTAACCAAGACCCGGAGGTTTCAGTGCACGGGCCTCCTCTCTCCTTGTGCATCTCTGCGGGCCACAGGCAGAAAGGTGCCTATTAAAATTAATGGGCCGGCGCACGTTATTCAACGCTGCGACACTGGAGCTCACTTACAAGGAACTGGTAATGACCACCACAGCGAGCCGGCCGTCGCCATTACCCTTCTGCGACACTTGACAGCAGGTATTAAATATTAAAGAGATACGTTTTCCTGTGACCATGATCCATATGCACGGAAATAGGACCACTTCACAGTGTCTGCATCCCCCCCCCCCGCGGACCGCCGGACAGCCTGAGTCCTTATGTATCACAATGATGAAGTGAGAAAAAATCTCCAACAGCAGGCCCTTAACTGCCGCCGGTGAGAGGAGGAGAGGAGGAGAGGAGTCGGTACTCACCTTCTTCAGACGGCCGCTCTTGGTGCCCACGAAGGCCACGCAGTAGCCGTTGTAGACGTAGGAGGTGACAGAAGTCATGCGGTCTCGTGTCTCCGTGTAGAGAGTGTGACCAGTCACCAGCTGGGAACCACCAAGCGGCTGGTTGATGTCCAGACCACAGAAAGAGTCATCAATGGGCACCGGCTGGAGACGGAGAGGGAAACTTAAGTTAGCAGATGAAATATGAAGAGAGAGTAAAAAAAAAAACTGAAAGTGAAATCCGGAAAAGCTTTGAGGAAAAAAAGGTGATACTGACTTTGAGACAAATGTGTCACATTAAACATAGAAGCCTTGACATGAAATGCACTGTATGAAGGAGGGGGGGGTAGACAAAAATACCTCAGAGGAGACAGACTTAGAGAATAAGACATTAGGAGAGCGGAGAGGCTGAGACGCAGAATGTTATAAAAGACGACAGCTCAGTACGGAGGAAGAGATGAAGGTGACGGAGTAAAGAAAGAAAGGAGAGAGAGAGAGATGGTCAAAGTCGTGGAAACAGAGAACGTCTGGGACAGAAATGAGGGGGTAAGAGAGGTGAGCCTGAGGGGGGAGGAAGAGGCGGGGGGAGGCGGGTGAGGGTTGGAGCGAGGTGGAAGTGCGCCGCCGAGTCTCTCAGCCAGACAAACGTTTGCCTTTCTGTTCCACTTGGCAGACATGTTTCAGCTCCGCCTGACTGAGCTCCACCTTGCTCCCACCGTGGCTCATTACCCTGGCCTATCATCACACCTCTTGCAGGAAGACACACACTCACACACACACACACACACACACACACACCGCATGATAACTACGTGCAACCGACGAACACACAATGCACGATAACCATGCAACCCTGAAATATGCACGGAGGTGAAGAGGGTTGAGACGAGCCGCGTTTACCAACTCGACGGAAAATAACTCCACCGTGAAGTCTGTTTAAGTCTGACTCTAGCTCTTCGAAAAGTTTGGATGTGATCAATGTATACATCTTGAGAAAACTGCTCAAAGATGAGACTTCCTGTCGCTTATCTAGAATAAAAAAGGGGAGGGGGGGGTGCTGAAGGGGGAGCAGACAGTGGTCTTTCTTGGTGTTGAATCAGGTCAGCTGACACAGTCTGAGTGACGGTGGCCTCAAAGTGCCAATGCGGAGTAAGTGAGACGGACCCAGCACACTCCACCCATGTATACTGTACATCCTATAGCCCCTTTTCCTCACGAGCTCTATCTAACCCCCCCCCTTCCACACACCCCCCCAGCTCTGAATATATATCCTCCTCTCTTCAACTCTAAGTCATTAATTCTCCCCTCGACACTACATCTATCACTCGTCTGTCTCCCCTCCGTCTTCGTCCCTGTCAGGACGTTATAAGCAGACTGAGTGACATTTCTCTCTCTGGGAGGCAGCTCGCCCTCACGCCACACACACACACACACACACACACACACACACACACACACACACACACACACAGAGACACACACACCACGGCTGTAAAAAAAAAAAAAACCCGTTCAACACCACGCAGATTTTTTTTTTTAAGGAGCAGAGTTAAAGCAATAATGCTGACAGGGAATAATCGCCTCCGCTCTTATAGTCACCCCCCCAACCCCCCCACTTTATGGCTTTTATTTCCCTTTGCTTAAAATAGCACAGAGGGCTGTGAGGTTCTCCACTGCAGCATTTCAACCAAAAGAAAAAAAAAAAAAAACGCTCTTTTCTCTCTCGTGGTTATAAAACTAAATGTTGCATATACACACGACCGCTTGGTGCTTGTTTTAAACATATGCTGATCACACGTGAACGCAGAATAAATCAGATGGGAAACTAGAAGCTATCATGAGAAAAAGCCCCCCCCCGAGTTCCAGACTTTGGCTTATCAATAGCTCCCCCCCCACCCACCCACCTCCTCATCCACATATGGTCTGCTGGCCTCCAGAGCACTTGCTTCTGATTATATCTAGATTGTTTAGATGATGTACGCTTAGCAGACTTGGCAGCCGAGCTGAAAATCCCCTCTGGACTCCACATGGTTGGAGTTTTTCTTCTCCACCTTGTTGCAGTTTTCTTTTTTTTCTGTTGTTGTTGCTGTTGTTTTTCCCGTCTTTATCACAAATCTTGTGGAGAAAAATGTAAATTCGCCTGTGTCATGTGATATGAATTACTGTACGTCGGTTATCTCCGAGCTAAACTAAGCTAAGCTAAGCTGTGGAGAGACAAAAATAGACTCACAACCCTTTGCGATTAATCCTTATCGAATAACTCACAATCCAGCATAGTTTTAAATCCGTGCTGAAAAAAACCAGTGGTTACCCTGCTCTGCCTCAACAGCACACTGCATAATCTCGTTAAACAAAGACGTAAATTGTTCCGTTCCGATTGGAACTCGAACGAAGGATGAATTAGACGTGACAGAGTATCTCCTCTCCGAGTTTCCCACCCAAGGGTGTATCAGTGTTATCAATACGAGCTCCCCTTTGCTCTCACGAGTGGTTAATTAGCTGGTGGGGCATGAGCGAAAAAAAAAAAAAGGCAAGGCAGGATGATAGTGTTAGTCAGACACACACAAGAACACACACAAACACACACAGACAGACAGACAGACAGTCTGATACGGAAAGAATCCCATCATGCCTCTCCTCCTTGGGAGTGACTACTAATGGTGTGAATCTCCAGATGGCAGGAGTTCTGGACTGCTGGGTGATAAATCTTTGATTGGCTGCTGTGTCTGAATCCCCTCGGCTCAGCCTCACTCCCATTCCCGGCCTTAGCCTCGGCCTGCATGTTAGCGTAACGCACGGCGAAATTGTCTGCAGGAAGGGAACCCGATCTCAGGGTGTAATTTATAAAAAAAAAAGGCTTCTCTGCTCTGAGCTCGCCGGTTCACCTGCTGTTAGCGATGGACCAGAGGAAAAGACTTCAGGATCAACTGTGTAATTCACCCAGAAAATCAAAGGAGCTACGGTTATAGATTCGACCAAAAATACGGTTTTCTAACCTCATTCTAACCTTGAATCATCTCATTTTTTTGATGGATATCTGTACGAGGAAAGATTCCAAAGGTATGCAACGCACCATGGCAGCCGCGCCGCTTGAGTCGGGGATTTAACAGCAAGCAGCCAATGTTAACATGGCTGACATATCCGCTTGTTAAATGTAATTTGTATGGGCTTTAAGTGCTCCTCATCCACATGACATCTATCTGCATAATCCATATTATACTATGGATTTATTGGCTCCTCAATGAGCACGAGGACATGGTCTTAAGGACTACACCGTCTTATCTCTGCGTCTGCACAAACAAAGCCGGTGCATCCTCGGCGTGTGATGTGAAAGGAGAGCTGAGCGTTATTGGCAGTGCGGCGCCTGGAGAATGGAGTGGGAGGTGCAGCCTTTCAGGTGAACGACTGGCGCCCTTCAGAGCACCGCTGAGATGATTTGGGATTCATCTGAGAAAAACTGGAAGAAAAAAAAGGTTCTAATTTGAGCTCCGGCGGATGAAAAAGCCTCCTAACCTCAGGAATAGTCACCGCTATATGTAACATCATTTCTCCTTCTTCTTCTTCTTCTTCTTCTTCTTCTTCCACCCACACTTTCTCCCTCCAACCTCGCCTCCCGCCCTCTCAGCAGAGCTAATAAAACCCAGCAGCGTTAGTTTGAGATACTGTTATGCGTCCCTCCTTCTGACAATCACCTCTGACATCGTGCTAATGGGGAATTTACTGATTTTAATAAGAGTGGTCAATTGTGTGACCTGAGGGGATTAGCAACAAAGGAGGCTGATCTGTAGCTCTCGTCATTGAATAGAATAGGGATATCATTAAATGCTTAAAATGCATTGAGACCTTCACAACTCATGCACACACACACACATACACACACACACTGGCAAGTCATACACTTAGCTAGTCATTAATTCTTAATATTCTTAAATTCCTATTAGCAATTACAGAATGAAAGCACAGAGGAATGCAGCCTCATGGGAGCGAGTGGAAATCAAGAAACTTAATTCTGCTTGACAACATGTAGCAGAAACATGGCCTTGTATTATAACATAACAGGGGGATTTTCAAATGGAAAAGGCTGGTGTGTGTGTGTGTGTGTGATCTACGCAAGCATCACAGGCAGAGTAACCTGAGCCTCCCTCTTTTCTCGCTGTAGATCGACGAGGGGAAGTGTGTTTATTTGCATTGTGCTGGAGGAGAATATTATCGCTTTGATGGTTGCTTAGAAAGATAAATCATCTCTAATTCATGAATATCTCTCAGTGTAAAATACACTCGAAGGTGGATGCTTCTTGATATCGGAGCTGGCTGCGAAAAACAATTTGACATAATTGCATGTAGTGTTTGAATGGCTGGATGCAACGCGAGCGAACGCTACGCCAGGCAGTCAGAAGCATTTCCTCATAATTGCTGTGTTTATTTTCATTACGGCACACGCCCTCAAAACTTTGACTGCTCCGGTTTCTCAGGCTCATTGAGAAGCTTCGGTCAGTCCCTCACTGTTTACTATCTGATTCTGGAGAAGAAAACAAGACGTGGATGCTTTTTGGAACACTGAAGAGATATTAAAGATAAAATGTGCAGTGGATAAATGACTCTCTTGTGTTTTGAATAGCTGAGGAATAATTGCAACTTTGAGAAAATGCATAACACAGAAATCCTGCTTCACCTTTTAAGTATAGATGTGCAAGAATGAAGTGAATAATTATTTACATTTCCATTTAAAAGCAGCTTTGGAAAGCTGATCGTCATGTAAGTAACCATGAATTAGGCTGCATTGTAGCCACAAGTAAAAGGTATATTTTAGTCATAATTACGTCCATAGTTTGAATAAGTAAGAAGTTTGTTTCGTATGCATGCTGCATCAGTGTGTGTGTGCATGTATGAGCATGTTCTTAATGAGTGTGTGTCGCTGTAACTCACAGCTTTGGTGCACTGCACATCCTTCCCGAGCAGCCAGTTGAGCTCCAGGTTTCCCTCTCCCTGGTAGCAGGACTGCAGGCGCTCCTTGATTCGTGCATTGATGTCTCGGATGGTGAACACGCAGAGTGCTGAGTCATCTGGCGGGCGATGGAACTGCTTCTGGCCCTTGGAGAAGATGGTGAAAAGCACATCGTCCTGCGCGCTGATATTGAGCGAGTTGGCGAGAAAGCGGCCGGGTTTTCCGAGGTAGGCGGCCTGCAGTAGCCGGTACTCGACGCCGTTCTTCACGCAGCCAACGGGGAGAGAGACGTAGGAGTGAAACTTGCGATCATCCTTGCAGAGGCGGACAATGCGGGAGGTGTAGAAGAGGTCGCTGGTGGAGCCGCTCGATGACATGCTGTTCTCCGGCGTCTCGGGCTGGACGGTCAGGAAGTAAACAAAGCTGCCGCTGGCGAATCCGTAAACGTAGTAGATGTCAAAGTGGGAGACCAGAGCCAGCGTGTCTGACGGTATCTTGATGAGGGAGGACACGAAGTCGGTGTGCAGCTCATAGTCGAGCATGGCGGATGATTCGGGGTCGCGGGGCAGCTTCCGGCTGGAGATGGTCGGAAAATAGTCCTGTTTTCCGTCCACCGCTGTGCCGATAAACAGGGTGCCGTCCTGCCCCTGCGAAGGCACGATGACCCCGTACATGGTCCCCGTCTGGTTGACGCTGGAGAGGTAGTGCTCTTTCTTGTGGGACGGCTCCACCAAGATGAAGAGATCATCCAATCTGAGGAGCTTACAGACACCCTGGTAGAGGCTTCCACAGGCCAGCAGCCGATTCTGGGAGTAATCAATGAGGAGAAGCTTGTTGACGTTGTTGGTGGAGACCAGAGGCTCCGAACAGGGCTGGACGATCAGAGGAGGGTAGCAGGCCTTGTTGTCGTCCTCCGGGCCCGTATCGTGGGAAACCAGGAGGGTCAGGTTGCCTGACAGCTTGTACACACGGTTGACTGCTCCGATATACAAAGCTCCTGTGGTCTGGTGGACCGTCAGGTGGTTGAAGACCCAGTCCCGACGTTCAGGGTGGAAACTAGTGAATGTCTGCCCGCTGCACAAGGCAGAGATCGCCAAGAGCCAAAAGCTCAGCAGAGCGGCCGAAGCTCCAACTTTAGGTGATAAAGTCCTGCGTGTAACCTGCCGGCCCTCCATGTTTAACGGGGCCCCGACGAGGAGGCTGCAGAGGAAGCAGAGAGGAGAACGGACGAGGGGGGAAGAAGGGAGGAGACCTTCGCCTTTTGGTTGTTGAAGGCTAACTCACGGGTCAAACCTTCGCGAGGGTCTTCACATGTTTCTGGAAAATAAAACAAGAAAAGAGAAAGAGAAAGAGAGAGGATGTCAGATATCACAGTGTGACTCACACATCCCACAGAGGAAACACACACACACGACCACATGGAGAAAAAAAAGGCTCTTCATTAGAGATTTCACTGCTTTTAAAAAGGTCAAAGTTCATCCTCAGCGTGACTATGAGCTGCAAAGAAAAGGAGTGGAGGTTTTTAAAGAGACAATGGGAGGAAACCATTATGGTGCACTTTTCCGGGGGGGGGGTGTTGGTTGCTGGGCACGGCCCGACGATGCAGGAAAGAGAGGCAGGTTGCAGCAACAGAAATGAGCCTGACCTGACTCACACGAGCACCGCCGGGTGTCACACACACTGAGCAAGCATTTCTAAGAACAGAACACACACACATACACACACACACACACGGCACACTCACATTTCCCATAAAAGCCTTTGGACACTTGGCAATGACTCATCAGCCCCCCACCTCAATTTTATTCAAATGTATTCAAGCTGATGTCTTGAAAATTGAAATACTACGTTATTAAGAACAAATCTAACTTAGCATATTACGGTGACAATAATAAAAAGCTTGACTTTTATTTTTTAACCCATAAAACAAAGCAATAATGAATTAAAACTTCAAAAAAATATATATATAATGATCATACCAGAACTGTGAATTCAACATTTGCATAAAAATCTAACAATAAAAACGTTACACCGGATAAATAACAGCTGAAAAAACTCCCCGTGCACTTTCCTTTTAAAGCCTCAGCAGCATCCTCATTTCATCTCTACACACTCGCATCCTTTTCTCACATTTTTTACTCTCCGACTGCAACCCATCAACCAACACCAGTATCTTCTGCTCCCTCTCCGTATCTATCTATGAAAACATACATCAAGCTTGCAATTTATGCGTTTAACCACGCTCGGTCTGGGCTGCAGAGATCCTCCTCCACGTGCTATAAACCAAGAGATGGAGCTCGCCGCAGTCTGTCCCCAGGAGTTAATTATCTCGTCCATTGGAAAGGAAGGCCTGGATCTTATTACTGGAACAAAGTGGGGAACAAATTGGGAGATACTTCCACACACACACACACACACACACACACATACCCCTCCCCTTGCTCTCTGCTATTAAAGGGGGGGGCCCGTTTTTTTTCCAGAATCGGAATCTATTAATTATTCTCTTCTAAACATCGCTGTTGTTCTTCCCCTTTTTTTTTCATCCTTTCATTCTATTCATCTCCCGCTGACATGATCAGATCGTAGAGGGATTAATCACTGGCGGCACAACAATCATCTTTAAATGAATCAGCTATCGTATTAGATCTGTGTACAGCTCGCTCATAAAAACACAAGGCAACACGGTATTACAGTATGTGTGTACTTTTGTGTGTGTGTGTGTGTGTCTCATTCTCTCAGCATTATCAGTGTACTCTATCAGAACCGAGCACTGTGAGGGGCTAACAAGTGGAGACAATGGCAGTGCATCCCAAAATCAAGTATGATTAGGCGTAGCGATCCAACAAGGGTAATTACTGTGGAGCCGGAGGAGGTAAGCTGGGGAGCGACACGGGGACGCCAAGGGGCTTGAACGTGTCAGAGACGGCCCTACATCGTTTGTCACGCTCCGGATTTGCATTTCCAGCGGTGAGGGCGCAGAGAATCAAGGGTGAGAGATGTGGCTGGAATAATCAGCGACTGCGCCTTGAATTAACAAGCACTTGGGAAGGGAGAGATGGGGAAAAAAAAAGAAAAGAAGGAGCGTTATATGGAGAGATACTCCACTACATCCAGGCCCGCTGCAGCGACTGAGCTCAAGGAACGTTTGATTTGCAGGGGCCGATGTGGGATTCCCTCTGAACCGTGACTGCCCTTTCATAGACCTCGCTCCAAATCTGTTAATGGCCATCTTGAGGTCCCCTCCCTTCCTCCTGTGATCAACGGGTGCGCTACTCAGCTCAGACTTTAAATATAGACCCTTGGGGAGTGTATTGATCCATGTGTCCATAAACACAAGGTCCTAAGGCCCAGTCAAGCTGTTCTTTGGCTTGTGTGTGTGTGTATGGGGGCAGAGTTGTGGGAGGTGCTCCGTCCCTGAAGCACTTTATTAGCATGGTCATAAAAGTGCCATTGCTTCTGAGAAAGAAGAAGAAAAAAAAAAAAGCAGCAAGGGCCACAGACCCCCCCTCACCCCCTCCCCCCCCAACCCTCACACTTTCAGCTGCCTGCCTGCGTGCTGCCGTGCTCCTTTGTTTGAGTTTGTACATGCTAGATGTGCAAAGTGGATCCCTTTGGTGGTATAATCAGCCTCCTGCTGAGGCAGCTTTCTGCTCCAGCCCCGCAGCCTTTTGCCCTTTAGGGGCTTTTTTCAACACCCACCCACCACCACCCACTCCTTAATCGTATATGTGTATATAACGTTTACACCCATCCATCTTTTTTTTTTTTTATCCTTCTAATTCCCCCCCCACACCAAGTCATCGGGGGAAAGATATATGCATCACTCCCTCATGTTGTGGCAACAGCTGCAGAGGCAGAGAAAGCCGGTGACTGAATGGTGGAAATAAAAAAAAAAAACGGTTCCACAAAGGTGACCCATTCATATCGCTTTTTCTCCAACAGAGGGAATGAAGTTTTTTTTTTTTGTTTAAGTCGACTGCATGACCAACTCTTTGTTGCACTTGACAGACACCTTTTCTTTTTCTGTACTCTGCAGCTGAGGAGAAGACTTGAAAAGAGTGAGAACAACAACCGGATCATCACCCCCTCAGTGCTCCTCCGTTCAAAGCCACGTCCTTTTATTTGATTTTTTTTTTTTTGGGTATAAGAGGAGTCAGAACTACTGAAATTAACATATAAATGCAACCAGGAATGATTCATACTTAAACATAGTTACCTACTGACCTAGAAAAGAGAAGAGGGCACCACTGTGTTGGTAGTAAATAGAATTAAGGGAGAGGCTGAGCGAAGGCTGTATTTTTGGGTTTTTTTTAGTTACAAATATAAACCAGCTGCTCCAGAAAACGTTCTAGTTATGTGAGAAACTGCGATTTGCCATGTCAGCGATATTTTTTTCACATGGAACAGTTGTCTGTGTGTGTGTGTGTGTCAGAAAAACACCAAACACAACAAGTCCTGCTTTTTTTTTTTTTTCAGAAGCAAGTTGGGGTTTGTTGACGCGTAACAGTTGTGGTCGTCGCACTGAGGGAGACAGATGGACTGGCTCGGTGACAAACTGTCAGCTGCTTCACTGTGTTACATCACATAAGAAAAACAGAAGAAAACACAACAAGAAACTCCAAATATCATGGTCATTGTCAGTAGATTTCCACTTTAACAGTCATCTGACAATCTCTTTGGCAGACAGGGAAGGCAAAGAAAGAGAGAGAGAAGAGCATCAAGAGTGGAGAGAGACAGAAAAGCTCTCGTTTCTCTCCGACACACACACACACACACGCACAAGCTGTGATCATGGCTCGGAGAAAAGACAGTTTTTTTTTGTTTTTGTTTTTTTTTTTGCGAAGTTTTTTTCCATTCATAATGAATAGCCAGGCACACAAAAAAAAACACAGCGTTGGCACACTGAGCCAGACTGCTTCTGAGCGCTTGTTAAACAAACTGGTCCCACTGGTTCGCCTGTGCTCCGTCACTGTGGCTGGCTGCAGGTCCCTGCGCTGAAATCCTGCTGATTTCCCCTGCCACTGGGCAAAATGCAGCCGCCGCCGCCGCCACCGCCACTGTGCCAAACCGTGGACAAAAAGAAGCTGCATTGTGGCTTATTATCTCATGAGGAGCACTAAAGAGCAGGAGAAGGAACAGGGGCAGAGCCAGACATCAGGAAATGTGAAATGATAAGCTACGCAGACGGTCACTGAGGGTTGTGGACAACAACAGCCTGAGGGGCAGCGCAGCAGCCAGCAAGCTGAATCAGGAGCAAACAGGCTTCAGGAAGTGGCCTCTGGAGAAGGAGCAAAACCTCTGTCAGCCTGGAATAGGCAGCAGGTCCTTTTGAATTATTATTTTTTCCTCCCTCCCTTCTTCTTTTTTTTTGTCCTCTCATGCTAAGCTTCTTAACAATGCAGCCAAAATTTGCTTGATCTCCCTAAATTCATATTTACTGCAATTGTATTGCCGCAGATAAAAGAACATAAACCCAAAAAAAAAAAAAAAAAAAAAAATCCGTTTACGGTGCTAAATCCATTGTTGTCGGGGAAAAAAAAAAAAAAAAGGAAATGGGAGATTGTAATTTCATGCCTCGGATTAATGTTATTCCCTGGATGATTAATGTAAAGCGTGAAATCTTAATACTCAAGTAAAAAGTGAGACGCTACGAATCAAAGAGACAACTTGGAACCAAAAAAAAAAATCAACAAACCAGCTAGTTTTAACACTTTGCACGTTGCGTTGCCGACTCTGCATCCATGTGGCCATTGGCACGGTAAAAATAGAAAGTTGAATCTCCCCTAAAGGAAGGTCTTTTTCTTCTATAGGAGCCTATAAAAAAGTGATTAGTGTTAGAGGTTAGTCCATTACTCTTCTCTATTTGCCGCCATCAAGCGCGGAGATAATGAGAGGGTTCGCCGGCGTGTTGAGTTGTTGAGTTATATTTACCCGTTCTTTTGTCTCAATAGGAAAATGGATGTCTGCGCTCTGGCGCCAAGCACCATCCGTCAGCTTCCAAGAAAAGTCAACACATCTTCTCTGCATCCCTCCATACTTCCAACCACCATAAGAATATGATCCGGTAGCCCAAGTAGAAAAAAATAACACCCTTGAAAAACCATAAGACCTCCAGTGACGGCTGTCATCGTACCGTGTCCGGTTTCCTCTCCTGTGGTGTTGGAAGGAGGAAGTTATGTTTTTAATATTTCCTTCTTTGCTTCTCAGAATCCCATCACGCTGATGCTGGTTGCTTATGTTATAAAAAAAAAACCCCATCAGTGCTTAAATGATATTAACAGCTTTTGTTTTTGTTTATCTGCACACATGATATGTGCCGGGCTCCAAGCTAACAGCTAAAAAAGAAGAGCTGTAGATGTAAGTGGTGCATAATAAATTAATGTGCACTTGTCCACAATTAAGCATTCGCTCCGAGGGCACTCTCAACGCGGCACTCCGCGTTTAATCCTACTGTCTTCGTCGGTGACCCATATCAGTGCACTTGCTCGTGACCATCTGAGTTTAGAGGCCTGCGGCGAGGCCTTCAAACGCCTTTCACTCTCTCGTTGCACCCACTGAAAGCAGCATCCGCCCTTCATCTCATCCGAGCTACGACTCCAGCATTCACATGATTATTGACAAAACTCCTCACACACACATTTTGAAATCTTCTACTAAAAAAAAAAAAAAACATGTCATCATGACACAGGAGTAATTGAGCCTCAGTGTATCTGCTTATCCCTGGATGCAAACAACGGCACGTGCATCTAATCTTTCCCTTTAACCCGCCCCCCCTTTTCTGTTTCATACACTTTTAACTCTCTCTGTGAGCAAACACACACGCCGGTATTAAACCTAAAACCTGACATCCACTGAGAGAGATTACAAAGTCATTGTTATTCTAATGATTTTTGTTCACCACCACCCCCCTCCCCTCCCCACAGCCGCCACCTCCTCCTCCTCCTCCTCCTCCAAACATGCAGGGGTGCACGCACGCACACGTTCACTCTCATGCTTTAGCACAAGTTCAGACATGCATACATCCACACCTGCAATCAAAGGCGTGTGCGCATGCAGCAGACAGAGAGGCGCACACTCAGCATGGATGTACATAAAACATCCATCTCTTCTTTTTTTTTCCCCCCTCCTTCAATCCTTGTTTCTGCTCACACGACTAACAGCCACGGTGTACTTTTTCCTATTAAACCGGAGGTTGAATCTGGAGGTGTGATCTTCAGCAGTCCCACTACCGGCTCACCAGCTCACCAGCTCACACGGCGGTGAACGTACGCCTCATCATCGCTGTCTGTCATCCTGTGGAAGCAGCTTCCTAATAGAAGGCATTTCCATAAATCTAAATTGTAAAGGGCTTCGGCGAGAGATGGGGGGAATCCTCGGCGGACGAAGAAAACAAACAGAGTGGGATGTCACGGGAGGCCACAGGATCTGATATCTCACCTCAGCTCACACACACACAGATCGCTACCGAATCGGGGGCTCTTTGATTGACGGCGTACAGATTTGATCAAATCGGGGAGCCTTAACTGTTCGTGAAGCATGCAGCCGGTTGCGGCGCGATGCTGTCACTTTGAGAGTCAATATAGCTGTATAATGAAAGCCATATGTTGAGGGAAGTGGTTGTGCAACATGAAAGGTAAAGTGGGCTACCTGTGGTGCGTTTCAGCGCTCGGTGGATTTGAAAATGAATCAATCATGTTTGCATGAATTATTAAAGATGGGAGATGTACAGATACACGACAGAAAAGGCCACGAACACCTGCAATCCAAGAGAAGTGATGCATTATTTATTAAATTATTATTGAGATTATGAGTGACGGCTGCTGTTCACTTGCTGGGCTGTGATCTCGGTTTATCAGATTGCACTTAATTGAAAGGTGTGCGTTACATAGCACATCCTTTTTTGTAAATAGAGCAAAATGAGAAGAAAAAGAAAAAGAATTCATCTGAATTAAAGTGAATTCCAGGCAGTTTAGTAAAGCCACTTATGTTAATTGTGCACTAAACTTCAAAATCGCACGTGCATGATGCGTTACACATCTCAAATCTGAGTCCGCCTCCATCCGGCCAAATCTTATGACACATTTAAAAGTTGTTGAAGCAGACAAATGCACTTGGCCAATGTGAAGAACTTGGCTGGTGCAGCAGGTAGCAGGTGCAAAGGACAGCCAGAGGGGCATTGGTGTGAATGAGCAGGCAATTGTGCGTCCTGTGTGTGTGTGTGGAGCAGACTGGAACAAAATGAATGAATGGCTCAGTTAGTACGACCCTGCTGCAATCAGATTACATAAACTCTCGGTCATTAATGTGCCGCCGAGTTGAAAATAAAAGGAGAGGGCTTGCCGTTGTGAGGGCGGTGCGGCCAAGACGATACAGATGACATTAACCAGGACAAGGGCAGGCCCCGACAGCACGGCGAGTGTTTGCATGTGTGTTTGCATGTGTGTGTGCGTGTGCAGCGGTAGTGTGTATCTACGTGCAACAGACTCTCCCTGCAAAGGTGTTATCTGCCTGCAGCTGCACTCTGCTAAACAAAGCGTGGACTCTAACCTTTGGTGTGCAGTTGCCCAATCAGACGGAGGCACTGATGGACTGAACCTTCTGTCAAATAATCATGCCAAATCCGCAGCTAAGCGCCGCCAAACTGCTCTGCGAGCGAGCGAGTGAGTGAGTGAGACGTGTGAGATTAAAGCTCTCATTGCGTGGAGCGCGTGTGAAACAGTGCGGGTTCACAGAGGCGGGCTAATGAAGAAGACGACATGGAGCTTCCATTCCTGCAGCCACATATATCTCCTACATGCTAACTCACCCCCCCTACACCACCACCACCGCCGCCTGCTCCATCATTTGTCTCATCGGGATCAGAGCTGTGCTCGAGAACGGCTCAGTGGCCAAGGCGACTACTGCTGGAGGGATTGAGAGGAAGGGAAGAGGAGAAAAAGAAGGGAGGCGTGCAATAAAAATACAGCGAGGGAGAAATTGAGATAAGAGGATGGAAAGAGTGAACGATGGCCTGTGAAAGTGAGCCAGAAGGACACGGCGACACTGTGCCCCCACCCAGTTTGAGTTTGAGTGTGAGAGAGAGAGAGAGAGAAAGATGAGAGAGAGAAAGGGAGAGCAGGAGAAGAGGAAGGAAGGAAGGAAGGAAGGAAGGAAGGAAGGAGGGATTGGGAGCCATGCAGCCATTACTCCAGCTGGGTAACAAGCCGTTACAGCCACAGCAGCAGCCACAACTCCAGAAGTTGGCACGGTGTGTCCACTATTATCTGGAGCAAATTTACACAGGCTGGCTGGCTGGCTGGCTGGCTGGCTTGCTGGCTGGCTGGCTGGAACAGTCAGGAGAGGGAGGGCCGGTCACAGAGCGAGAGGAAGCAGAGAAATGTCAAGCGAAGAAGGTGAATGAAGACGCATCTTGTATTATTATTTTGGTCCAAATGTATGAACACTACAGCTACTCATTAGACAGCAAGACCTGTTATTTCACTCAGCAGGCAGCAGCCAAAATCCGGAGTGGTTATGTAAGAGTTTATGGGAGTGAGGGGGGAGGGGGGGAGGGGATAAAAAAAAAAATGATGATGGGAACCCTGTCAGTCAAAGTAATCCCTTCAATTTCTCCCGCTACTGTTTCATCTACGGACTGCATGATATAGCCTCGTTCTAGCTCCTGTAATCACACGCTGGCTGAGAGGATGAGAGGATGAGGCTACTCCAGGTTGGCTAACACCCAGAAAAAAAAAAAAAACACTGCAGGAAAACACACACACACACACACTCTTCAACTGAGCTCCTCCATCAAAAAAACAAAAAAAAAAACCAGAGTAAAAGATCAGTGTGGATTGCTGCACAGCTTGAAGGAGAACGGCTCGCCAGGTGAGGAGGTGCGTTGCTGTTTTGTTTAAAGTGAAATGAGACACAACAGCGGCGGACGGAGGCTGCGATCCCACTCTGAGGGATGACGCTGGGAATTATGATGTAATGCATCGCAGAGATGTGACCGTGAACGCCTGCTGGGGCTCAGTTGTAACTATATCCATACTAAAATCAATCATCTGTCAATGCAATTAACATGACAGCCGAGCGCATGTGTGTGCGTGTGTGTGTGTGATCCAAATCCGTTGCTCTGTGACAGCTAGCTAGCAGCATGCGTTGCAGTTGCACGCAATGACAAAACTGCACAGTTTGCAGGGTTAAAGTCCAGCTTTCTGTCTGTTGACAAAGCAGGAGATAGTCATACATTCATCTGAGCACTCATGTGATTGTCTGATGTCCACAGCTGCAGATAGCGTGTGTGTGCTTTTTGTGTGTTTTTGTGTGTGTGTGTGTGTGTTCTGCGTCAGTGTGCACAGGGCCGATTTAATTCCCCACACTCATCCAGGACAGCAGGCACTTTTCTCTGGGACTCTCTCCGCTGGGTTAATGATGTTTACAGCCAGCCACGCTCCCTTCGCTGACACTCCGACAAACACAGCAAGACTGCATAAACAGACACTCAGCTTCCAGCTTTCCTGCTGTCACATATATGTGAGGCGTTTTGAAGCGAGGCTTTCATCAGAAATGTTCTTGCAGACAGTGCGGTTAAGTCACATTCCCCAGGCTGCTCTGGGGGTCGGCGGGAGCTGCAGACACGCACCTTTGACCAGCTTATCTCACACTCATGACTGTGACTTATTGCGATGGAAGCACTTGTGAGGAGTTAAAGCGCCTAACCTCGCCGACCTGTTCTTTATCCCTCCTGACTTACTGCACACGTATCAACATCTCGCTCTGTCTTCTCACCGAACTCGATTAAGGGTCAAAGCGGACCAAAACCAGATGGCTGTGAACGGCGGAGATAAAACATCACGTGAAAAAGTGAAGAAAGAGTTGACTGTTAATGTCTGTTTTGTTTCGCAGTAGCAACGATCTTTTGACATTTAACAGAAACCTCCACATTTCTGCAGATAAGTGTTAAAGTTGATATCTATGAATGTATTACTTGTATTGGTTGGTCTGTAAACTTAACCATAAGTAAGGAGACCTTCCTCTGCAAAAAGAAAAATAAAAACCGATTCAAGATGTATGTAATAGAAGGAAATCTTATAAGTAGATATATAAAAGACATAAAGTACAGGAGAAGTTAAATACAGGAAATAAAATCACTGTAAGATCAAATAAAATATAATGCTGTGATGGGCAGGTGCAGGTATGAAAATTATCCGGCGCGCAGTATTGTCTGTCTCTCAAACACACCGTCTGAGGACCATTAAGGCCCATTTTCGGGGCCCTTCCTGCTCAGGCACATATAACAGATGCATTATGGCAGCGTTGCAAAGGGCTCAGCCTCTCTCCGGCTCTCTCAGTCTGTCTTTTTCTCTCTCTGTCTCAGCCCCGTACAGCCCCCTCTAATTTCATCAGAGGTGATAAAACACCACAAAATCAAGTCTGCGGCTAGTTACTTAGCCCAATCTCCCTTTGGATGAGAGGCAATAACAGCATGTGGTGAGGAAATTGGGTGCTTACTCACACAGAAGGATACATGCCTAGCAAGCAGAATGTGGTGTTTTCTGTGAAGGCTGCCCACCACAAGACAGAACAATGGCTCTCCTCTCTCTTTCTATGTATACAGCAGCTATTTTAAAAAGCCAGCGAGGGGTTGAATAGAGCCCATATGTGCCTTAGTTGTAGCATAGTTGTAATCTGCAAACAGTGTAGTTATATGAAAGAATGTTTTCATTATTATAAAGATACATTTAGGACATAATTCAGTAGGTAACAGAGGAAAATGTTCTCGTGGACGACAGGGTCATGACCTCAATAGCCACCACAAACAGCCCAGACTGGATGTGAACTCTGAAAGTGGTTTAAGTTCGAGCACGCAGGGAAGCAGAGTTACAGAATTGTCTTGGAAAACACAGAGAGCAGCTCAGAGAAAAGCTTTCACCGCATTTGTATGCAAGTCCAAGTAGGACTTGGAACGAATATGAATAATAAAACAGCAGCGAGCGCTGCAGTAAGCATTAGTTCAGACTGTCTCATGCTGGGTGCATGAAAAATCCACCAGAGAACAACTCTGGAGCGCGGCAGCCACTGCCAGGCCATGCCATGCCAGGCCATGCCAGGACAGGCCATGCCGGGACAGGACAGGACAGGACGGGACAGAGCCCAGAGAACAAGCTCGCTCCCTGACTGAGCCGCTCGCCGTATCAGTGCTGAGGCCCACATGCATGCCTTCCGGCCTGTTCCGTGTGAACCCCCCGTACAGGATGCGGCGCTGGCTGGGCTACGGTGGAAAATCAGCATTGGCCGGTTTCCTGTGAGCCAGTGAGCCTGAGAGCCGAACAGGCGTATCACTACAGGCAGAGCCTCTTTCTATCAACACACAAGTGGGAAGTTTTCGGAAGTCTGTTTCTGAACTCTGTCAAACACATCAGATACGTTCAATAACACACACACACACATGCTGCGTTAACGAACCGCGGCGCTTCACGGGAACAAAAAGACACTCAGAGGGACGCTTCAACCTGGCCATTTTTTTTCTCTCCTTCTTAAAAAAAACAGAAAGAACATTTTTGAAACTCAGCAAAAAATCCAAAGAGAGGCTGCAGATCATGCTAGTGACATATATTCACACACCCCGGAGAACACGCACGCACAAAACACCGCGCAGCACATTCATTACACATGTGGCACAACAGCTGTGCACCTGCTTACAGTGGGATGGGTGAGCCGGGGGGGCGCGGGAGGCGGGGGGGGTGGGAGGAAGGAATGTCATGGTGACCTAGAAGGTCCGTGATGAAAAATAGCATGTTGGCAGAGTAACAGCAGCAATGCATGGTATTATTCACTAAAGCTGTGAAGGTTGAGTATTGTGCTGCATAATACACAAGAGATGGAGGGAAGGCGGCGTTTTTTTTTTTCTTTTTTGTGTGAGCATTATCGTCCGACCACTGCGATGAAGAAGAAGAAGCACGGAGAGAAAGCAGCAGAGGAGGATAAGAAGGATAGGAGGTCCAAAACTCATTACGTTCAAAGTCACAGGAACAGAAGGGAAAAATAGAAAAGGCCCTTATGGACGACTCAGGATTATATTTGTGACCTTAAACAGCCAGCAGATACAGTGGAAACCTTCATCACCGCAGAACATTATTCGCTCTTTGTGCCTATTTATTTTCTTGCTTCCATCTTCACCTTAATGCTCTTTCTTCTCTTTTTCCTTCAGACCGTTCTTTAAGGTGAAGCACAGAAAAAGTCAAGCGGTCTGGAATGAGATGGAGGCGACTGAGGCAACCTCGGCGGCGATGTGCGACGCTCTCTCCTGCTGGAGATCCCTGCCTGTCAGAGTCGCTCCCGGTCTGTTAGAGCCGCATGAAGAGCCGCCGCACAACCGTCCACTACATCAGTGAACCTGGGAATAAGTGCTTTACACTCACTTTCACAGGCCACAGGCTCCTGGATTCGTCCCCCTGCTCTGCTGTAGATGTAACACAGATAGTCAGGCCATCCATATTCTTCACGCAGACAGCAGACAGCTCTGTTATATGAGCCTCATGCAAGCGTCCACCACTGTTCTTCTTCTTCTACTACTACTACATCTTGATATAAGCACCCAGCGGAGAGAGGCTCGCATCTCTGGAAAGCATGTCATCGATGTAATCACACACACTTGCATGCACATAAGTAAAAAGTCTGGAGGGGGGGGGGTGGGGGGGGGGGCAATTGCATTGAAATTCTTAGCAG
>JAQMCX010000002.1:22793048-22806680 GCA_029814765.1 Acanthurus leucopareius | reverse complement strand
CCCCCCCCCCCCCCCCCCCCCCCCCCCCCCCCCCCCCCCCCCCCCCCCCCCCCCCCCCCCCCCCCCCCCCCGAGGCTACAAAGAATACAACACACAGCCGCTGAGCGCGTTTGCAGTATTCACTCATTAAGAAATAGGTCAAGGATTCTGCCTGCATGCGTAGCGACTTGTCAAAATCTCTCAAGCTAAACTGTGGTGAGTCTGGCTGCCTGGTGGGGGGGTGGGTCGTCGGGGGGTGGAGACGTGTGGGGGGGATCCATCCAGAGAGGAGCGAGCAGGCGTGCTGCGTGTGAACGCTGCTGGTGGTGGTGGTGACACAGCACCAAGAAAAAGCAGTAACGACTCATTCAGATTCGGCAAATCATGCAGTTCGAAAAAAAAAAAAAGAAAAAGCAAAATTGAGTAACGGTGTCATGGTTGTTTTTTGGGGGGGGGGTGAGCAGAAGAGAAGAAGGTGCTGAATGGGGGAAAAGAGCCTGCGTGCTCTCAATTAACACGGCTCGTCGTTTTGGGCTCTTTGCTCTTCATCAACAGAGGACGCTCTTGAGCCATGTGCACCAATCAGCAGCCTGTCTCACATGCTGACATGCTGCTGATGGCGGTGGCGGCGGCGGCGGCGGCCAGTGAGACGTGGCAGAAGAAGACAAGAACTCCATCCACAGAACAGAAGACTGAACCCTCTGAAGATATTTAATGGTTTGAGATCATTCCTCCGTACACAAAAAACAGCTTTCTTTTAAAAAAAAGTCAAGAAGATGAGGTGGAGGTGAAGACAGGTGGTGTTAACACCGCCGTTAGAGACGGCCAGGCTTGGATATTTTCTCCGGGATGATGCGGAGATCCTGTGCAGACTTATGCAAATCAACAACAGAAATACAAAGCACAGAATACCTGACTGACCCACACAGCTAAAAAAGAAAAAAACCAATCAAAATATTTCAGCCCCCCCCTGCAGGGAGGTGAAGTGGAGGAGGGCAGCAGCAGCGAAACATCAACCGTTCCTCCACAAAGCTCCATCGAAGTTTGTCCAGTCGAAGCAATTTCTCTCCAGCTCGGTGAGGTTAACCTTATTGATTGGATGAATGTGTGATGTTGTGGTTTCTCGATTGGGTTTTTCTTGGACGGCCGTTCGCCTTCAAAGGCATCAACTTGAAAGCGGTTTCATTGAGCAGAATTCTTAACATCTTCTCTCATATCCTCCATTATTTAAAAAGAGAACAAACTGGCTGTGATTCATTGCTGCTCAGAATAAAATTGAAGTCCATCAACAGGGGCCTCAGATATGTTTTTAACAGCAATTCGCCGCTATGATCTCGCCTTCAAAAGGGACAAGTTGGCAGCGAGCGAGTTCGTCTCGTGTGAGGGTTGCTGTAGGTTCATCAGCGATGAACAAAAAAAAAGAAAAGAAAAAGAGAAATTAAACAAAAGCGGAGCTGAGAGAAGTGCATGAAACAGTCGTTTAGCAGCTGCTGGTCAGTGGAGCTGATTGCTTGGTGGAAACACCACGCTATCAGTGAATGTGAGGGTTGGGGGGGGGCTTTTTTTCATTAGATTGGAGTTAATTAGGTGAATATAATCAGCATGTAATAATCAAACCAGTGCTGAGTGCTGGTTTCGTTCTTCTAAAGGCTGCAATTTCCACCCTGGTGGCTGCTTTTTGGGGGTCAAAGTGCTGTTTCACTTTTGAGAAATCTATATATTTAAATAATGATGTGAGTAGGGGTCACGCTTCAGATGCATGAGAAGAAGAAGAAGAAGAAGAAGAAGAAGAAGAAGAAGCGTGTTTTCACCAAGAAGAAACGGGTTTTGATTGCACGGGGCAGAGGGATTAATATGCTACCCGTCAGCCGTGGCAGATGTAAGTTATTTTCATGCAAATGTAAAGCAATTTTCTACTTAAGACAACATTTATTTTCTTTAGAGTCATTGTCACGGCTGCTTGCCGGAGCGCCGGCAGCCTGACAGAGAATGAAGATTTGTAGGGGCATCTGCCGAAAAAAAGAGGACAGATGAGGTCGAGAGTCGATGTGGATTTTTTTGTGAAAATTGATGCCAGTTGGCGACGGTGAATCCCACTGTTTTCTTTTTTTGTGTTGCAGTGTGAGTTTGATTTTTTGCTCTAAAGTTTGGATGATGTGATTTAGATCCACAGATGTTTCACTGATCATATTTTAACAGACTGATAATCAACCCTGACTGCAGATTGGAGGTTCACTTGTTGCAGTGACGCACAGGTTCAGGTCTGCAGCCTGAAACCAGCCTGCGTCTCACATCTGAAAATGAATTCTTACACAAGTATTCTATGAAGAAATGACAAAAAAACAAAAAAAACCCATGAACACTGTGCAGAAACCCAACTGTGTGATTTCGCACCCACATTCAAGGCCACCAAGTCATCCTGGCACCGTGACGATCACAAGCATCAGCAACAGAAAGACCTAAAAATAACTCTGCCGGGTCTAATAACTTCATCAGAAACTGGAGAACAGAGATCTTGCTTTTGGAAACACAAACCAGAAGCAGCTCATCAGCGAGAACGAACGCCAACTGGAAACCACAAGGTCCATCAGAACTGGTTGTAACTCAATAACAGCGGCGCATCAGGAGGCAGCTGCATCCTGATGAATGAGAACAGAGTCTAAATGATCGTAATGTGAAGCATCCAGAGCAACACCTGAGTGCAACAAACAAAACACAAGCAAAAGCCCTGCTGTGTCTGCAGGACGCAGCTCCTCTGAGAACATCTCACATGCACGGAGCGGTGCGTTCACTGCCCGTTATATTCCGTGACCACACATCATCATCCATCTCCAAAAGAAAAAAAAAAAAAAAAAAGCCTGCAATGAAATATTGAAGCAGCCTGCTACCTTTATCAGAAGCAGCAGCCTTAAAAAAAAATGAAAAAATGTCTCTCTTCAATTGTCTCTCCGCAGTGTCGGAAATCAGCCCTCTTTTTTTTTCAGTGGGACCGGTTATATGACAGCAGTGTGAGATTTCAGCAAATATTTATCACACACACACACTGAAGCAGATTAAGCCTCCATATATTAAAAAAAGAGAGAGAGTGTTGATCGGTACTCACCTCTTCATTTAAACTGGATCTCCCGGTTATCCTGTTTCCCTCCAGCGCGGCTGATGCTTCTTCTGGGTTTTTTTTTTTTTTGAAACTGATGCGCTGCTCTCACATCCACAGTCTCCCCCCAAAAAGAAAATCACCAAAAAAATTATGTTTCCAAATTCTCTGTCTGGATACAACGCGCTTTTTGAACCGGAGATGCCTCAGTAATCTGACATTCACTAGTTCTTCCAGTTCCTTAAATACGTCTGCTGCCTACGGAACCTGTTAAGCGGCGGCGGCGGCAGCGGCAGCGGCGTCATTCATTCAAGTCAAAAAAAAAAAAAGAGAAAAGAAAAAAAAACCTTCATTAAACGCGAGTAACTGTGCAATTCAGCGCGTGAACTTCGCAACAGGAGCCGTGCACCGTCTGATCTGACTAACCTCCTAACGTTACTTTACCGGACCGTGTCACCGGAACGGAACATTCCTTCAGTATTTTTTGCGGGGATTGAACGTCCTCCAGCTCCCGGTTGTGTTGGGGGAGTCTACAGGCGGGTTGCGGAGGAGCGGCGGCCGGGCTTTGCCATCGTCCGGACGGTGAGATCTCAGCAGCGTCAGTTCAGACCCGCAGCGTGGCTTCCTCACTGCGCTCTGCCGGACTGACACAGATTAGCGGCTCCATCAATGTACAGTAGTGTGTGTGAGTGTGTGTGTGTTTGAGTGTGTGTATACACCGCCAGTGGCACACAGGCACACACACACACTGCGCGTTTAAACCCAGCCCCCTCACACTCCTTCTCATTATGGAGTTAACTGTTTCCGCCCAAAGGAAAATATTTAAAAAATGAATAAATTAAAGATACACGTTGCTTATAATGCAGAAACTCGGTGCTAGAACAACATTTAGGACTCAACCGAGGATATTTTATATGAGATGAGCACTTTTGTTGTTAAAATAAAACAAGATAATGAATCTTAGTGCATAAACATCCCATCAGATAAAAAGAAAAAAGACATCTTGCAGGAAAAGATGCCTGAAGTTACAAATATTTTAAGTAAAAAGTACAGTTTGGATTACTCCCTCCGGAAAGGCTTATGTAGATTTAAAAATCCTTATCATTCCCTTTCACTGGAAATCTCAATAACCGACTGAAGTTATTAATTATTGATGATTCACAATTGGAAAGTGCATCATATTGATAAACAGAAAAATGTTCTTACCAATCAAAGAGTTTTTGTCTGCGCAGCAAACAACTGAACACAGTCAGAGACTCAGACATCCAACTCCGTTTCTGTTAAACTACTGCCATCTATGGACCAAACTTCCAACCTGTTTCTGCCTCCCCCTCTCTCTCTCTCTCTCTCTCTCTCTCTCTCTCTCTCTCTCTCATGATTTCTTCATTTTTTTGCATTTCTGCTCTTCTTTTCTCTTCTTTTTCCTCCATTTTCTCTTCATTCTCTCTCTGGCTGACTGATGTATTTATCGCATCGCTCACAGTGAAAGTGAGCAGCTCATTTTTTAACTACTTTGGTGGTTATAACATCAAATTGTCACATTTTTTTAAAAATCTTCAGAGTTATTCCTGCAGTTTGCCACAGTATCAGTGACACAGTGTCCCATAGCTCAGGGGGGGGTAAAGAGTTCAATTAGACCAAATACTTGTTAAGTATCTGAACTGTGAGGTAGTTTAAGGTGCACTGTCATGGATTAGACTGTAAAAAAGCATGACAGTGCACCTTTTCTTTCCAGCACTGTTATATATGTGTTGTCTCTGACACCCCATTTACATTAAGTGGTTTACTTCTTAAGTCAGACTGTTGGCATTGGCAGAGGAAGTGAAGTAAAACTATCACCTATTAATACCTATCGCCTATTATTAGTACGAATATAATTACAGCAAAAGTTCTCTGTTCAAATCTTTAGTTAAAGAATGAAGGAGAGACGTCACAGAGACGTTTTCTTTAGCACAATGTACATAAATCTACTGAACATCTCTTCAAGATGGAGCATTTTCTCCTGAAATAATCCTTTATAGTTTATTAATAACAATTAGTCTTTTTTAATAGTTATATTCTATGAATAAAGTCTAAATCTGCAACCAAACTAGTAACATTTCTTAGTAATGTAACGTTTTAGTGCACAGTAAGCGAGTAACATGCACTTTTTCAGGGTTTTTTTTTTGTTTGTTTCAAGTAGTTTCGGGGCTTTTTACGGTCATTTCAGGGTACAATGAGTTGGAAAAGCAGCATAATTCAGTGTTTGTCAACCATGATAATTCATAGCTGTTTGGGGGCCCTTTTAGTCGGGGGCGGGGGGGCGGGGCCTGAGGCGGTTGCCTACCCTGTCTAATGGCAGAATTCACTCAACACAATACATCTTTAGATATTTTTTTTTTTCTCCAGTCATGAGATGACATTGAAATAGTTATACAACGAAGGCAACACCAACCCCTTATCTTCTTGCATCTGTGTCCTCAGTGACTTATAAAAAAAGTAGGCTATCCACATTCTCTGATGCATCAATAATGCAGAGTGGGGAAAAGGGAGCCAGTGTCTGCCATCAAAAGTATTGCAAAACTGCCAGGAGGAAGAAGATGTGGAACAACCAGTGTAAGTACACTAAAAGCACAGCGCCCACTTAAAGACGGGGTCAATAGCTGGAGGGCGTCCATATTGGAATACCGCCGCACTCCCTCTCAAATGGATCTTAGTCAACCCTGGGTGGCAGGGGTAATCAAATACGGACTTTTTTTCAATTCATTACTCACGGCCCTGTTTGGAGCGAACTGTGATTTGTTTGATTGGAACATAACTCAATTCGTATTGAGAGGACAGGGTGCAAAGAACTGTCTTTTTTTTTTTGCCCTGTTTTTCGTGCAGAGAGAAATGATAGATTGAGCCATTTTTGCGAGCTGATGCTCGGTTATTACATACAGCGCGATTCTATCAGTCATGTTGGGCTTTAGGACACGTATCGACTGAACTACAGGCGTGTTGCAGGTTCTGTTAGCGGTGGAGAGAAAACGCTAGCCACGTTGTTTGAAATATGAACTAAACACGTAGCTGTAATTATTAACACGCTCACAAAAAAAAAGTTCAAGGCTCTGCAGATATAATTAGCCTTTGAATCATTCCGTGTAGTATTTTTATCAAGATGAGAACTTCTTGCGCTACTTTAAATGAATTTTACTTCTCAACCAACATGCAGAAACATCATGTGACGAGCAATCCAGCAGGAACATAACCACATATATATCCATCCATATATATATTTACCTCTCTGTGCAGCACGCTCGGCTCTGTTCCTTTGCTCCTTCAAGCCCCTTAATTTAATACAAACACACAGCGTCGTCTTATTGATGTGCTCATAACCTGCAGATGCACCTCTGCTCGGTAACTCAGCCACTTTAAGTCCTGGCACTTCTCCTCCCTGGAATCAAAGCACACATCATTGGTCATTAGGGTGTTGTCAGACGGGCGAGCCGAGGGTCACTCAGGTATTCATGCTTACGTTTGGAATGCGGCCCGGTGGAGAAGACGCCGTGTTTCTTTGTGTGTGTGTGTGTGTGTGTGCAGAGTCCAGGCGAAGAGCTCAAGGGATCCAAAGCCCACAGTGGGTGAGGAGGTTAATTGCAGGAATTATGATTGTGTGATGTGCTGTACCTACTGTTTATCTCTGATTGTAAGGGGGGGGGGGGGCACTGCTGGGTGCATGCAAGGCGGGGGTGGAGGTGGTGATGCTGCAAGGCATGTGTTAGTGGAGATAGAGTTGAGTAATTCATGGCAAAGCGCAGAGCTTATTTCATCGGAAGATCAGTTGGGTGAGCAATCCGTTGGTGGTCAGGCGGAGAGGGTGGTGGGTGGCAGGTGGTGCACGGGGAATGAGGATCCCAACGGTAATGTGGGGAGATGGCCGGCTGCAGGGCTGCCGCTTGACCGTTTGCTGATCAAAGCGCTCGCACGCGGTGATTTCATACTACGTTGGAAGGTTTCAAAGAGGCCTCTTGTGATGCCTCTAATTCTTTCTCCCTCCGGCCATATTTGAAGATATCACGAGGGAATGTGGCAACCTGTCGACTCCGCTGAAGCTCCATTCCCTCTCGTCTCTGACCCGTGTGAGCGTTCAGCCTGACTGGAGAGAAAAACAAATACCAGGAAGCAATTAGATTAAAAACGACACTGTCAATCTCATGCCTGTGAGAGGCTACTACAGGAAACATTTAAGCTAACCTGATCATTTCTTTATCATTATCAATATCTATCAATTATCTACCACTTTTATTTGTTGCCAAATTAATGTCCATGTGGAGGAATGTAACTGAATACATTTACTTATGTACTGTCTCCTGCTTCACTACATTTCAGAGTGAAATAATGTGCTTTTTTTGTGGAATTTAGGATCAATAAAGTACATCTATCTATCTGTCTATCTATCTATCTATCTATCTATCTATCTATCTATCTATCTATCTATCTATCTATCTATTTTAGAATAATTAATTAATTAATCTACCCAATCAATTAAGAAATTAGTCAACTGACAGGTAAGTAATAGAGTTGTTGTGTAGTTCCAGCTTTACAAATGTGAAGTTTGCTGCTCTTTCTTTTAATTATCTAATTAAAAAAAGTTCAAATGTATCTCTAATTATCTCCAGGTTTGACTGTTGGTTGGAAAAAACAATAACTATGAAGTTTTTACTTTTGGCTCTCCATTATTTTGACAACATTCTCACCATTTTCAGAATTTTTATAAACCAGAGGATCAATCAATTAAAAGAGAGAGCAATTAATTAGTTAGTTGCAGTCGCCAACAAAATAATTAAAAATGAGCTCCACCTCAATCAACTAGGACAATAAAATTGTGCCTTTACATGAATACATGAGTAATAGTAATCCAAATTAAGAATTTACATTACATGCTTTTAATTTTAATACTTTAAGTACATTTTCCCGATTATACCTGCATACTTTTACTGATGCACGACTTTTAATAGAGTATTTTTACTTCTTTGTTTAGTAAAGTAAAGGACGTGAATACTTTCTCCACCTCTGCAACCATCATTAACACACACACACATACATGCATTATACTCTCATACCTTACAGGGAATCAGAAGAGTAACTTTACTGGCAGAGTTCAGGAAGTGCAGCGTGTGTCTTGGGACTTGAATGATGGGGGGGGGGATCATTTCATAAAAGTCCACCCCCGCTGCCTGCTTTCCACCATCCACCTGTTAGAGTGGGTACCGGAAACGTACTCAAGAGGCTCTGGGGACTTCTGCCATGCAATCAGCAATAACACACACACACTCACTCTTACACGCAGAGGCCACATTCGCACAGGTAGACCATTACATCAGTAATGGCCCAATGATGGAGCTCCAGCAGCCCACCACCATGTAGAGTTGATCAGCTCTCCACCGAGGAGAAATATTACACACAGGACGTCATTAGATGACGGAGGAGAAGCGAAATGACGTGGTCATCAAGCCCATTTCAAGTTTTTTTTGTTAACAAAATGAAAGTACTTGCAGGACGGCGTCAGTCGTATCAGAGCGATGATCACAGCGAGTGTATTCTGAAGAGGCTTCACATGCTGTGATTTGTTGTTTTGCGTCCCCTCTGCAGGGAAAACATGCAACCAGGAAGTACAATCGAACACCGCGCGCTTGATCCGTGGCCCAAACATACATCTCTAATATGAGGCGTCTCTTGTCAGGATTTGTCAATGGAAAAAAAAAAAAAAACTAAATTAAAATAGCAATTAATTTCCACAGAGATGCAATCACGGGAGACGTGGTAATTGCAAGCGGCTCTGATGTGTTTGCTGAGTGAGGCATTGTATTAAATAGTTTTTTTTTTCTCCTCTCTTTTTATTATTATGATGTCCTTGCTTGAAGGCATTCCACGAGCTGCAGCCTTGTACTGTAATCTCATGCCATCAGACTTGTGGCAACAAATCACAGACTCAGATGCCATCAGTATGGAAACATGGCACCTCAAAAATAGCAGCAGAAGAGAGAGAGAGAGAGGGAGGGAGCGTGAGAGAGAGAGAGAGAAAGTGGCAAAGGTACAGATGGTCCATCTTTCAACACATCAGAACCACAATTGAGCTGTCAGAGAAGATGAATCATGATAAAATAACGACAACAAAAAAAAAAAACAATGGAGTACTTTGTGCCCACAACTTTAAGTAGTTTACACTCCTACTTAGCTGCAAGATGGGCTTGACTGAAAATGCCAAATAAAATAGGTAGAATCCCAGTTTTGTTGCACCATTTATCCACTTTGCATGCACACAACCTCCAACATGCACACATGGACGCCTGCAACCCCACGCATGCACACACACACACACACAAGAAGAAGACGGTGGAGGTTGGGGATGATGTGCGAGGAGAGGAATGGCAAAAAAAATTAGCAAAAAAGTCCTCTTAACAATGCAAAGCACCTCCATTAGTTAGCTGTTTTAATAAGATGCTTATCAGAATGTGAATCTCAGGAAATTGCCGGCTATTTATTTTACTGGGGCTGCTCACTTTTGCCTCAGCTCTTGATAAAGCATTTTGTTTTAATTAGTCACATTTCCACACTCCTCCAGGGATGACCTCTTATTATGGTGAAGTGGGCCTGCTTAGCAGAGCAGGCAGCCAGGAACAAGCTCCTCCGCATATCTCAATCATTCCTCATCCTCGCTCATCTCAGGGGCCCGGGACCAAATCAAAGGAGTCACTATTAAGCAGAACCAAATTGTTTAACGCAGTAATCTCCCGCATATTTTTTTTCATTCCCCTTCCCCATTCGTAATTGGAAATGAGACGTGGTGAAAAAATATGATGCACTGTTTTGCATACTAACAAGGGACCTTGGATATCCTTATCCTTCACGGTTATGGAGGACGGTTCCGCAACAATGAGAAACACATTTTCTGACTCATGAGTGTTACAAAGAAAATAGGACAATCACTTCATCCGTAGTATCTGCAGAGTGGGAAAAATCCTGACGACCGGCTGCGTTGGGTGGGATTACTGTTCTACCTTAGCTCACGTTTTTTTTTTTTTGATAGCGGCTATTAAGAGTCCCGCGGAGCGAGTTCGCAGAACTGAACATGATTTTAGGGGCTTATGAGCCCTGTTGAACAGGGGGAGAGAACAACACGCAGCATCTGCCTCTTCGTGGGACGCATCAATATGAAAACAGTTGACTTGTACTGAACTACCAGATGTATGTGGGTGAGTCAAAAAAAAGACACTGCCAGATATACTAACAAAATATTATCGGATTGCAGCCAATGCGACGTTTTTCTTCTTCTGGATGTGAGACAGGAATCGCTGGGCTCTTTGACAAAAACTGCTCTTCTTGCACGTCACCTCATTTCATTTGGTTACTTTCGACTTCAAGAGAGGAGAAAAGGGGGGAAAAGATAGATAGAGGACAAAGCAATTATGTCCACCATTACATGGCATCACGCCTGATCTCCTACGTACGAGAGTGAGGGGGGGGTTGCAGAGGTTGGGACTGATGAGAGCTTACCAGCAGCTTGAGACCTGCTCTGCTCCAGACAGGGATTAACGTCTTCTGCCTGCCTGCCTGCCTGCCTGCCTGCCTCCCTGTCTGTCCATAAGGTAACATACAATCACAATGATACCTTAATCCAGCCTGGCCTTTCACACCGAGGCCCCTGCAAGTGGCGTGTCCAAATATGAAATGTAAATGGGGGGGGGGGATTGAAGATGTCAATAGGGAAATGCCAGTATCGCAACCTGACATGGTCGTTAACTCCTACATTTCTGCTCTTAATGCCACGGACGTGAAAGAAACGAAAGCGTGGACACGAAGAATACGTGACAGACGTGTTTCCGGAAAGACCAATTTAACTTCATTTACATGCAAACACACGGAGGCCCACATATCTACAAACATACCTAGCTTTATCTATGAATCTACGGACAAAATAACCTGCATTGTGCTAATATTTTTTGCTATACGTGCTGTTCGGTCCTTTTAATTATCAGTAATTACTCTACATGAGATACTTGTACGAACTATTGTAATTTGTGCTTCACAGCTGGAGTTTCGCAGGTTTTGCAGTGTAATCTGACCGGACTGATTTGAGTTTAAACAGCACAAGGAGCCAGATTAACGGCGTCTTCCTCGGCATCTGGATACTTTACGTCCTTCAATCACTCTTTGCTTTGGCAAAAGATTAAAATTCAAATTAGATTAATTCAAAGTTTCATTTCTTAATCATAAATTATTCACCAATGAAATAGCTCTGAAGCACCACCAAATGTATCCTGTAGGAGTTCTGGGCTATCATTATCTATAAAAATGGTATTAAAAATGTACGCCTTGCCTGAGGACTTCCTTTAAAATTCCTCATCTGTTTCTCCTAAAGACATTTCGGAGACATATCGCATTTGCAACAACTTTCCGCCAAACGCATGCAAAGCAGGAGTAACTGTTACTCTAAATGCAATGAAATAGGCATCAATATCAGACATGTGATGAATAAGCACAGTCTGATGGCTGGAGATGGATTAGTTCTGTGAATACGGAGAATCTCCGTTTTAAACGATTTCAAGTGGTGCTCGTAAAATATGACAAACAAAAAATGAAAATGACTCTCTGGGACCGAGGTCACTGAGAAAAATGTGAAATCTCAATATTTAGACGGTGGATTTCTGACTCCTTTAACCTCTTTTAGTCGCTGCGGGAAGCAAAAACAGTGAAGATTTTAAATTCTGGTGGTTGCTCTGGTTGTGAAAGAGGAAAGATCTTCATCACAAAACTTTATTTAACCCATCTGAAACAATTATAGAGATATAAGACAGCCCCATTAAACACCAGAAGCTTTTATGACAACCTGAAACTGATGTTGAACGCTGTATCACAGCTCTAGTTTAAGTAACAGGCAGACTTTTCTGCTGAATGTGCCTATTCAATACTTATTTACAGTCTCATACCCCATCCTCCATTAATGTTAATGCAGTTACTGTTAGTGTCGGTATTAATGTGCACTTGTGCTCCTTTGTTTTCTCCTTAATTACCCAGTTGCTTATCTCACTTTCTCATAGATCCACATTTGTAATTCCATATTTTCTTTTACAAACTATGCATCTGATATAGTCTGCTGTATGTAGAAACGGTGATCATTAGTCAGTGTTTCTGTGAAACTTTTATTAATTTATTCCAATCATCTACTCATAAGATATTCATGAGCATGTGATGTCTATTCTGTTTGGTTTTTTTAGTCAGAATCACCTTCATTAGTCGAGTATGTGCACGTAGACGAGGTCGTTATGGAGGATAGAAACAGACATCCAGCTAGAAAAACCTGACCTGGCTGAAGTCTCTGACGCCTCACCTCATATAACTTTCATCAGCTGCGAGAAAAAAACACCAAAACAGACAACAGCAACAATGAAGATGCAGGAGCTGGGGACCTTGCCTGCCCCCCTGAACACGATTTGTGTGCCTCCTCTCCATCCATGCGCTCTGCCACTGCTGCTCATCGCCACCAGGGCACAGAGGACTAATCTTACACTATCCCACTCTGTCTTCCTCACTCTCTTTTATCTGCTCACCTCCACGGTGGAGCCTCTGCTTTGTCTCCTTTTTCCTATGTGTGTACTTATGTGTGTGTGTGTGTGTGTGCATGTTTTAGAGACAGTGAGGGCACATCACAATTTCCTCCCCAGGGAGCCATGACCAGCCGATCCCCCCCCTCACACACACACACACACAAACATCCTTAGTAATGCTACTATTTTTGTGCAGCCTGCCCTGGCATGCGCCCCGCGCTGCTACACCAAACATGGCTGATGGCAGGGAGTCTCCAGCATGATTTCCAAAGACAACCCCGGGAGCACACATCCACGCTCTTTTTTTTTTCTACAAGGCAAACATGTTGTTGCAAGTTTTTTTTTTTTTGTGTGTGTGTGGTCTCAGGAAATGTCAAATAGGGAAAAAATATGTACTTTGCCGTCACAGTCACTTTCTAGGGGAGAAGAAGTGCACAGAAGGCATTCTTATGTGTGATTTTTGGTGAAAAACAGGATTGAATGTTGTTGTTATTAATGTTAGATGAGTGTAGAAGTGACACTGGGTTTGGATTTAATCCAGGATGTATTCTTCATTCTCCTTTTACTCTTTTTTTTCAGTCATTTGTTCAAGAAAGACACATTTTGCTGGCATATATGAGCAGAGGTGACTTTGGATTGTCTCACCTCTCATGTGTGGCATTAGTGCAAAACACTAAACAAATAAAAATCATTTTTAAATCTAAAACTAAAATGCAACTTGATAGCTATCTTAAAGTTTCTGCAGACTTTTTAACTAACAAACAGTGTAACTCCATATTGCTTGAAGGGAATTGTTGTACAGCTTCACTACAACACTGTTTCCAGTCTGTGCAATGATGCTTATTTCCTTCAGCGCTCTCATGTGACATGCATGCTGTAATGATGAATCTCCCACATTTAGGGGCCATGAGAACTAATGCACCATCACTCGTCAGCCGGGGGGGGGGGGGGGGGGGGGGGGGGGGGGGGGGGGGGGGGGGGGGGGGGGGG
>JAQMCX010000002.1:22780742-22792948 GCA_029814765.1 Acanthurus leucopareius | reverse complement strand
CACTGTGACATTCATGCTTTATTTTTTAATCCCCCCCTTTACGGGGACACTAGAACCAACCCACCATCACACCCCAACCCCCCCCCCCCCCCCCCCTCCCCCTCGCCGTGTGCCCACGTGAATGATGGCTGCACCCAGCTATGTTAAATCACAACTGGATTCTGCTGCTGCTGCCATCGTGCACCTCTGTGCCCAGGCGGCTAATGAAGTTTGAATGAGTTCTGCAGCAAAAAAAAAAAAAGAAATACAATTCACACTACATGTTTGAGTGATGTGTGCAGAAGTAGCCCTGCAGTGCCCAGGACGGTTGGCATAACACACACCAGAAACATGCACCGCAGTCGACTATGAACAACACAACACCGCAGAATGTCCCCGTAGATGCACCATTGCTTTTGTGCAATGTCTTTTTTTTTTTTGTTGCTACATGTGGCTAATTACCAACTGCATTCTCAGCGGTAAATTACAATGTCAGTAATTTTAAAAAAAGGGGGTTGTTAAGGACACCCAGTGTGTCTCTGCGTGACTTGTAACAGCTCTGTAAAAATGGCAGTTAAATGTTTATGAAGCACGTCAACACAGGGGTTGGATCCGCAGCAGCAGCAGCAGCAGCAGCAGCAGTGTATGAAACAATGGCCAAGTTCAGCTGGATGGCAGCACACTCGCTCTCCACAGCCCCACAACACGTATTATTTAGCACCATTACCAGGAAACAGAGAGAATGGGCATTTAATTAGCCTTTTAACTGCAGTGTAAATCCACACGGTGAAGCCGACCATCAAGGCGTAATTTTCCCCCCTGAACCGTGGTCCATCTGAGGCAACAATTATGTGAGACTCTGCACGGAGCAGATGGAGAAGCAACGTTGGAACGCATCCCACACTTCAATGTTCCTTTTTTTTTTACAAAAAGCCGACAGTGCTGGGGTATCAGTGGGTGTCGCAATATCAGTCTGCGAAGACCAGGAGCCATCACATGCTGACCACCAAGGCTGCATTTACCCCTCCATCTTTTTCAACAGCTCGTTACATCTCCAGAACACTAAATTATATGTGATTACTTTGCTCAACAGACACACAGATGTACACGAAGAGATGGAGCTCTCAATTTTTTTTAAATGTAGTGAGTTTGTGTGACCATGTGTTATGTTTTTGGTGATGGTGTAGTCTTTTTTTTTTTTTTAAAAAGTCACAGAATCTCTTCTTTTTTTCAGGAAGCCAACGTTCGATTTCCCCCTCAATTCTCGGCTGACAGGCAGAGTAAGCTGCCAGTCAGCCGGCCCATCCCGTCCACCTGCACCAGTGTTGATTTGCCTGTAAGCCGCCCAAGGCTGATTGATTCCTGAGTGAAAGCTTCAGGCACATGAGTGACACCACATGATTACTGTTCACACATGACTGCTGTTTGCCAGACTGCAGGCCTCATCACATTATGACCGCGGATAGAGAGGCAGAAAAACATTAAGATACTGTACGACACACACAAGAGTGCGACACAAGCATGTTTTCTCGAGATCCGTTTTTTTTTTTTTTTTTCGCAGCTTGTGCATTTTCAAGTGTCTGAATGTGGTTTGTTCAACTCCAATATTTATTAGCTTTGAGATTCACTCAAGAAAAGTCATTTAATGGGAAATCCATAAGGCCATATTCCTAATGTAGCATGAAGCTAGCTTCCCTCTGAGAGTTATAGAGTTAATGGAGCCACGACCCAATGAGACGTCACCAAAGAAAGAAAAACGGGGTGGTGTGTGGGGGGGGAAATGCACATTTCCCTTTTGTTTGAAAAAAAAAAGAGAGTGCAGTTTGAGAGCAAACAGCTGTATGTGGCTGTTTGGCTGTTAATGGGTGCATGGCATCATGTGTGTTTTGTCATGGATAAAGGAAGGAGCAGTGTACATCTCCTGACAGTAAAGTAAATTATCCATTTCTAATGTCCCATTGCACCTCCTGCCCCCCTGTGGAGTAGATAGAATTGGATCATAATTGAATCACTTGCAGCAATTATGATGGCTTGCCCTTGGCTACAGGAGGACAGTGTCATGATGGCACAATGTACCACAAACACACACACACACACATGTACATACACATACACAAAATGCAGTAGCACTCGTGTGTAACGACTCCGAACACGAGGAAAATCTCTTTGTGGTCAAAGTCTAAACTTTGAACCAACACAAGCAGGATATATCGACGACTGATGTTTGCATGAGCCTCTAATTGAGAGCACATCAAACTCTGAGCTTTCACTCTTCTGATGGACGTCGTTCTTGATGTTTTGAAGTTAAAATATCTATAAATCAGCGTTTTGCATCTCAGATGTCCAAACTCCTTAACAAAATGGACCTTAAGTAGATTTTATTTTTTCTCAATCTCACAGATCACATCTTGGTTTAAAGGAGTTTTTACAGCCTGCACAGCAGCATCAGACATCCTTCATCCTCAGACCCTCCATTTGAATGAAAAATAATAATAAAAACATTCACTATGTGATAGCACAGAATGTCAAGGCAGCAGCATGAAAAGGGAGAAGCTGCTTAGCCTCAGATGAATGCAGCCTTTTTCTACCTCAAACTCACCACCTCTTCGTTTAACCCTACCCGCTCGCCGAGCAGCCAGACATCCCCAGTCACCTAGAGTTTTAAGGTTGCCAGGCAACAACCGCTCATGAGCGCTGCACACGGGGCCGAGCGGCTGCGCCCGTTCTGCTTGTTCACACAGATGTGACCAGCTGGGAGGAGCAGAGGCCAGAGGCAAATACATCTCTAAGAAAAGGGGAAACAGTGTGTGTGGCTCAGTCATGCTGCACTCTGATGTTTTGGAGACTTTTAAGGACCCAAAGAGAGAGAGAGAGAGAGAGAGAGAGAGAGAATATATAATATTTGTAGTCATTTACTGAAATTCAAGAAATATTTCTTTAGCTCAAACAACATGGAGGGTTAGGGTTATAAAATCTGCCATAACTGTGACTAAAAGTCTTATCTGAAAACTCTTCCTGGAAGTGAATACGTTTTTTTGATTAAAAAAAAAAAAGGGATATGCAATTTATCTGAGTCTTATCTCGACTGAAGGAAGCTTTCCCTTCCAATTAGCACCGGACTTTGGTTAAGAACAAACTGCATTAAGTAAGAAACCTTTAAATTAACATAATTGTGTGTGCAATTACGCTAAAAGTGTGGAGTGAGTCTTTTTTGGAACCTAAGCGTGATCTTGTTTTAGGAGATTGAATTTGCTAATTCAGTTACAGGCGTTCTACCTTCAGCAGTGGCATTGACCCTGTGTGATGGGTCGTCATGAAATTAGAGCTGGAGGGTAAACAGTCATCCATTATATGCATTTCCTGACATTTAGGACCCTTTAGACTCTGACATTTGTCACAAATCCAAAGGTTGTTTTTTAAAAGAAGTATGTCTTATAGTACAATAAACTCAAAATAGCATAAATGTAACTTTTTGTTTGAATAAGTGCTTGAAACAGCAAAATCATTGTTTAAAATACCATTTGGATTGCTCACTTACTGTGTTTACCTTTAAGTGGCATATGGGTTCATCCAATAAGATTTGAAGTTAATGATTAACAGTTTGAATTGTTTGATTAGTAATCAGTTCCAGCTCTGCGCACATGACTGCAGGTAAATAATGGAAGCGTTACCGGTGGAGAACATGGAGGTGTGAGGTGACTTGAGGTGTGTTTTTCTTCTTTGATTGTTTGGGCGAGCGACGGTGCTCGAGTCCACGGGTGAGAGAGCGAGCTGACAGGTATATTTGTTTGTCTTGACCTCTGGCTGTGACCTCGGCTCCCTCTTTGGTCGGTTCAGTTTTTAAAACCAAAATCCCTTAATCAATCCTTTAAACTGCACTCACCTTTTTTTTTCTACCATTAAAGCAATTACACTTGAAGCTGTCAGGTTTTTGTTTTTTTTTTTAAACCCGATAATAACTGTGGATGTGCTGCACTCTGAACTGAAGAACCAACAATGAAAGACTGTTACGAAAAGTAGATGAAACTCCTCGAGAGGAATGGAGGACAGTCGCTGTGTAATATGGAAAACATTAATAAACAATCCTGTTTGATTTTCTGCTTTCTGTCGAAAGACAATTTACATTTTGATTCTCGACGAGGTGTTTTCTTGAATTTAATAAGATTCCGGTAAATGATGGAGTGATTGTAGCAGAATGCATATGTTCTATTCCTGCGGTCGACTACCTTCTCTTCTTCTTCTTCTTCTTCTCTCCCCCCCCTGCAGTAAAATCCACAAGAGGAGCTACTATTAGTCACAACTGAGACTGGTGTTGATATAGGAGAGTGTTGCCGCATTGCTGAGAGTCCCCCCGGTTGGTAGCAAAACACATCACAGACTCGCAGGGGAAATAGCGGAGTTACTTTGGAAGCGTAGCCATCGAATGCAGATTTTTTTTTTTTTTTTTCCTTTTTTGAAATTATAAATATGAGGAGGTTTTTCATCAGAACTTGGAAGAAAAAAACCCCACAAAAACACAAAAAAAAAAGGAAGGAAGAAGTGCAGAGAGGTTCGACTGCGCAGACACATGCATGAAATTCAAAGGAGGGTGACATGATCCCTGCAACAATGAATCTGTTTAGCAGTCTTTCCACAACTAAACCAACATGCAATTTTTTTTTTCTCCACCTCTCATCCCTCCAAGCCCATCAACATCACACACATGACAACTCACGCTCAACCACCTCCAGGAAAAATAACCACTCTGCAAAAAAAAAACAGATGTGGACTTGTCTGCGCTTCGGATTTATGCATATCACATATTTGCAGATACTGTTTCCCATTTAGCGCGTGACAATCTTGTTTCCCCGGCCGCTCAGCTGATGGCACCTGACCTCCGCTGACCTCTGCCCCTTCACGGTTCATGTGACTCGTATTGACTCCGAGGATGACTGCCCCTGCTAACTGCACATCAGTGTGTCCGCTCGCACAAAAGGCCGGCTCGCCTGTTATCAAAAAGTCAGATCTGGCTTCGACTACAATCCATTTCCCTTCCTCGCTCCGGGTCTCCTCTGCCACCTCATGACAGCAGCTTTTCCAGCTCATTTCACTTGAGATAGCCACGTCACGGCAGGTGACAGGGACATCTTTGCGGTGACCCTGCCTTAATCAGCCAGGCTTTATTTGATTGAGTTCTGTAGCAGTGCAAACAAGGAGGCTCGGATGACATTGTACCCTTGTAAACAGACGCTGAGGAGGCACTACTCCGAGGCGCTCGGGTCTAAAGGGCACGTCAAGGATAAGTGTATTGCTTGATGAGCTTTTAAAAGTCAGTCTGGGTCCAAATCTCTTGAAAGGCTCATTGAACCCTGATCCTCCTCCTGAAACGGCAATTTGATTTGTCCGGTGGTTAATGTACTAGAGGACCCTTAATGTAATTTGACTGCAGGTGGAGGGGGGGTGGCATCGGTGATGGTGATGGTGGTGGGGAAAGACACAGGCAGAAATTATTTTAAGTAAAACTCCACAAAAGACTTGAGTGCTTTTGAGTTCATCCCAGCAGGCCTCAGAGGGAGTGAGGGCATCTCTGGCTGATCAGCGCAGCCTCTGATGGGACCAACAAAAGGCGGCAGTCTTTGGCTTTATCGCACCAAGCAGGAGGACTTTGTTAGGCCCTCCATAATAAACCGAAAGCAGGCAGGCACCGGGGCTCTAATTGAATTTCCTGGCTTGGAAACTCAGCTGCCCACCTGCGACTGTGCCATTGTTACTCAGCAGAGTGCAGCCTCCCTGGTCTAGATGCTGCTGCCTCCATGCCTCCTTTCAACCAGCAGAAGCCAACACTTTCCAGGCACAGATGATGAAAACAATACGATCGGAGCAGAACTGGACGTCACTTGAATGCGTTAGGATTTTAATTTTTAATAAACACAATATTAGATTAGGTCATTTCTATGCAGTAACTAAACCAAGTACCTTATTTATTTGACCGAGGGTCGACTTATTCTCAGTTTGGCGTCTTGGAGTTCAGTAAACTTAAAATATCATACAATCCATGTCTTCTCTAGCATAACCAGTTATTATTTTGGCTCAGGGGCTGGAGGTGTCATAAGTCAGCTTCCATCAAAGTTGGAGAGGTGTGGCTTTTAGTGACTTAAAAGTTGTTATGTTCGTATCCTGTGTTCTAAGCTGGCTTGCTAACAAAGGCCACAGATGAACCTCCATTAAGAAATCACATGGTTTTTTAAGGCATCTGGACCCACAACTGGTGTTTATATAACCTTTGGAAAGTCGTGCACAAACCTCGGATCTGCCGTTAACCGTTTACAGTCTGCTTGTTCAACATGACTCGTCTTCTGTCGTTTCCCACGTTGAACACAGAGATGTGACATATGGAGACACATGGAGGCCTTTCAGGTTTTTTTTCATAGCCATCTTGATGGAGCCGGACTGTGGCAACCAAACTAATTTAACAAGTAATTTCACCACTTACATTCGCTGTGGATTAATTAGTCGAGTAACAACACACAAACAAACAAACAAACAGACAGTTGGCCGAGCAGCTCCCCCCCCTCCATTGCCCCCCACCCTCAAGGAAAAATAAAAACTCTTGAGGAGGATACTTGACCTTCGGGGAGCCAAGGTTACAGTCGCGGGCACAGCTGGTGAGAGAGGCTGACAGTTTACTCACTGAATTAATGATACAAGTCAAGGTCAAGTGCTGGCTGATTATGCACCCCATATGCGGCCAGGGGAAAAAAACATGCTGCAAATTCCTTTACACCTGGAGACATGATTATTCACCGATTCCTAAGTCACATTTAGTTTTCTTCCCCCCTTCTTGCATGCTGAAGGAGCAGCACCAGCAGCAGCAGAGGCAGCAGAGGCAGCAGCAGCAGGAGGAGGAGGAGGAGGAGGAATCGGTGAAAATGGTACTTAAGGCACATATGCTTTCATTGCATGTCTGTGCAACCTTTGCTTTCTAGTTGGCAGTTGGGAGCCCAGCAGAGTGTGAGGAGATCGGTCACAGAGGCAGAGCAACATCCCTGAAAAACATGTAATCAGTATGTGGCTGCTGTTAATTGAAGATGTTAGTGCAGTGGAGTGGGTAATGACACAGGAACCTTCTTGTTCTGCCGCAGATGGACTCTAGACTACCCCCCCCATACACACACCTTTCCCCAACACACACACACACACACACACACACACTGCACCACGTACACCACAACCATCCCACATCCATTCTTGTCAGCTTTTTACCAAAGATAACACGATGATGGAGGTTGCACCGAGGCCACCTCAGGCTGAGAAAACTCAAACAGCTGAGCCGTAACAGAGAAGAAGAGAGCAATGATGAGACGCATGTTTTACACATTTATTAAAGCCTCAAAACACATCATATACATCTCTTTAAATCATGTTCTCATCAACACCTGAATCATTCAACTCTTAGAAATGCATCAATTCAGCATGTATGTAAAAGGCTGTTTCACACAGGTTTTATTTCTGACACCTTCATACAATCAGACTCCCACACTGCCCCCCTGAGGTAAGCACAGGTATAAAGAGCATAAAAGGAGAAGATAGGACCTGCACTTCAAATGTTCCGGTGCTCTTTTAAAGCCTTAAAAAAAAAATGTAAAAAAGAAACTTAATTGGACTTAATTGGTCTACAGTTGTGCATCTCATCTTTACCTCTTTTCATGAAACTGAATGGAAAAATTGTGCGATTTTCATGCAACTAAATCACTCTGTTTTTACATAAATGTCTTATCTTTGCAACTTATTTCTCTTGACAGGTTTCGAGGATTAAATCTCCGTGCAATCATGCTGAGAGTGCACGGCTCCGTCAGTGATATGTCAGTGCTCAGTTTTCCCACAGAGCCCCTCGGTAGCCTTCACTCACACCTAGTGGCTTGTCAGAGACTCCTTCTGAGCTCCTCTGCTCGGCGAAGAAGAAGTTCATCCTGATTACCAAAGGGAGAGTATGAAGCTTGTGTGACTCATGCAGTAACTCAAAAGAAAATCACTTGATGAAAGCTGTAATTTAATCAGCAAACTATGCTTCATCTGCATCACCCCGAGCAGCAGCAGCAGCAGAAGCAGCAGAAGCAGCAACAGCAACAACAGCCTCCCGCCAGGCGTGGCATGCATGGTGTGTATATGGCAGTCTACGAGAGGGTGCTAAGGATCCGGGCGAACAAACCTCGCCTGATCCTCGACTGAATAGAGCCTGATTATCTCCACATGCGGCCCCAGCATGTCGTCAATACACGGCCAGTGGAAGTCTACCAGACCCCTGAAGCTTTATAGCAAAACAGACAGATATCAACCACCACCCCACTGCCACCAGAATCACCGAGAGCTTTAATTAGAAGCATCCCTGGCTCTCCGTCTTCCTCCCTCTAGGACTCTCTTGCTTGATTTGCTTGGATCTCTTCCAGGCAGGTGACTTTTGTCTCTGCTGATAATAGCTCCGGGGGGGTCTGAGAGCACTGAAATAGTTCCATCTACTAAATAAGAGACACACACAAAAAAAAAAAGCATGCACATGCCACACGCCACACGCCACGGCCACCCCCGCTGTGATGCACTGGGTGTCCTGTCACGCTGGTGGGAGAAGAGAGGAGGGGGGAGGTGGGTGGGTGGTTGGGTGGGGGGGGCACTAATGCACAGCCGTCAGTGGTGATGACAGCCCATCTTTAGGCTGTAATGAAGCGAGGAGGAGAGTAATGAACTCTTGCACACAGGCCAGACGTACAGCAGAGGCAGAACAGGATGCACAGACACACAAAGGCGAGTAAATTGAAGATGGAAAGGGTGTGTGGTGGGGGGGGTAATAGATAACAAGGCTGAGGTGTGACAAAAAAAAGAGTGTGTTAACCAAGAGGCTGATGGCAGAGACCTTATCCAAGGAGTGACAGAGAAACACCCCCCTCGCACCACCACCACCACCACCACCACCACCGTTAATGCCCTCTCAACAATAGCCTCCTCTCCATTTCAGGCCATTCTGCTCACTTTCCTCTGAGACACGGATTCATATCCTCTGAGTGCAAAAAACCTGAATGAGGCTGACTGAAGCCAGCTCTAATGGGAATGTTCGGAGGATAAATAGCTGCAACCGAGCCATCTCATTTTAAATAACAATGCACACAGATGCATAAGTGTCGAACAGAAGTGCTTGTCTTTGGCTTCCTGGCTGAGCTGGAGGAGGATGAGGACACTTGGCTGCAGCAGCCGTTTTAATGCTCCTCCATGTACGCAGGCAGGCGTAGCCATGTGGCACGAGAGAAATTAGTCTAGCGCAAGACTTTCTTTTTTTTTTTTTTTCTTTCTTTTTTTTTTTTTTTTTAAATTCCCTCCAGCGGATTTTCATTCTTAATCAAAAAGCTCATTACAGCACATGCAGGTTGACTTGTACTTTAAATCCTGCAGAAATGTGATTCGGCAACCTCCACGAAAGTCGATGCAATTATTGACAAGCGAGACAGAACAAACTATGGCTTCAAAACATTTTCAACAGTTGTGTAACCTTAAGCATTTATCCTGGCTTTTAGTAGCTTTTTTCTGTGCGATTCCATTTGATTTCTCATTACTACCCACAGTAACGGAATGAGAGCCACGGACGATAATGAAGCCTCTTTGTTCTGGCCTGCAGCTCTGATGGCCATTTTCTGCAGTTCCTAAAGGAAGTCATTCCATATTGGGTTCCATTCAGCAAAATGGCCCATCATCGTGATGCAATATATAACCCTTGCCCCAAATTTCTCTCTTGCGGTCCCTCAGAAACCTGGATGTTATGTTTGGTGATCAAACAGCCCCTGGAGGCAGCGATAATGCACCTAATGTAAAGCATTGTTGCAGCTGAACCGCCGTGGAAGGCAAGAAAAATAGACCAGAAAGCTGAACAATGACGTTTGGAGAAAATTACTTTCTAATTGAGGCATATGCCATGGACATGACAGATAAATTAGCCATTGTCAAGGCATTCAGCTGTGGTGCGTCACTTTTTAGCTTGTGTGTTATTTGCCTGAGCGTTCCAGCTGAACGTTTTGTTTGTCCGTCTTTATGGTGATGTTTACCCAGCGTTCACGTTCAAAACTCAGAAATAATGACTCACGCTCACCACATTTTTCCCTGCTGACACTTTTTTTTTCAACGCTAAAACAATTTGCCCCCAAAGGTTAATTTCATGCCAAATTTGCAATCAGATTTTATGAACAACTTAATAAGTCAATCAGCAGATGCTGTCATGTGCTGTCATGTGGAGGCAGGGGTGTGTTTTGTTGTGCAGAAAATAACCTCAAATAAAGCAAACCATTAACACTGCAGTGACCAAGAGACTTTATTTTAGCTAGTTTAGTTTTAATTTTAGAATATTTATGCACTACAAAAAGCATTTTGAGACAAAAATTCAAATTCTATAACGCTGACTTACTATTGCAAATCTTGCGGACGTGTTGAAAATGTTTGCATACCTGCAGATGTACAGAAGCTCCAAACAAGTAAAGGCAGATAAAAGGCTGTTTTTAAGGCCTTGTATATATATATATTATCAGACAGTTATTATATAATGGTGCTGATGTTGCAATGCATGACTCTAAATAAGAACAACTAAGTATTGCATCATGTATTTCATGGTCACATCTCTAAATTTCCATATTTTTTTCCATAATCTCAGTTATGTGTGAAGTATTTGCATTAAGGTACCACATTGTAACTGTCTTGTTAAACAACAAATGCAGCACACATAATGGTTTACTAAAACTGATTAATAATTCAATACAGTTTAAATCCAAGCAATGAAAAGTCCCTGACAGTTTGGTCAACACACAAGCTTCCTTTGTTACATGTTTTTTCTTTCTCAATATCGAGAAAAATATGGAAACATCTGGCAGGAGGGGGGTTACATCCTGTGGAGCATCTGCTCTCTGACACAAGTTTTTTTTAAAAAAAAAGACTCATACATACGATGATGCTGATGTGTGCAGTATTTTTGTAAGAAAGCACAGTTGTGTGCCTCTCAGAAAGCACAGAAATAACAAACTTGTGTGAAAAGGGGGGGTGTTTCATGTTCCCTTTATCGAAACAGATGGCGTTCGCAGCACACTGTGCCATGAGAGTTACCCGGCTAACTTTTAAACAACTGGGCTGGCTTTACACAGACGAGTACAGACGGCTTCGGTGGAACTCGCACGATGACAAACACAAACTGGGCACAACAGAAGCTTTTTGTGTAACTGAGCCAAAGTTGTGAAGTGATGCAGCTGTTGGGGGCGGAGCCACTGTGGAGCTCTCAGGGCCGCGTTTGGAAGAGGCGAGCGTCGTTTTTGCAAATGCCAGGGATGCTCTGTTGTTACTTTTGTGCTTACTGATGGGCAGTTTTTGAAGTTTTGTTCAATAATCACAACAGCAACAGAGTCATAATAAGAAGTAAAACATAACAGCCTCACAGGGAGAAATGATTTGTTTGACACCATGTGATGAGACTGTCACGATCTGTTAACTGGAATAGTTTTGGTTCAGTTGATTCTTGAGTGGAGTGTTTTCTTCTTTTTGCATGTGTCCTTGTTTTTGTAGTTTCTGTTTTATTTTGGTAAATCCTGTTCTGTGTCTTGCTACCCACATCCTGTCAAGTTTCCCTCCTTTTGTGATGATCTGCCCTGATGTGTTTCACCTGTGTCTCATCATCACAGTGTGTATATAGTCTCTGTGTTTCACCTTTGTCTTTGTCAGATCAACTGTCGCCCCCTGTTGTATTCTGTCGTCTATTGGTTGTCTGTTGTCATCTGTTGTCATTGGTGGCAGTCTGTTGTCGCCTGTTGTCGTCTATTGGTCATCTATTGGTCCTCTATTGGTCGTCTGTTGATCATCTATTGGTCATCTATTGTCCTCTGTTGTCACCTGTTGTCACCTGTTGTCATCTGTTGTTGCCTGTTGTCATCTGTTGTTGCCTGTTGTCACCTGTTGTCATCTGTTGTTGCCTGTTGTCACCTGTTGTCATCTGTTGTTGCCTGTTGTCGTCTGTTGTTGCCTGCTGTTGCCTGTTGTTGCCTGTTGGTTGTCTGTTGTCGCCTGTTGTCATCTGTTGCCGTCTATTGTCGCCTGTTGGTCATCTGATGGTTGTCTGTTGTCGTCTGTTCTCATCTGTTGTTGCCTGTTGTCGTCTGTTGTCGTCTGTTCTCATCTGTTGTTGCCTGTTGTCGTCTGTTGTCGTCTGTTCTCATCTGTTGTTGCCTGTT
>JAQMCX010000002.1:22759997-22774731 GCA_029814765.1 Acanthurus leucopareius | reverse complement strand
GACGCTCTTCCGATCTGTATTTTTAAGGTGTTTTTTTAAAGACATTTCCCATCTGCACTCAGTAAAATACAGCAAAGCAGCTCCTAACCTCTGCTATAGTATCAAAGCCTTTGGATGGATGGATGCTTTTTTTTCCAGATGATCACCTGCCATGCACAGCTCAGTGTGACACCGACAGGCTTTACCTCTCTCACTCCTTTAAAAAAAAAAAAAACCCACAGGAGTGTGTGTTGGTTATGGCGCCCCCCCCCCAAGAGACAGCAGGTGTGGGAAAAGCAACATGTTAAATATTAGCGGGGTTGTACACATGAGGCAAGGTCAAAAGGACAAAAAAAAACCCCACATCATTATTCACAGCTTAAGTTGCGGGGGCACGCTATCAGAGTGCGATGAGTTTGAGTGCAGCCATGTGAGGAAAAAAAAGTAAGGACTTGATGGTTTTTCATCTTTACCTCCCCCATTTTTTCCGTTTTTTTTTTTTTTTTTTTCCCCGAGAAATTCATGCCCCCGTGAGCAACCGAACATATCTACAGAAATGTGAAGAGACAGTGTCGGCGGCAAGGTTATGTAAAAAAAAAAAAAAAAAAAAGAAACAGAGGGTGGCCGACGCAGACACAATTTGTCACTGATGTGCCACATTTCCAAGCAAGCCACTTTTCAAGTCAGGATAATGAAGAAACCCCCTCCCTCCTCTCCTCTCCCTCCCTCCCTCTCTCCCAAATACTCTCATCCACACACACACACACACATATGCACACACTTTGTCTAATGCAGTACATCAACTCTCCTCAAGCTGTCATGAATGTAGACAGCCAGGCAGTGGCATCTATTCACAATCAATTCAAAATGGTCCCTGCCACTTTTATTGAATTTCACATCAACAGAAGGGACAATTAAGATGATGAGTTTTTTTGTGGGCGGACAGTTGAAGAAGAAAAAAAAAAACAAAAAAAAACGTGCCTACGAGGAAAAAAAAAAAACTGCCCCTTCGGAGTGGAGTGTGTGCTGCCCGATGTGTGGGCTCGTACATGTAGGTGGCATACCAACGTACATTAGCGATCATGTTGCTGCATCACACTGGAACAGTGAGTAGGCTGCAGGATCAGGGGGGCCAGATGCTTAAAACACTGCATACATTCACAACTGCAGCTGTGTGTACATCCATATGCATGCTTCCTGTCATATTCAGAAATGTGCATGTAGGCTACAGCTGATTCTCTTCTTATAAAAGCTCAGGCTGAACAAAACCAGGCGCATGTGCACTCCTACGTTAGCTATAAATGAATATATTTCAGCCCTTAAACATCAGTTTTCATATTGATACTTGCCCGCTCCACCTCTTATCGGACCTACTAATGAGAAGAGCATCATTTCTTCATTGATTGTGTTCAGAAGTTCTCAGCATGACTGTGGCTGTTTGGAGGATCCTAACCACTAATTTATCTCACTTACCTGAAAATCATGATATCTCAGCAATTATTAAACGACAGAAGCTGGATGATCAATGAGGAACCCACAGAACTCATCCAAACAGACTTGACAAAGCGTTTCACAATTCAGGATCAAATGAAAAGATCATTAACAGAGAAGAAACTACTCCAACATTAATAAAAATATGACAACGTTAATCACTAATAAATAATGTAATAATGTAGATGAGTCTTGGAATAACATTTTAAAGAACACAGTGTAAAATTGGACTTTGTAATATCAAAACAAAGTGTGAAACTGACAACAAAATCCACTTAACAAATAATGTAATTGTTAGGCTGCATCTCACCTCTTGAAACTGAATATATCTCTGATCAAAAATATAAAATTTTTCTGCGTATTCTTCTTTAAAACCCACCAGTTTTTGTGTTTGTTAAAAACTTGCATATGGTTTTTGTGTGTTGTGTTCAGATCTGGCCCTATGTTGTGTGTCAGAGGATGAAGTGATGAATTATAAGAAGACTGGTCCTGTGTTGTGAGCAGATCTACGTCCACTTCCTTCCTTTTGAGGCCACATTTAAGTGAACTCAGTAGAGACCCGGAGCTGTTGGCAGCATTGTGAGTAAGAAAACTGAGACATTGCTCGTTTGAGATCTGGATTAAAGTTACAAACAAACAAAAACGTAAAAGATGTGATTTCAGTATTCATCTTTTTACAGAAACACATAATGTACTCACAAACTACACAAACAATAGCAAATCTCTCCTCAGTCTGTCTCCATGTGATTTCCTCTTCATGCTGAAATGCTTCGTGGACAAAAACCCATCTGAGTGAATAACATTGTGCAAACATTTGCATGATACAGTCTGCGGTCTAAAAACAAGGCAGACACACATATGTATGACATGAGATCCAGAAAAGAGGCAGCGGCTGACAATAAACAGAGAAATAACCGTAACATTTGATCTCAGCTGCACATAAAAACAACAAAACTGCACTTTTCCTCCAGTGAGTTTAATCAGTTCAGACCCACAGTGTGTTACTGCATCTGACCTTTCAAAAAAAACAAAAAAAAAGAGAAACATTAATCTTTTGCTTAAAAAATTTGGCTTTTAAATGAGATCTATCAATAAAATAAGTACAGTTCAGGGCACTCTGGTATCAGCGTTACTGTAATTTCATCTTTCAACTTGTTGTTATGACAACACAAAGAAACGGAGGAGAGAGGCTGTGAGCGAACGCAGTGACACAAACATAAAGTGCTAGCCTTGCTTTAATGGGATGCCCATGAAAAGCCGGAGAAAATGGCAACGTAAGAGGCAGTTAAGTGACTTCCCTCTCTCTCTCCCTGCCGGCCCGGGGCAGACACACAGGGGCAGACACACAGGGGCAAACACACAGGGGCAGACACACAGGGGCAGACACACAGGGGCAGAGCGGTGAAAAAACACAAAAGTCTTTGTCCTGAAACATGGATGTTCATGTCCAGAGGACAAACTCATGGCCTGAGGGCCTTCATTTTACTCCATTAGGTGAAGTGACCTGGACGAAATCGGGGCAAACATGCTGAAAGGACGCACTGAGAAAGACGGAGGAGAGAGAAAAAAGAGCAATCTTTTATTTTTTCATTCAGTGCAGAAGAACATGAGCTCCTGCACGATGACTGGTCGTCTGATGGAGCCGCCCGAAGGGAGATCTTTTGCTTATGTGTACATGTGATTGTTTCTTTAGATGTGTGAGTAGTGTGTTGTCTCCGGAGACTTGTGTCAGAGATGCGTGACAGAGCTTGAAATGCCACCCCACTCTAAAAGAAAAAAAGCAAAGGCCATGTTGGACATGACCCACAAAGAGGAAAACACTCTGCACAACAAAACTCTTCGTCTCTGCGGTGCGTGGCAGCGATGGTGGGTGTTTACTCAACGTGTAATGTCACAGTGTGTGTGTGTGTGTGTGTGTGTGAGTGTGTAGAGGACATGGGAGAGGGTGTAAAAAGATTTTAATTACTGTTGCATCCTTACTTTGCACTCAGTGGTTGAGTGGCCGAGTGTGACAGACACAGCTGCGAGGGTGTCAGTGGGTGTCTTGGATTGGTGTGAGACAGGAGGACGAGGCAGCTAAAGGGGCCTTGCTCAACACACAGCGCTGGCCTGATTCCCCCCCACACACCCCTGCCCACCTCCTCTCCACCTCCTCTCCTCTCCTCGCTCTCCAAGCCTCTAGCCTTTTCACCCGCCTCTGATTAATGAGTCTCGTCAGGTAGCGTCCGTCGCCACTCACACCAATTAAGACATTAGGCCTTTCCACATGGCTTCCTGCTCTTAAACAAACAGCGGGACCGCCGGGTCCATCCTCTCTCTCGCTCTCGGCGGGGGCAGAGTCCCTCGCCCAATCAGTGTCCTGCTGACCCAGCGGGAGCTATGCTTGTCCTCATTGGGGAAGACAGGCAGAGAGAGAAAGAGACGGTCTTGAACCGGGGCCTGTTAGCCACCTACGGAGGAACCCAGCACAGAAAAATGGAGCAATCAAAGCCGAGTGTCAAACAATCCCTGTGTGACGGACAGGCCTCCGCGGAGATCTCCTCCTGCTCGCTGTGCATCCGCCTGCAGGACGCCGCCGCCGCACGACAAAGCCGGTTCTGAACCTGAGCCTTAATTGGATCGACCGCTAACTGGATTTAGCGGTGCAACAAGAGGGGAAAGTAAATTATTAGCTCGACTTGATTGGATGCTTTTATCCCTGATTCTCCCAAGACCCTTGAAAGTTAATTGTGTCTGACCCTCTGCTGCCCATGTCAAGAAACTCTCCAAACCTTGATTGAATACATTATCCTCCCTCTGAAGTGGACAATAAAACATCTTCCTTGGTGATTGAGTGTCTTGTGTTTGTGTAATCAACGATAATACCTAGTCAGAGCGGCTTCACCGGCAACCTGTCCCCTGCTCTGTGACACGGCCTAATAAGATTAGCCGTGGATATCAGCCATTCACATTATTCAGTGCAGGAGAGACGGAGAAAGATGAGCCGTTAATGTGCAGCGATTCGTTCTGTGTGTCCGACCGTGTTTCCGTGTGTCGACGGCGACGAGGGCTGCACGCCTGTGGTCTTTATGTTTCCGTGCCCCTGGTGTTCGTCGCCATCACCTCACGTTAGCATGCCAGTCAATCAAGTGATGGGGGCGCCTTGTCTCTCATCAAGGTGCTATGCATGATTGCCAATGCTTGGATGCGCAGAAATTTGCACCTCCTCCTCCTCCTCCTCCTCCTCGGGAGAAAGGGCCCCGCTGAGAGGGGACGGGACTCATCTGTCACACAGACCAGCGCACCAATCCACAATGACAGATGTGCGGTCTGACTCAAACAGAGGACGGCGCCGTTCAGGAGGCTAAACAGCAAATACATGTGGGAACAACCGACATCCAGCTGGCGTGAAAGCGTGTTGGTCAACACGCGTGGTGATGATATATAATCAGGGTGCATAAAGTGGGACGTTGACTGTGTGTATTTGTTCATTTCTCTGTGCTTTTTTTGTATCGTTTCAAATGCAAACACATTATTGGAGTGCCACTTTTATCGATTTTTTAAATTCTAATTCAAGTCTAACAGGAAAAAAGTGAGGTTATTCTGCAGGCAGTGTTTAAGACTACATCCTTAAATCTTCTAAAACAAATCTCAACATTTGCACAGCAGGTCAGGTTGTTCACTTGTTCCTTTTGTTTTAAACTTTACAGTCTGAGTTTGGATGTTTATGACAGGCGCACAGCAGCTACAGATTTCCACATAATCCTCAGAAAACCCACTTGGTGCTGTGTAGCTTTTCCTGTCTGTAATCATTTTCCCTTTGTTGAACTCCAGTCACATTTTCTTCCGTTTCGCTCCCCGGTGTTGTGCCACCAGGCTTTTGAAACTTTTGTTGAATCTTTTGACCTGTAACAGAAATGAAAAGGCAGAAGGCAGTTACTGCAGCACTCAGGAGCGGAGAAATTAGCAGAGAGAGAGAGGAAGGGAGGACGAGATGCAGGGAAAGGATGGAGGATAAAAAGATAGAGAGAGAGAGAGAGAGAGAGAGAGAGAGGCCACAGAGGCTTGCAGAGTGTGTGTGTGTGTTTGTGTGCGTGTGTGTGTTTGTAGGAGGGGGGGGGATGTTTTCTATGTCACTGCAGTCCCATATTGTCCCCAGAAAATGTCACTCTGCCCTTGGGAGGCAGCGCTCCGAGGCGAGACTCATCTGTCTGACCGCATTTACCGAGATGTTCTGTGGCCAGATCCAGAGGAGCCTGGGAGGCGTCCCACTGCACTTTGTCTGCCCACCAACACCCCTCACACTGATTGTTTCACAGAGAAAAAAAAACCTACAAAGGACTTGATCTTTCAGTCACAAAAGAGCGTTTATTTTTGGAATATTATCATGCATTTATATTCATGTTTCCATCCAAAGCAACAGAGATTGATGTATGAACGCTTACTGGAGAAGTCAGCGGTGAGTTCTGCATCAAAAATGACAGTTTTCAAAAGAAAGAAATAAAAGAAAAGGAAACAATAATCATATGATTAAAGATAAAGGTTGAGAAACTATTTTGACTAAATAACTCCATAAATGCTCATGTCTGTTGTTGATAATGACAAACCAATGCATGTATGTGTGTATGAAAACTGAGCTCATCTGTGCAGCATTAATGGTTCATCTCACAAAATATTGTTCTTCCTCATATTCGGCTAATTCAGCCATTTTAAAAAAAACACTCACAGAGGTCATTAATGTGACAAATCACCTCATTTTATTGGGAAATGTAATTTTCCTACCTTCTTTTTTTTCATCGCACAGTAAGTCGCTTTATTGCAGCACAGTAATATCAAACCTGGATGAATATGATATTAAAAAAAAAAGTAGTTTTTCATCCCAGCAAATGCAGAGAACATGAAAACATAGGTACATACAGCTGCTAATAATCCCTGAGGGATAAGTCACCCACATTAGTGATGTCAGTTCGTGCAACACGAGCGTTTTTGATAGGAACATTAAAACAGACATCAGCTCTCATTCTCTTGCATGGCGTTCCTGAAATGGCTTGTGTTCATAAATTAGTACATGAATGCATAAATGTGAGTAATCCTCTAATCTCGTACATTTTTGTCATGCTGAAAGGCAAGCCGCGTTTCGCCGCTAAGGATTAAAGCAACTCATTAAAGGGAGGCATCCATGATTGAAATAGGCCAAGAGCTCTTTTTTTTTTTTTTTCTCTCTGAACCGAATGGAAGACAAAAGGAGCTGAAGGAAATGAATGGTTTTTATCAGGGCTGGGCAGAACCCTTGTCTTGTCTGCCATAAGCCCCGGACACGACATCGGCCGCATCGACTCAGCTGAGCACCCAGATTAAATGGCTTATTGACTGGGACAGGACGGAGGCATCAAAAAATGTAGACTTGTAGAGGGAGTCACCTTCAGATGTCACCCAACCAACAGCATCTTTGAGACACACACACACACACACACACACACGCACAAACACACACACACGAGGATGAATCATTTGGTTTTGATGCCAACATTTGAACTTGTTTTCGGTGAGAGAAAGTGAGTTCAAACAGAGATGCCACCCAGTCTCATCATGATTTTTTTTTTTTTTGTGTGTGTGTGTCATATTCTTCAGTATGTACCTCCGGGTGAATCCAGTTTTCCTAGAAAAAAACAAAAAAAACCCACCACGTACTTAAAGTGTCAGTCTGCAGCACAGAATATAAACCCAGCATTAAACCTGAGAAGTGACACTTTATTAAATGTCCAAATGCCATCTCTTCTCTTCTTCCCCCTTTCCTATGAAAGATTCATAAAGGCCAGTTAGCGGCTGAGTCACCTCTGAGAACAGGTGGGCTCGCCGTGGAGGAAGAGCGGCTTGTCTTTGCGGCGACTGATCACCTCCTCATTCACTGACATTAGCTCCTCAAATATAAGTTTCTCTCCATACTTTATTGAAGGGGTGGGGGGGGGTTGACTTTAATAATTTATAAGGACTTAGGGGCATCCATGGAAGCAAGATTGAATTTTCAAATGCAGTTTATCTGGCGCCTGCAGCTGGGGGGGCCTCTTGAAGGTGCATTCTGTAGTTTGTCAATATGCTTTTCCCGTATAGGCTGTGACATTAAATTAAATAGGTTATTGACTGGCAGGTGATTTTTGCGACGAGGCTGCTAGACTGCACACTCGCCGGCTCACTGACCCGACCACGCCATGGATCAGCGCTCTATAAATCAGAGCGCAGTGGATCCGGATCTTTGCCTCCTGTTTCCCTCCTGCTTCCTGTATTTGTTTTTAATTTGTACCGCTGGTAATCCCGCGGCTGCGCTTCAGATGTACAGAGGCAATAACGGTGAAAATGTCACTGGGTCTCCCAGGATGCTTGTCATCTGATCACAGCGCGAGTGTCTTTTTTTTTTTTTACATTAAGTGTAGAGTGTGTGTGTGTGGGGGGGTGTTGGTGGACAAGACAAGAAGCTAGTAATGCATTTGCTGATTGCTTCTTGATATCTCGGGGTCACGCGGTAACTCGAGGGATTGCTGACTCTCACTCTGCTCACAGGAACAAGAAGTCCTGACTGACAAACAGGATCTGACGCAAAGTTTGCTTTATTTAACTCAAATGTACCAAACTGTTCCACAGTGTCCAACGGACCAAAGCATTATGTGTTGCATCTCATCCAGAACTACAATCAATCAATCATTACCCTTTTTTCAGTGATCCAGTGTGTAGTATTCAGACTTTAACTGTCATAATATCACTCCACTCACCTTCTCCTTCCAAACATGTTGGAAAAGTGGCTGTGAAACTCACAAATATGCAGAAGGATTCCTACAGAGCCACTGCTTGGTTTGTCCATTTCAAACTACTGAAGACACATGACAAACTCCATTAAGGGCCTGTAACCTCTGTGGATGTAAAGGGCTCAAACTTTGGTGATGAAAATGCAACTATTCTTATTTCAGATGATTATACACTGATGAAAACAAAATCTCAAGTATTTAATTACATTTCTGCAACATTCTGCAAATAGATTCTGAAAAATCCTGAACACTCGTCTGGACTTTTCTCTGATGCTGATGCAGAGCTGCGAAGCTACAGCTGTTTACGAGACTACTGCATACTGTGAGTTAAACTGTCTATATTTTAATGTGTGTTTTACATCACATTTTGTGAAAATATCCGTGTATAAATAAACCTGAAAGATGCATACACTAGATCTTTTCTTTATGGATGCAAAGACATACTTTTTCTACAGGCGAGCGTTTGTTCAGTGTGACTCTGCAGGTAATGGCCCCACATGTTCTAAATGTTTCTTGCATAAACAGATTATGCAGTTTCTCTTCAGGGTTTGTGCAGATTGAATTTTTTTCTTTTTTATATGCTTTTTTTTTTTCTTTTTTTTAGTGTTTTACTGCTGTACCTGGAGAAGCTATAACCAAAGTGTGGGTTTTAAAATTAAACAGCACATCTTCACTTCTCAATAGCTCTGCTCCCCCTGTGGATTACTGCAACATCATGAGCCATTCCTATGGAAATGCAGGACTCTAAAAAACAAAAACAAAAACCACAGAATAGAGGGAAGAGAATTGCAATTACAGCGAGCAGCCATCTTCCTCATTCTGCCATCCAATCTTGGCAGTGCTGCGTTTGATCGATGCAAGGCCACCTGCCACGCCGTGAGGTGTGCTTAGACGCTGGAACATGTTGCCAGCCAGATGTAATTTGCTTAATGTTGTGTAGATATTACTACCCATAATGATAGAATATCACGTCGCAGGCTATCCTCTAATGCAACAGAGACACGGGAGGGAAGATGCCAAAAGAGTAATGTGAACGGTTGAATGTCCGGTCAAAAAAAATGGGATGTTGCAGTGAATCAAGACTGGAAGTTTAAACTGTAGCAGTGCAGCTCGTTGCACACGGGGCAGAAATAAAAGCAGCAGGTGTGAAAAAACACTGTTTCTCCACCACATTGACCATGCAGATGGGACTCCAGTTAAACCAGTCCAGATGAGGGGTGACATCACAGTTTACTAGTGAAACCAGCTGCTGCTGCATGGTGGCAGATACAGCTGGAAGCTAGAATGGGACTTTAAAAAACGAAGAACCCCAAAATTCAGATTCAGATTCAGAAAACTTTATTTATCCCATTCGGGCAATTCAGTTCACATAAAAGCACAACAATACAACAATCATTCATTGGCCGTACAACTCTAATGCTCAGTTATCAATTAATCAGGTCAACTGATGGTTTCCCAGCAGCAATACCTTGTACATGGCTCATATGCAAGAATAAGTATTCAATCAAGGAAAATGAATAAATAGGATTAAAATAAATAAATAAAGCAAACAGGACAAATCTACTCATTAAAGTTAGCATTCATCAGCCTGAGAACTGAAGGGATAAAAGAGTTTGAGTAGCGATTTATCTTCCTCAGGGGTGCATAGTAGCGCCACCTTGAGGGCATTAGAGTGAGTCCACTCTCCATAGACATGACATGGTCTCCCTGCTTCTTAATACATTTTGCTTTCTGGACCACATGTTTTTTCCAGAGCACATTCAGGTCTGTTAGCTGGACTCCTGTAATCTTGGAGCAGAGTCTGATTATCTGATTAAGTCTGTTCTTGTCCTTCACAGACGGACCATGAAACCAACGAATGAAAGAGACGGTTAAAAGACTCTCAATAAAAGAATGATAAAAGGAACATAAAATGGTTTCAGAAACATTAAAAGAGTTGAGCTTCCACATCATGTGGATTCTTTGATGTCCCCGTTTGACGAGTGACTCTGTATTTTTGTCGAGCTTTGGATGAGAGTCAAACAGAGCATCTTAGTTAATTTCACTTTAATTGCGACTGTTTTGAAATATGTCAATGCAAAATGCAGCTTTTTAACTTTGCAATCTTCTCCTCACGCGTCCCTGAAAGAGGACAAAGGCGTCTTCGCCTGAGAAACACCAGAGCAAATGGATTTCCAAACATGGTAATGTAGCTCCACTTCTTCTTCTTCACTGGCTCTTTTTTCTCTCTCTCTTTTTTTTTGTATTTACTTTTAATTTGTATCGATCTTTCGCCTGCACCTCAATTTTGCTGATGTCAGAAAGGTGAGGGAGCATTACAATATACAATACTTTTTCTCCTCTCTTATCGTGGAGGAAATGAAAAGCAAATGGCACCTTTGTCCAGGACGTGAGATCGTCCAGGCGGAAGGGCTTTGAAGCGCGGGGTGAAATTGAAAAGGTTGCAGGTTCACATCCCTGGACAATGACAGCCCCTCTGCCTCTACTCCTGCAGCTCACAGGAGATTAGAAGAGCAGGAGAGATAAGGAGAAGCATTGGCTAAATGTTTTTTTTTATCCTGGGCTGGACGGATCGAAAAAGCTGAAGTGTTCCAGTTAGCCAGACGACGGACAAATAGACGGAGACAGACTGACGGAGCGAGGACACAAAGTGAATCGTTCAGAGCTGACCTTGGCTTGATTGTTTGTGCATAAACTGGTCTGCTGGTTCAAAGATAAAAAAAAAGGGGAAAAAAAGAAAAAGAAAAAGAAAAAAAGCCGGGTATACAAGATCAATAAATAATAAAAACACAGTATCAAAGAGTAGATTTAAAAATCATACATTATACGGTCGGAGGCTCAACGAGTGTATCAGAAAGTGATCGCACCTTCAATCTGGGACCGAATGTTTAAAATGTGTCCTTGTGCTGCATTTCTTATGCATAGTGTTCACACATCTGGAACTTAATGCACACACGCATGCACACACACACACACACATACACACAGAAATGCTCCTGAACAGAGCAGCAGCATCTTTTGTGCTTTTCATGACCCACATAAAATATGATAATGTATGCAGTCAGCAGGCAGGACGGGGCAGAACAGGTGAAGCTTTGGGAAAATGATGAAGGAGCACGGTGCAGCGAAGGCCACAAAACACTGCTGCTTCATAAAGATCACTCTGCTCCCCTCACATGCACTCTGTCCTCCTCAGTCACTCTGCCAGCCCCTCAGCCTCCAAATTAAACAATAAATGAGTCACCACCAGTGTGGTTCAGTCTTTAGTGGTTTCTTGTAGTGGATATACTGTGATAACCAACCCAGCGTCCTGAAGCTCCACACACCTGGACTACAGTGACACCCAATAAGCCCCAACACACTCATAATAAATGCATTCACACACAACTGAGAGCTGATACTTAAAGGTTGTGTGTGTTATTAGATTAAAACCCCAGTTTTTATTGTGACCAACAGAAGTATTTAACAGCCGAGAAAATTTACAGTCAGAGAGATTAAAGCACTTTAGACTCTGAGCTGATTTTATAGCTTAAATAGTTACTTTGCAGTTAATTTTGGGTTCTCTAGTATCAGGACATTGTGTTGGTCTTTGATTTTTGACATGAGGCCTCACTAGAGTTAAAAAGATTATGTAACTGTTTATCTTGAATCAGTAGCCTCAAAATTACAATTACTTTCATGGTATGTTTACTTGTAATAGTTTAAAATGGTATCTTTGTCTCAGTTGCAGCAGTTGTTTCACTATGTAACTTAGCTGAGTGTGTGTAGGCTCAAACTGTTGCATGCATCAAGACACTCTGTCTGAGTTTATGAAAAATAATGACCCAAATGCAAAATAAACTCAGTCGCTTAGTTGGAAAAAGCTGATAGTTACAAAGAAGCAAAGTTTAACAAAATATAAAATCAAAAATGACAAAAAAACACAAATACTTTAAACCAAAGAGGACACAGAGCACAGGAACAATGACTCAACCAGAGGATGACAAAAACACAGGGGAGCAACAAACCGATGATCTGACAAGGACAAAGGATGAACACAGAGACTATATACACACCAGGATAATGAAACACAGGTGAAACACATCAGGGCAGGTAGTCACAAAAGGAGGGAAACTTGACAGGATGTGAGGAGATGACACAGAACAGGATTTACCAAAATAAAACAGGAAACACAACAAAACAAGGATACACATACTAAAACCTGGGAAACTTGACGCTCGACTTAGGAACTAACTGAACTAAAATCACTCAAACGATGGATCATGACACACTCCTTCACACACAACAACAACTATCATTGAATCTGTTATAACTGGATCATGTTTTATAAAAAAAACACTCTCTGGTTTCTCCTCTGATTTCTCCAGCAGCTCTGCGTAAACTGTCAGTGCTCACCTGAAGCAACATGTAGCTGCTGCTGCTCGGGCTGCCATGTAGCTCTGTTAGCTGTCCAGCTGGCCGACGCTGCTCGTCATGGGCCGCCGCCGCTCGGAGCGCCGAGATGTGCTGATGTTTACATCACAACACAACCAACAAACTCAGCAGTCTCTGCGGACGTCATGACAGAGGCGAGGAGACAGACGAGAACAAAGGATGAAAAATGTCTATACATATTTCATCACACGGGCAACAAATCAATTTCACAAAGGGGCTCAGAGAGAATGAGAGACAGAGTGAGAGACACAGGTAGGAAATGAATGAAGTGCATGAAGGGAGAGCAGGGTGCGAGAGGGAGAGGAGCGGCGCCAGACATGTCTCCATTTTTTATTTGCCTTAAAAGAGAATTATTAAAGTTGAGCTTTTGGCGAGAGTGTGGTCGGTCTGTCCGTTGGTCTGTCAGGCCTGTGTTCTCCTCTCTCTCGTGTCTCCTGTGGGTTCGGACCCACCTGATGTTTGAATTAGTCGGTTTAAATGACAGGGCCGCCTCAGAGAGACACCCACAGGCCCCTGCACTCCCCGGGTTTCAAAGGCCCAGCGAGCCGGTTGCTGTCGGGCTGTCAGGGAGGAGATGGGAACGTGTGGCGGCGAGATAACCTGTACAGGACAGAGCCTAGAGTCGTGTGCCTCTTTGACAGGCTTATTAACGGGCAACCGCCAAGGAAAAAGCCCCTATCGACAGAGGGATCAGGGGAGAAGAAACCTTCCCTTATCACCAGGACACCAGGGATTAAAGCCTGGCCTGCTCTGATAAATTAATTATTCTCTCTTATCTGTCATGTTTAAAGACTGTCAGACAAACTCACCTCGAGCCACAGCGCCGGACAACCTATGAGGAAATCAGGAACACGAGGAAATCAGACTGTGCTATAGGTGCAGGAATGAAAACAAAGACAAAAATGTGAAGGAAAAAACATACATATATGACTTTTTTGAATTTTTTTCTTTCATTTTAAAAGAAAAAGGCAAGAAATATCAGAATCATAAGGAGGAGAGAAAAATTTCATGCATTTTTGTCCAGCAGCAGTGATGAAATGCAGCAGCTGGTTCCCTTTGTGTGGTTCATATGGTCATATTTAAATAAAGATGCTCCCTTCTTTGAAAATTAATGATGTGAATATTAAAGAACAGGCTCTTACTGACCATCAGCAGCAACAGAAACTCTCCACTGTTAAAAATCTTGAATAAAAATGTTGAAATCAAGACAAAAACAAACACAAGGCAGCAACAGTCACTCAGAACTGTCGACTGGCTGCTTTTAACCTGATGGTCTAACACACAGGGTCACACACACACACACACACATTAACACAATGTTCAGTCAGTAAGTGGTGTGCATGTGGCTGAAGAGTGTGGAGAGGAAATGGACAGGTGAAAAACAGGAAAAAGAAAAAAACTCAGGAGCTCGATGGGAGGTCATTAAAAGCAGAAAATCCCTGGAGGAAAGTGCAGCTAAATGCTGCTAATTAGCAAAAAATGTTCCCTGAGAAAAAAAGGACACAGTGAGTGTTTAAAAAAACACAAGCCACCCTTTACAAATACCCTCACAGAGTCGATTTTATGTTTTAATAAAATTAAATCAATGGAATTAATTCTTAATCACGTTAAGTAGGGTGCATGAAAATTAAATGGAAATCAAGAAACATATATTGTTTGCTAACAGGTGAAGCAGCTGCATTAACTACAGGAGCTTCAAGCTGTACTGTTCAATACAATGCTGCTCCTCTTCAATCTGAGATATTTATGATGAAGTTGTTAATCAGCCATAAATTACACAGAGATACTATTACTAACTGAGTATTTATAACCAGTCCCTCCAGGAATTTGCGATGTTGCAATTGCAACAATTAACGAAAATTCAACCAATCTCCATGAATTCTGCGCGACCTTGCAATTTTGTCCAATCACCACGACTTTTCCTCAATTTTGGCCAGCCTCCCGTGAGTTCCACCAATCATAGCAGTCCCCAGCGCAAACGTAATGCACGTATGTCACCGAATTCACTTCCTTGTTTATGGTTTGAAGATGCAGACATGTGCGATAGTAAT
>JAQMCX010000002.1:22743198-22759897 GCA_029814765.1 Acanthurus leucopareius | reverse complement strand
TTGTTTATGGTTTGAAGATGCAGACATGTGCGATAGTAATGTCTCTCACTTACCAACAAAAATTACTGCTAAAGACCTTGCAAAACAGTTCCCTGATGTTCTTCAGGAAAGAGGAGGTAAACTGTTTTGCACCCCGTGCAATATTGTGGTGGAAAAAAATGCAACTTTTTCGCAATTTTCACTGTCTCCCGCAATTTCATCGCAACAAATACGCTTAAAACATAACCTAAAACTTATATCGCAATTTTTTAGAAAAGCTGCCACAAATTTAGGCATTTTAGGCCACAATAATCTTGAAAAACGCCCACGAAATCCTGGAGGGACTGTATAACTCTTACAGTCACAGGCGAATCCAGTAAAATTACAGAAGTGCAATTTTCCAGATGGGAAACTACAAGCTTTTTTGTGTTATTGTATTACTATCTGTATTATACCGGTCCATATGTATATCAGTCAGTATAATATCTCGACATAACTGCATGTATTGTTGTGTAAAAACATAGAGCATGTTGTAAACCTATTAATTAAGTTGATAAATAAGCTGCTCTCAAACGTTGGGATCAGTGTTCTGACATTCAGAACAAATCACATCGACGTAAATCACCCAAAGACAAAATATAATCCTCAGCCTCTTCTGAACACAGTTTGCATTAAAAACAAAGGTCCTAAATGCAGAGACATGCGCTGCCATGTGCCATAACCTGCCCTTTTAATGCCCTTGAGGGAGCTGCTTGAAGTCTGTCAGCAGTGCTCACCTCCAGCCCGACTGGGGCAGAGAGGCAGCAGCGTACCTGGAGGGTGATTGACAGGCTGGGCGAGTCGGGGGCTTCACTGGCACCTCCGTAATAATAGCGAAATGTGAACGCTGGGAATATTAATGTCCTTCATATTTTATTAATTCTAAATCCATGGGATATCAGCTTGGTGCGTTAGGAAAAGAAAACATCAATCCTGCGGAGGTAATGAGCAGAGGAGCAATTTTCGGGGTAAGGGAAGCAGACGGGGGGGTGGGGAGTGGAAGGGAGGGGAGGGGCGGGGGGGGGGGGACATGAACCCCTCTAGTTATGTACAGAGGGAGATGGAGAAAAACCAATATTTGGCCTTCTGCTATTGGCCATCGTCCGTTAAATGACTGTGCCTCGGGGAAGAAACACCCCGCAATGGCCGTTGCTGCCGTGTCTCATCCAGCTAAATTGACAACTTTTGTTTGACGACCCCCCCCACCCCCCCCACCCTTTCTCTCTATTTTATATATCCCATGCTTCTGCACGTGACGGCAAGACTGTGCACATGGAGGGTGTGTGCGTGTGTGTTTTGTATCCCCTGATTGAAGTGCGGGGGCTTTGTTGTTCTCAAAGCTTGTCACATATTTTAAAGCATCAAATTGACATGACAGCACACCAACTGCATTAAGAGTGACACGGGGGTTTCATAAAAGCGTGCATATGGGAAGAGTAGGAAAAAATGCTGTCAAGGTCAAGACAAATAAAACAGAGGGGATGTGAGCCTGTCGGAGGATTACAAAGTCACTGACGTGTGTGTGTGCTGAGGCGTTTTTTTTTTTTTTTAAAGACCATCTGGCTGAAAGATCCCATAAGTCAAAGCTCAAGGTTTGATGAATTACAAAGCACTTTGTCGTTTATTTGTTCGCATCTCAATGGAACGTCACTTAAAAGTCGATCGGCGGTGAGATGGCTTCGCCCCCTGTGGAAATGAGCTCTTTGGTTGATTCAAAGAAAAACAATAGAACGGTCTGATTACGTGGTCAGATGGTCACATTTCCACCAGCAGCAGATGCCTATAGCGTTCAGTGTGAGCAGGTGGTTGTCTCTGTGTGTGTGTGTTATTGTTGGACGACCGGCCAGTTGATGTGATTACGTAATTTGAGCAGATGGATGTGAGAATAATGGCGACTTCCATTCAACTCCACTACTCACCGTCGTTTTCTTATATTCTGGATTTCAGAAGGACTGGAGTCTACATATGGTGTGCAGGCCTCCTAATTACATGATGGATGTTTAGTATTCTCTGAGGCGGTACATTGTTCTCAAATGGGTCCAAATAGACAGTTTAATAGGTTCTGACTACGCAGCCTCAGATGCCATTTTCAAGAAGGCCATTATGCCCAATCATAAAACATCTGGAACACATCAGAATCTGCCTCTCTGCTGCCTCCTCCTCTGTGTTTGTTTGGATGAGTCGAGGCCGCATAACAAAACCAAATACTTGTGACTAATAAAAATGATAAATGATTTTTCAGTGATTCAATAAGCAGTTTGGCTTTTTTTCACTCTCTCTCTGCGAGATAAATCATATTCTGAGATGATGCCACTTGACAAGCGCGTTCATGGTCCACATCAGTCAGCTGTAGTTCCTACAAAGTGCCACAACGTTTCATCCTCTTTCATCCAAACGACCCTCACCTCCTTCATCAGCTATAGTCTTCTTGCATCTGTATCTCCCACCACCCTCTCTGACTTCTGCCTCCACATGTATTCATTTACATTAGTATTTGAATACATTCAAAAACAGATTTGAAGTCTTTCTGTGCAAACGGATCATGTCCACTTCAATATAAAGAACACTGATTATCCTCCCAAAGCCTCCAAATACAGGTAACTGGACTCAGCGTCAGATCCCCCCAGGCTGGTGGTCTGGCCAAGAAACTGCAATAAAGAGTGCAGCAGTGAGAGTGTATCAGACTCCTCCTTTGCAGAGTAAATCTGTTCTGGCACCACAAGGCACCCAGACCTTTCATACTGCATGCCTTAGCTGCTGAACAGGACAGTTAAGAGAAAAATACCAAAAAAAACATCCAACTCTGACTCCAAAACAAAGACCTCCTGCATCTCCTTTAAGTTCCAGCCTGTAATGTTTTCAGTCAAGCCTTTTTTAAGTCCATATTTCTTTATTCTCTTAAAACTGGTATTTTAATGTAACAGGATCAAACTTAACGTGGAACGTCAGGGGAAGGTTGGGAACTATCACTCTGCATCGTACAGGTCACCTGTGGAGCAATTATAAGCTCTGAAAAGTCTTTTTTTTTTTACAGTGAGTGAAGATGTTTCCATCTGTTCTGTTTCCACCTGTTAGCACAGAGATGAGTTCATGTTGAAAACTGCATAATCCAACACATTTACAACCAACCAGCTCACAGTGATAATGACCATAATTATCGTTAGAGACACACACATCCCTCTATACCTTTAAACACACCTTGGAGTTAGCCCAACTTTTTTTTCAAAGTCATAAATTTATATGGGAGGATGTCATTTGGATCCAGGGACTAGTTCAAATGGGCCCAACTGCACGGTGAATAATTCAAGTTTCTATTAACATTAAACATTGACATTGATCTGACACAGTCAAGCCTTTGCTAACTGACAAGAAAATAGCAAAGTTGTGGGGGTGGAGGTGGAGGTGGAGGAGAGTTCTGCCTTGATAATTGTCCAAAAGACTTTTTTGTGCAACTATTTATTTTAGATACTTGTTCCTCTTTGTTATGCGCTTGTACATAGGCATTTACATGATGTGAATATCTTTGCACAAGTTTGTTTTTACATGTTTTTCCTCCAAAATCTAACATCCTCATGAGCCAGAAATAACCTTTCAGAAGGCTGGAGAAAGAGCCAAACAAAGCCTAACACACACAAAAGAAAAGAAAAGTGTGTGTTCTTTTGTGTGTGTGTGTGTGTGTGTGTGTGTGGGCGTGTGCGTTCAAATGAGAGTTCACAAATCAATAGCGGTAGGGGTTGGGGGGGGGGGTCATCTTCTCCAGACGATCCTAACTTTGCAGAGAAGGCAGCACAGGCCAGGCAACCTCATCGCCTTTAAAGATCTGTTTACACAGAGACAAAGACAGGGAGGAGAGACCTTTTAATAGGACAGACCTGCCACTTGCATTGAGGTCATTGAATTTAGAGCTCGCATTTACCGGACAGATGCCTGCTTAGTTCAGCGCTCCGCAGCTCCTGCACTTAGATGTAAAACAGCTCTCTTATGTTTTGTTATTATCATACGATATAATATTTAAAAAAAAAACAAAACATAATCTTTCTGCTACTTTAGACAGTTTATTCAAGTCATGAATAAAACAGATAACAAAAGTCGCAGTCATTACCATTCAGACTGTCACACTGGCATTTACCTTGTAGAATACAAAAAGGATTTGTTCAGGAGAGCGGCTGTGGCAAATACAAACACTCTTCGTACACGCAAAACATATTTTATTCATAAATTGATTGGAATCAAGAAGAAACTTTTAGGAAAAGTGAAAAATCAGCAATAACAAATACGAACTGTTGGCATAGATACCATTGTGCCATTAGAACAAACATGCGAGAGCAAAGCTGCTTTTGTCTTAATGTTTCTAATACCTGCCATCATTCTCCTTCAGCTGTATTGTTTGAAGTCGGAAGGTCGGATGGATAATTGCTTCTGAGGAGTTCGTCTGCAGTGCTATCGCCGGCAAGAGGAACTTTCATCAAAAGCTGATGAAATTTCTTTTCTTCTGGGTTATGAACGGCCAGCAATGTTTGTCAGACTTGACCGACAATACGGTTCTGTGTGTCAGATAACTTTGGGACTGACTTAGAAACTTTTTTTGTTGAAAAGCAAAGAAAAAGGAAACAGTTCTGAGAAAGCTGGATGATTTGAAGATAATTTATTGATGCTGTGATATGAGACGAATACATTACTGTCTTTGGATATGATATTGTTAAATGGCATTCTAATAGCTGCCTTTGCCCACTTTTTGATTATATTCAAATTACTGATGGATATTTATGAAATGACTCATTGTTAAGCTTTTTTTAAAGGGTGGTCATCTCTAAAATATTGATGCAATATGCACTGAGTCATTCGGTTAAAACTACTGTGATATTTGATTTTGTCCATATTGCCAAACCCTTGTGCTGAGCACAGAATAAGCTTCAAATTGTAAATTTAAATCAATGTATAACCTTTGCAGAAGACCAGAAGTGAATCTGAATGTCTAATCTTCAGTTTCTAGTCTCCAGTAACAGCTGTAGGTTAAGATAAACTCCATCATGCCAGTCATACATGCAGTTTTAAACTCTACAGGCTCTAAACTTTAAAAACTTAAACACTGTTTGTCTGTCAACGATTAAAAAAGCTACTTAAAACACTATAAATATTGGATTACCAAAAAAAGTACAGGCAAAGTGTAATTTGTCACATTCCTTCACTCATCTCTCTGTTAATCATTCTCTCTTAACTCCTCCGAAATGTTGTAATAAGTCCACTTAAAAGTCATTTGAAAAGGATCATTACCTACAGTCATCCGGTGCCTACGGAGAGAAGGGAGGCCTCTGAATTGCCATCCAGTGTCTTTTGTTACACAGTCTACTTTTTTTGCACATTATCAAACTTGTAATTGCTACCGGAGTAATCGACAATGAAAATAGTCGTTAGCTGAAGCCCCGGCTACAACCCTGGTGCTCTGCTGCAGGTGGTGCTGACATGTTCCTGTAATTATATTTGATTCTGCGGTAATATCTTGTCGGGGTGGTGTGAAGAGCTAACAGGAGATCTCCAATCTCTCCGAGGACCTTGAGTGGGCAGGCAGAGCTCATTACGGAGACTCACATGTGCTGAGGAGAGAGCGTGCAGAAATACCTTCATCCTGGCGAAGGTGAGTCCCTGCTGGGACTCGGCAGCTGTCATTTACCATCAACTCCAGCTGCGTTAATTCCATATAAACCTCTGATTGCGGCGGGCCGCGGTGTCTCCGGAGGACCTGGGGTGTGACAATCATCAGTCAGGCCTTAAAATGGGGCATGTTGCAGATAGGGTTAATCCGCCATCACCCAAAGGAAGTGCCAAGTTCCCTGTTGTCATAGATACCGCAGACCCCTGCAGCACATGGTCTCCTCATAGTAAAAACAGACTTTAAGCATCACAAATAATAAGGTCTGCTGTGGTAAACCAATCAATATACTGTATAAGGGGAGAGATTTAAATCTGGAATAAGGTCAACAAACAGCCTAGCTAGCTTAGTGTAGCTTATTCAGTGTGATTATGTTGTGCAAAGATTTGATTCTCCTCCTCTTTCCATTCACCAACGTATAGTTTAAAGATAAATACCTTCCGAGTTTCCTCACTTATCCCAGAGTCTCTTAGATCAAGTAACAACAGAACACATTACAATGAAAGAGGGCTGTAAAAGGTTTCATGCACTGACCTCGACTGCACTGCGGTGATAAAATGTCACGACTTCTGTGCAATTAATCCATCAAACAACCCCATTTCCTCAAAAAAATGAAAAAATCTCAACCGTGACATGACCACTGCAGCTTATCATAATGTGTCCTAGAATAAAGATAATGATGTGCAAGTAATTGTATTTATCGATCAGAGAGATGATGAAAGTGCAGCTAATTTATTGGTATCAACCCACAATAAAGTCAACATGTGATACAAAGAAAATATAGGCAGCATCATGAAACTCAAATATTAATACATTACGAGGTGACGACCAAATAAAATCACACTTTGCCCCTTGTCACTTTTATGAGGTTACCGTATATAAATGCAGTCTAGTGGATGAGAGCAGCTTTATGCTTTTCATGTCCAGAAGTGACAGTGTCTGCAGGTTTCTGCTCAAAAAAAATGGCTAAAAATAGTCAGATATGTACGACTTCTGGAGGAAGGGGGGAAGCTGTTATGAGCGCAGGGAGCACAGGAAGCAAATAAAACAGTAAATTTCAGTGCACCATGGTGGGAGAAAAAAATACTGTCTCTCCTGAATTAGATTTGTCAATTCACATATTACAATCACTCAGTCAGAGCAAGCAAGCTGCAGCAAAATAGAAAAAAGATGGATGGCCTGACGCATCTTATAGGTGCCTCTATACGGTAAAAAAACACCACACGCAGCATTTAGCATTTCTGTCTGAATGAGAGTTTCATAGTTCTCTTATAAATACATTATTGAAACATTTTTTTTCCATGTTAAAATAAAAAGAAAAAGTGTATAACAGTTGGGCAGAAGTTTTTTTTTTTCTTCCAATCACTACATTTCTACACACATATTTCCTGCGTGAGCGTGCAAGCGTGTGCGAGTGTGTGCGTGTGTGTGCATACACTCTTGTCAGGATTGTGTTTCGGTTTCCACGGCTGCAGCGGGGACCTGGTCTCACCTAGCAGAGCTGTCTATTAGACAGGTGACAGGGTGTCTGTAATCACCACCTCAGCAAAGTTCAGACAGACTATTACCTACCTACACACACACACACACACACACACACACACACACACACACACACACACACCCCCTTCTATAATCAGTGCGGCTGGCCAGACTTCCCTCATCATTACCCCAGGAGACAGGAGATAGAAAAATACCACCAATACCATATCTCTCTGCTCTGCCGGATAGCTAATGGTAGAAGTGTGGTGAGATTTTTTTTCATTTTTTTTTTTTTTATTTTTGCACAGGGTTGGGAGCCCACACTGCACTCTATCACTGTTAGTTACCCCCATAACCCCCCCCAACAACCTGCCCTGAGGATTAATAATTTGCATACGAGGTGGTGGAAATGATCATTGAATAAATCACTGCAAAGCGGACGCCATTTGTCACTGTACAAGATAACCGGACGAACCAGGTGTGATGGATGAAATGCAGGGTCAAATCTGTGACGGGAAAAAATAAAGCGAGAGCAGGACGGGAGAGCTTGAGAGGAGGGGGGTGGGGGGGGGGGCGGAGGGGCAGAGGAGGGACGGGAGGCTGTGTTAATGATATGGTCATATGTACACAGAGGAGCTCAGATGTGATTAAGGCAATGATATGATGGGTGGTGTCAGTGCCTAGCTTAATGACTAATGCAATGAGATGGAATTGGAAGAGACAGTGGTGTCAGGCTGAAGTGGAATAACGCCTGGAGCCTCGGCAGCAGCGGCAGACACATGGAGCTGCCACAATGAGCAGTCTCATAAGCACAAATTGTTACGGAGGCTGGAGACTTAGACATGCATAATTAGCCTTACTGCCATACAATGCAGAATTGAAATTCAGTGCTTTTGACATTCTGTCAGGCAAATGATAAACAACCAGAAAAAAAATAATGACGATGATAATTTCGCTTATTTGTCATGAATCAGTCTCCACTGCTCTGAATGGATGCATACGGGGGGAAAAAAACAGGAAAATGTTCCTACAAAAAGGACAACAACTCGGTGGAGTAATGAGGACCCCGACCATCATGTACAGAAGTATTCATGCCGCTGTGAACTGGAGCATCTTCAGCTCTGGAAACGAGTAGTTTTCACTTAGTTTAAGTGTTTTTTTTTTACAGTCTGAGCTTGTGAGAGTGTCTGAATCTTAACCAGATTATTAATATTCCTTCGTAGATGTGCATTCTGTTTAACGGAGCGCACAGCTGTGATTCAGATGGTGGAGCAGTTGTCTATTAATCTCAGGGAGTGGGGGGGGGGGTTGGATAAAGTCTATAGGTGTGTGTGTATTTCTCCATACGTCTCCTTCAGTTTGTTAAAGTGTAAGAAATGAACAAGATTCACATCGCAGCCAAAAAAAAAAAGGCAGAAAAGACTAAAAGAAAAAAAAGAAGCCAAAAAAGCAGCTCCATCAGGATAACCAGGGACGTGGCCTCAATCCACTTTATTGCTGCTCGGCCTTTCAGGAAACAGAACTGCTTGCCGTTGCACATCTCCAATAATATCTCTCTGCATACATAAAATAGAAGATAGAGGTTCACAGGAAAGCCCAGATTGTTTATGGTTGCAATATAGATTTTATACAGCTCCCAGGAAAAGGGAATTACGTCTTAAATTACAAGGATGTCTCTGTGAGTTGTCAGCATCAGGAGTTATTGGGGCCTGGCAAGTGTGGCTGTTTGGTAGCGGGGGACACCAGGGAGCTGAGGGCTCCGAAATGGGGCTCAGCAGGGGACGGCTGACCTACAGTCTGCAGAGTCAGCACAAAAAAAACAAAGTTACTTAAAGCCCCTGATGAAACAATGGCCCAGATGAGGCCAACATGCGAAGCACTGCAAAGCAGAAGGTAGTGAGGCACAACAGACCCACACAGTACATGCACAAACACACACACACACACACACACGGCTCTGTTGGAGTGAAGGATGTATACTAAGCCAGGCGCAAATCCACATCTGTCTTCTGACAGCTCTGATGCTCATATCTCAGCAACTGAAACATGTCAAACAAATGTGATTGAAAAGCAAGAAGACACGAGAACTCTGAGCCTTTATTTTGTTCATCTAACAATAAAAAAGGCAATTATAACGAGGATATGTGCCTATAAGGAGACATTATCTATTTTCTGTTTAATTGCATTAGATAAACATTACTTTTCTAGCTTTTTTTAAAAGTATTTCAAAAAATGCAATAACAATTAAAATGGCATAACTATAGAGGCCAAAGGATGCACACAAATGTACATTAGGTATATAAATCTGAAAAGACAAAGGGGATCAAGCTAAAAAGGAAAACAAAGCAGTTTAGAATAGGTGATGTTTTATACAAAGTTATGAGCTATGAGTCTATTCTTTAACAAAAAACATAAAAATTTATAGAATAACAGCAAATATATAAAAACATACATAATATTTATGGAGAATAATAAGTTTTTTTCACTTCTGTTAGTAATTAAGAGTATCAGATGATAAAAATGGCCCCACTTCTCATGTCTCACTAAAATCAGCAGCCTGTTAGCTTAGCCCAGCTTACAAACTAGAAACTGTAGGTTAGGGTAAGTGCAACATGACAAGCCTGGTTCTGTCTTTACATATACAACAAATTTGGCTCATCTATTAAGAAAATGACTTTATATTTTGTTTATTTATTCCATTGAAAAAAATGCATGCACTGGCTTTCAAGCAGAAATAATCAAGGTGCTTATGAACATAATTGCTGCAGCCTAAACTTACATGTTTTGCACCCAGATTAACAGAACTGCAAACTTAAAAGATCATTGTTACATGCTGCAATTACACTAGGCTGAAGTTTCACAGGGTCCAGGACTGGAAGTGTTTAAATGTAAATATCTACTGAGAAAATTTGCATTACAGAAAAGTTTCTTTACTGCTACTGTAAGGGGCTGTTAGGTTTTCTCTATGAATAGTCTTATCCCATAGCATTACAGCGTCAGGGTCCTGATCCTTAGACAGGACAACATTCATCACAGCGATGGTCCATTTATAAAATGACATTGCTAACTGGCCTGTTTCCAGCCAGGAGAACAAAGCTCTGGCTTTACTGAACACTGTGTGTAACAGGATCTAAGCTGAAAAGGCAAAAGGAGTTGCAAGAGGTGAAACACATCCTTCCATATCCTCCAGATCCACGCTTGAGGGTTAGAGAGAAGAGTTGACCTGATGCACAGTTCCCCGGAAGAAAAGGAAAAAAGTTCACTGAGAATAACAGTCCAATTACCTTCACCCTTCACTGCACAGTAATGTCTCTTAGCTGATGTCTTTGTACCTAATGCTAAAGATAAACAGGGTATATGACACATACATCCAGAAAACTACCATGGGTGTTTGTTTAAAAGGAAAACTAGGAGCAAGAATCACACTGTTTATAAAAGCTCCCTTGCATTTTTAATTGGGCGACATTTTGGTCTAACAGAGGTCTTCGTCAGGAATTGTCAAGTCATCATCACAAAGCAGAGCAACAAATGTAGAGAGACAAATTAAAACACAATGTTGCATCTAATTCTGATCAAAAAAGGTGGCTCAAATACACACAGTGTGATATTTTTACATTGTTAGTTAATGGGAGCTTTGAATATTCATGATTTTAAAGCATGCTGAATTATTTAACATAGGAAATGTTATCAAACTTAGCGTTGAAAAGTGTGAACATGTAAAGTGAAGTCAAATAGATATTACTTTCTTCCCCTGCTGGAGGGCAGCACTTAGAATGGCAGAGGAAGAATACATACATACATAAATGCATGGTGTCTTGTTTTCCTGCTGTAGGTTTTGGACATATGCTGCGAGAAAAAAAACTGATTTGCACAAAAGAATACCAGCCAAGTCTCTAAATGTAAGCACTAATTATATCTGCAAACAGACATCGCATGAATTTGCGCTGGACTTAATTCGAGTGTGTGTCGTGCAAGAGTGTGCTAGTCGAGAAACAAGAGAGACAAGAGAGAGTGTAATTTGTGCGATGAAGACCAAAAAAAAAAACAAAAAACAAAAAAAAAACCTCTCAGCAGACAGTAAAATATGCACACGTGTGCTCGCGGTGCTGAAGGACACGTCTAAGACCTCCAGACGCATCAGAACGGGCGACCCGTCGTCGTTTCTCTATTAAGGTTAATAATTCACAGGGCAATTAGGGTGCGTGCGAAATGTTCTAATTTAGGAGATGTGGGGGCGGGGGGGTAGGACCGATGTGATAATGAGAGACCCCGCCTCTCCATCTTCCCATCTCCGTGCCCTACTCCTTCATGTCCTTGATCTCGAGGCCCAGAGATCGACAACGTGACAGTGACATTAACAAGCCTCCGCCTAAGGGGCCAACTTAGTCGCCTTTAAGAGCCTCTCGTTAGCCTCATTATAGGACATATGGTTTAAATCACAGCTCGGGGGAGGTGGATTTCTACCCTCCTTTTGGCAACGAGCCTCTGGTGCCCCGAACCAAACAAGGTTCAAATGTCAGCGTGATTCATTATCCAGTGCAATTAACACACACAGGACGGATAAACTACTGATATGCATAAGAAAAATTCCTAACATATGGATTAAGTCATTTCGACTGTCGGCGTTAGACAGTTGGCTTTGCATAAGGGCTCATTTACTGTTGGCAACGAGAGAGGGAAAGTGCAAATTTTGCTCTTTATGTTCACCTTTCAGTAAATTGATTATAGCTCTGTAACGCTGGAGCTGTTAAGAGTTTTATTTCACTCCTTTATTCCTGTTCTTTCATATACTGTTATCACCTTCGCTATGTTTCTGATCCCCCCTTTGACCTGATGGTGGCACTAGAGGAAAAGTCACGAAAAGACAAATGTCAGAGGGATTAATCCTGCGGGGAATATGAATATCTGTGCAAAATTTAATGTTATTTTTCTTGTCTCAGACAAAAGTAGACTGACTGAGACTTGATGTAGCGGTTAGCAACATTTTCTTAGCATGGCTAGCTTGAAGTGCTATAGGGTAGCATTTAGCTAATGTTAACTTACACACTGTCTCTTTTTGGTTTGATTTTGTTTTTGTTTTCTGGTTGCAGCAGCGAGTAAAGAGGCTAATTACTAATCACACAACTGGAAAGTTAATATCTTTGACAAATATTTGTGCTCCATCATTTAAAGCTTTTCGTTGTTTAACCCCAACCACTCGACCGGGTGCAGAACAATACGCTTGAATGGGATATAAAGAGAATAACTGTCTGCTTAATGCATTCAGTTTTAACCCAACAGATGTGTTTACTAGAAGCAATTCTTACCATATTACTATTGCTATTTCAAAAATGTATTACTCACTAAAAGAAAGATATTAAAAAGAGGGAACATCAGATCATTAGCTTTAATATTCAAAAGTCAATTTAAATTAAAGTTTAAAGGCAAAACTGAAATTAAGCTAAATCATGGAGCACTGGTGAGTGTAAGGGTTATTTAGTTTGACACTTTATTCCAGCAGGATTGGTGCTGAGACTCTTTGAAGCCAGGTTATTAGGCTCTCGACTACATGTCTTGAAAATATTTAATATTTGCTTTATTAATAAAGCATTAGCGTGCATGTTGTTGCATGTTGCTTTGTTTTGAAGGAAGATGAAAAACAAAGACAAAAGGCTCTCAAAAGCATCACACAAAAGCTTTGAGTGATGCTAACGCAATTAAATAAGCGGTCAGAAAACTCCAAAATAAATATCACTTTATTTAGTTTATCACGCTGCTTTACCAACAGCTAATGAGCAACCCTTAAAATAAATCTACATGGGTTTACGCCTCGCTCGTCTTTTCAGCTCTGGCCACTGAAAAGTGACAGAAATCTATTTTTAGTAGATGAACAATGCAAATGCAACAACAGGCCGGAGATGAAAAAACAAAAAAACAGAAGCATTTTGTAGACTGACTACAGTGTTGTTGCAAAACAGAGGAAGAGTCAACACATAGAACAAAGTTTGTGTGTTATCCACTTCATGCAACGCTGAGAAGCAGAGAGACCTCTGGCCTAATTAGTCCTCTAATTGGTACTTTCCAGACAAAGCTATTTGCAGACATGGAGTGACTCAAGGAGGAAATAGAGTAAGTTACACAACCGAGAAGGTCAGAAAAGTTGAGTCATCACATCTTCAATTGTTCCATGTAAAATCGCCACATTTCCTTGATGCTGATCCAAGAGTGTGAGTGTGTGCAGCTGTGAGAGTGAAGCTTAAAGGTGGACAGCTCACCTGAGCGTACTCCTCATACAGTAAACACCGCTGCTCCATACTCGGAAAGATGTGAGAAAAACTGCAATCCCTCTTTACTCTCCTGGGTTTTAATCTATTTTCACATTAACCCCTCGGTCCAGTACTTGACCCGCAAGGTTTCCAACATAACACAATGGTGTCGACGGACGGATCCATGTGTCAGCTGGCATCAGTGAAGCGAAGCAGGGCAATATTGTGCTGTTTGTTGATGTGATGTGACTCCTGTGGCCTGCAGAGATGGGCACGGCCAGGCCACGGGGCCGGGTAATATATCACCGGAGTGACAGGAACATCGGCCTTTACATTATGACACACTCACAAAGCACATACAGTTTAGGCGAAGACAACCTAACAACCGGTCTCACACACACACTACATCACGCCGACACGATTTCACCTTGCACTTTACACTTTACGCAACAAGCGACGCACGACTAGACACGAGGAGTTCCATTATTGATATCATCATCATCATAATGAGTGGTGCCTCGCCACTATCATTCATCATCTTAATTTTTTTTATTATATAAGATAGGGTTTCATCTGTTTTGTCAATTAAAAGACAATAGCCTGGTAGTTCATAAGACTTTCATCAGCCTGACATCCCTAATGTTGCAATATGCGGTTGGTGTGATGATTGATATCGCACACAAAACAAATCAATAAGCCCAAGCATTGCATTCCCTAAGATGCCCCATCTAATCAAAACTATCAATCCTGCATGTCTGCACTGGTCTGTAGTCATTACCAGCCTGCAGAGCCCGAGGCTATTAGCACTGGAGCTACCTAGTGAGCTGAGCAGAGTACCTTGAACATTAGCGTGGTCAAACAGCCCTCAGCACAGCGGGATGAATGAATGGCAGGGTTGTGGAGCCAGCAAAGCATGATCGTACTAATGGGCCATGCTAAATGGACCAGCTATGGGTAGTGTGGGGCTGACTGGCCTGCTCCGTGATCCAGAGCCGTGCCCATTTCACGGTGTCTGCCCGGGACCTGGCCGCACTTACTCACCGAGATGGAGAGCTTCACGAAGGAGCCCCCCGAAATTTCGAGAGGGGGTTTGTCTGAGGGGGCCGGGACAATCACTGGAGACAAAAAGGGAGCTGTCTGTACTTGTTAAGTTATGGGACGGCTGATATGGCTTTGTAAGAGGAAATCTGTCTTCACTGAGCCTTGAACGCTTCGGCCCAGCTCACCGTCTTCTGCTAACATCCATTCACAGCCGAGGCTATAGATAGCTTTGTGACCACCATCTGTTTCACCAGTTGTTTTACCAAACGTACAAATGGTTTCTGGGAATTTATTGATGTATTAAGTTGTTACAATTTTACAGTATTTATATGTCAATCTATTTTGTTATTCCTTATTGTTATTTAAGGCTTAGGAGTGCAGATTTAAGTTGTTTTTGCTAAACTGCCGCCAATTAACCAGCTACTAACCAACAGATAAGAAAAAACAAAAATAACTTGAAGCACAAGATGAGCTTTTCTTTTAGTTGGTTGCTCTATTAAGTCCACTGAGTCACCAATTTCCAGTTTAACTATTAACATACATGGTTATTTGGACAGTGCTATAAAGTACAGTGCTGTTATTTATTGCTGGTTTGGGTCATTTTTTATTCGATCTGCTAATAAAAATACAAGATTCGATTTCCTTTTCCTCAATCAATTATTATATATTAGCTCATTAATCATTTAGCCATGCGTTAATATGTCAAAATTAATGACATATACCAAAGAATACCCTGACGGAGTGTTTATATATATATAAATGTATGTTTTTTTGTCAACAGCTTAAAAAATCCACATATATCAATATAAAAAATGGAGAAATATAGAGTAACTTGCACAAACAGAGCAGATTCGCTTATAGGTCAAATATCCCATGCTGCCAAAAATTGTATTTTTTTTTCTTCCATCATATCCAAGTGGAAAATACAAGAAAATAATGGGTGTAAATCCAGCAATGTCTCATTGTCGCCTGAGGCGGTGCCCCTGATCCCAACAAACTCATGACACTAACCACAGCCGACGAGTGCAGAAAGCTGAGCAAGCCTTCGTCGAGTGTTAAGGGCCGACAGACTCAGCTGGAGGAGGGAGAGGTCAGACGGGAGTGCCGGTCGAGTTGTTTATATTTTGTGGGATGCCGCTCATTAGGACAAAATGCTGCAGATTCAGTTTGATTTCCATGTTTCTTCTTCTTCTTCTTCGGAAAAGTTTCTGCTCCAAATAACGTGGAGTAAATGAAAAGGTTCGCAGCAGTTAGACTCTGTGACATTATGTGAAAAAAACTTCAGTTCGTTTTTAAGTGATGACACAGACAGGATCATTTATTAACGATTTCCTTGTGTAAATGTCACTTCAGAATAAATTCATCTTATTATGAACTGCGAATTCTCTCACATGGAGGGAAAAAATTATACAATTCTCATTATTAATGAAGTAATTCACAGTACGAGATATCTTCTGATGAACTATTGAACATCACAAAATCACATATTGTGTGATCGCTCTTTTTAATGGTTCATGCCCCATCTTTGATAGTATGGACAGCTTTCTGGAAATATGGCAAGCAGACCCCCCTCAAAAAAAATATATATATTTGCTCTCACTGGAAAAACTTGAAGTCTTGCCTTCTTAAATTCACTTTGCTGCAATAAAACAGTGCAGAAATGAAAGATATAAGTTGACTTTTCCCATAAAAATCACAAGAGACACTACAAAACACATATATACTTACATGTTTAAATCCCAAGAACAGATTATTATTAATTACTGTTCCCTTTGTAGATGAACTGAATTCATTTTTTGCTTTTAAAGCATTTTACAAAACAGGTCAGCATTCCTCAAATCACAAACACACACATTCATAAATAAATAACAGGGGCTGACACACAAAAGTGCCAATCAAACACACACACACACATCCTCTGTCATTTAAATACATCTGTGTGCTACAGTGTGTTTTTACATGAAACTTAACCACAAAATACATCATTACATTAATACTGGACAGCACAACATTGAGTGTGATCCATAAGAGCTGTGATGTCAAAAACTGTTTCTATTGATATACATCAGGACTAAGACCAGTGGGGATAAAACCAGGATGCACAACCTTTCCAGTTAATTGTGTTGCACCTGTGGAAATGACACCAGAGTATTACTGCCGCCCCCCCGCCCGCGGGCGGCGCCGGGGAGGGGCGGGGGGGGGGGGGGGGGGGGGGGGGGGGGGGGGGGGGGGGGGGGGGGGGGGGGGGGGGGGGGGGGGGGGG